>CM076579.1:1121932016-1122435296 GCA_034641835.2 Pinus albicaulis | reverse complement strand
ATTACACTACACTTGATCTTTTTCAAAATCTCTTCCAATAAATCTCAATTAAATGAATTGGATTCAGTTGTAATGTTTGAGTTATTAGTCATTTTCATTTGTTGAATTTTCAATTAAAGCTACAATATCCATGGATTAGGATTTCTAGCTCTCATCATTTCTTAATTAGAAAATAGACAAATAAAACTCTATTTTAAATTCATCTGACAAAAATTTCCTTTTTATTTCCTTTCTAAATAGATTTAATCTCATCTTTCTAATTTAGAATAGAATACTAAAGATCAAAATATAAAAACTTCTGAAACATCAATAAAACCTCAAAGCAACAAAGTAGGAAAAAGGGACACTTAGGCACATATAGTGCATTACACTTCATCAGTTTATGTTAAACAATTTAGGACACTAAATTGACTAAACACTTCCACTGCGCAATCCAATCACCTTCTTAGGTGCATCAACCTCCAGAAATGAATAGGGATGTATACTCCTCATCTCATGATGTTGGGTCTTCTCCCTACCTTCTCCTTGTGTCTCCATGGTTCCACACCTCCTCAACAATGGCACATGTAAAACATGAGTTGTTCCTTGATCTCCATGCATGAGATCCTGGGGACTTCCTCGCAAAGATGCAAGCATCCCTCTATTTGGAGCAAGAGCTCCTCCTTCCTCTACATGAGGCACTAGATAATCTCTAGACATGACAGAGCTGTTGCCCTCAATATCTGCA
Source organism: Pinus albicaulis (assembly GCA_034641835.2). Lineage (NCBI taxonomy): Eukaryota > Viridiplantae > Streptophyta > Pinopsida > Pinales > Pinaceae > Pinus > Pinus albicaulis. The sequence goes on along the minus strand of CM076579.1, from coordinate 1,122,434,569 downwards.
ACATGAGTGGGCAACCCCCCAATGATTGGATCCCTTTTTGAAAAAGATCTCCATGCTTCCTTTCTCAAAGGTGTGAGTTGGAAGTTTCTCTCTTGGCAAAGTATGGTGCAAGTTTTCAGCCTCCTCCATGGTTTTCTGAAATGGCATTGTGTTTCCATGCAAGGGTTTTGTTTGAGTTTTCTTTTTTAGCTCCACCATGTGTGTCTCATGAACCCTTATATCAAACCTTCTGATTAATGCCATAGTGAAATTGGCATAATATGCAAGGTTTACATTTTTCAAAGAAAAGGATTCAAACATCCACCAGGCAAAAGCCTTACCTCTCAAATGTAGCGCTGTAACTTTGATGGCTTCATCTTCAATAATGTGGTGCTACTATAAGAAGGTCTCTATCTCCTCTACCCAAGCTTTGGCTGAACATGTAAGTGAATTCTCAAAGGTAGATAGATGAAATCTATCCTGTTGCTCTCTTTCCTTCACCTTCATCTTGCAAAACTATGAAAAACTGAGATAATCTCGGAATTTTTGAGTTTGAAACTCATACTCTTTCAAGAATTCACTAAGGGTTTCCCTCCTAAGAACCTCTTCTCCTCTTTCCATCTCTCTTCCGGCAATCCTGGACATGTGACTATGCTGAGTGTTAGGATGTGTAGCTGCTTGCTCACACTCCTCAAATATAGAGTTTTCTTTAGATTCAAAATCTCTTGGAGATTCTTCATACATCTCCCTCCTTATCTTCTTGAAGTCTTCATGACTATTATGTATAGATTTAGGAAGAAGATTTGTAAGCTTATCCCCTCTTTCTCCTTCAGAAGATGGAGTCTTTTTCCTGCTTATTTCTCTGTCTCCTTCTCAGTGAGAATAGGAAGTGCAGGGTTCTTCCTCTTCTTTCTGCTTATCCTCCTTGGGGAGGTTCTTCATGGATCTGAAATATGATGAGATAAATCCCATCCTCTTCAATCTTCTAATCTCTTGGGCTTAGAATCACAGGCTGAGCCAAGACTATGCTCTGATACCACTGTAATATTCCAAATCTGGAATAGTTGGTAAGGCATGACTGGGAAATGCATTTTCCAGTAATGGCTGCTAGAGGAATTGAAACCAGGACCTAGATCCCTTAGATGAATTTATCTAAGACTGAAATCCAAGAGATGGCTCCAAAGAAATCCTTATAGGTGGGTTAAATAGATCTCCCACACCTAATTGTCCTTAGAAAGTGCCCTATGAGGGACTGCAACAATACTTGAACAAGGATTGAATACACAACGTTATTTTAATGAACCATGGAACATGAAGATGTTATTAGCTGATCAATGTATAATATAGAAGTAAGAGAGAACAATGCTTTGAGGAATCAATCACTCAATCTTGGAAACGATGTTCAACAGTGAAAGAGGTATGAAATTATCGTATATTTACTCATTCTTTATCATAAATATACTCCTGTTTGCCTTGAAAAGCTAATCTATCATAGGAATTACAATAGAATTGGAAAGATTTATGATTACTATGAAAAGATGACTAAAAACTACTTTTTGGTTGACAAACAGGAATTCGGAGAGGTGAACAGCTGTACTAGAGGCGTGGTTGAGAACAATCTAACTGCTGCTCCATCAGCATTGAATCATATCCAGCCAAAGGCAAGGAGATCTGAACGAATAGCCCAGAAAAGGCAGGGAACAGCTCGACCTCAGTCAGCACAAACAGAATTATGACTAAACACAGAGGAGCGAATCCCTCAGGATCTTTCGATCCTGAGGGATCGCTGTTCAAACTTATCTTGTTCTTTGATTGGTTCTTTGAAGAGTTGATATATAAGACCACATCCTTTAGCGACAACGGGGACAGATCATTATTGTTATTGGGAATCGGTCGAAAGACTTTACATTTTCTCTGTTATATTAACTCTCTGTTTGAGAGAAAACCTTTCTGTAAGAATTTATGTTGGTTTAATACAAAGCATGCATTTTATTTACCTTCTGCAATTCTGAATTAGCCCAACAGTATTTCACTGGCGCTAAGGGCCCGGCTCTGCTGGAATTACTTCGATCTTTGTATTCTAATATTTGTTACTATCGTGTGGAGTGTGTTTAATGTTTGAATTGGTTTATTTTTTATCAAATCAAATACAGAGTCATCGCTGTTTTGTTTCTTTACAATAAGCATAATTCGTTGTTCTATTATTTCGTTGTTACCATAAAAGCTTTACTGACTCGTATCTAATTTGAATTTCTATTCCTTTAGTTTATAATCTGTTGTAATTGATGGTTGCGCGGTGAGAAGCTGTCGACAGAATTGAAACATAGAAATCTAGTGCTTTGAATATGTTAGAATTGTAATTGCTGTTCAATTCGCGTTGCTGTTCCATTTCTGTTCATCACTTATTTACAATCTTCAACTGGTAGACAGAATAGTTGTAGTCACACATTGCTGTTCCTTTTCAGATTGCGTTTTTTTTAAGTTGCTTTCATCAAATCTGCTTTCGGTTTGATTTCTTTAAGATCTCCAACTGTAGAGGATAGAGGCTTTAGCTTCCCAGTCCCCAGATTGGTCATCTTGCATCGATTTCTAAGGGAAAGAGTTACTGCTACTGCATCCCTGATCGATGTTCTGCAAAGATTGGAGTATTTTAATATTTTCATTCATGTCACTGTAATTAGGTTTATTTTCAAGCATTAGTTACTTTTGATTTTATTATCATATACTACATCTTCACAGCATTTCTCTTAGACAATTGCAAGCCTCAGACAGAGTACACTCTTGGAATAAAAAGACGCTCCCGGATTGATGATTAATGTGGGCTAATTAGGTGTTCAAAAGATATCGTTTTATGACTTGACATTTTGGCACCATTGCCAGGGAGAGTGTATGCCATTTTAAAGGAGAATGCACAGCTGATTTTCTTCTGCTTGCGAAGAATTGGGTATTAAATACGGAAGGTAAGAACCTGCGCACTGGGTAAGAAACACACTTGCTCGCATCCCGCTTTACAACAGAAGTAGGTAAGCTTCTTTCTTTAGGTAGGAATGAAAGCTTGTTTCTTTGAATGAATAAATTAGCTGAGCGAAACAAAATTCCTCCTAAAAATGAAAAACCTAAGGGATCGGTGACCCTTGGGCGCACAACCTTTATTGACAAAATATTTAAAAGAACTGAATCTCAGCTATCAGTAGGATTTAAAAGAACTACTTCTAGACAACCTACTAGTTCCCTTCAGGCTACAGAATCACCATTTGAAACCTTTGCTAAGATACACAATCAAACAGAGAGAATTGAGCAAGATTCCCAAGAAATTGAGAATCCTTGCACAGGTTTCCTTCAAGAAGGGAACGCTAGTAATCTCCAAGAAGGAGAAGGGGAAACGGGAGAAATCACAGACTCGAAATCTCCTATTGAAACTGCCCAAACAATAAGCAGCCTAGATAAGAGAAGTGTTGTTCAACTTATTCAGAACCAAGGTCCTGAATCACCTCAAACAATAGGTCGACAGGAAAAACTTATTATCCCAGATAAAGGGAGTGTTGTCAAAACTATTCCTGCCCCTACTCGTCAACCTAGAAATTCCTAGGAAATCCCAGAGGGATATTGGCATATCTTCGATCAAATGGCCCAGAACCAAAACCAAAATCAGCAGCAGACCTCTACGATGCAATATCCTATAGTAGATACTGCAGTTAATGCACCCATGAAAGCTATTCCTCTTCAACACATTCCTACATTTCATGGCTTAACATCAGAAGACCCAGATGCGTTTTTATTTGAGTTTGATGTGCTGTGCAGAGGATACGATTACGCCACCGATGCCCAAAAACTAAAGCTATTCCCTTCTACATTAAAAGGGGCAGCCCTATGATGGTTTATGGGATTAGGTGGGGGTGTCATAACTGATTGGGATCATATGAAAGCTGCATTTTTAAAGAAATATCAAGATTATTGTAGGTCTCGGGAATTAAAAGATGAGATATTTCAAATGACAACAAAACCAAATGAGACCTTGAAAGAGTATGTGGAACGGTTTCAATATAATCTTCAGAGATCCCCTTATGCATATTTACCCTTACCTGATAATGTTTTGAAAACCACATTAATTAGGGGAATGAAAGATCAATGGGTTGAAACATTGAATATTATGGGAAAAGGTGATATATATCAGGAAAATTATCCTAACATCATTGATTTGTGTATCAGGTGTTCGAGGGGAAATTCGAGGTTGAAATCAGCGGAACATGATACGATCACAAGGGAAAATAAGACCTCTAATGAAGGAGTGACTTGTGCAGAGATTGGAAATCTGCTGGAAGACTTTAAGATAGACATATTTGGGACTCTAACAACACAGTTCGATATTATGCAAGCCAAACAGAAACAGGCAGAAGCAGAGCAGAATTTGGCAATATTCTGTCCCAGATGTAGAAAGAAGAATAGCCACAAAGAATGCCCATTGGATGTGATTAAAGTCTGTGCCATTTGCACGAAAGATCCCCTACAGAAGGATGTCCTTCGCTTCCTGGCCTAAAAGCAGTCTATAAGGAGGCAGAAGAAGAATCGGAAGTGGTATGTCTGCTTAATCAGTGTCGACAATGGCAGCCATGACCATCAGTTATGCCAAATGATCCATTTTATTTTCAACCTCCTCAATATAATACTCAACGATATAGTGGGATGTGGCATAATCAACCATCTTTCCCTAATTGTTCACAACAACCCTTTCCTCCCACATCTTGGCCAAATCAAACAAATCAAAATAATTGGCCTAACTTTCCTTTCTATCCACCTTTCTGGCCTACACAATGGTCCCCTTCTACTTCCTAGAATCAGGCTTGGCAGTCAAACTGGCAAAAACCTACAAATTAGCCAGCTGGATCAATTCCTCTCTCTCAACCTACACTGCCAGCTCCTGATACAAACCCCCAGACCAATTTAAGACCACAACTCCCAGCCCAACCCAACCCAAACCCAAACAATAGGCCAGTTCAATCCGTTCAAATCATGGAACCCCCAGAAGTAGAAACTGAACTGAGGAAGTGTAATGATCTTCAATTAAGGTCTGGGCGCATAGTCGAAACATAGAGAAACAATGATGTCCACATTGAAAATACGTTACCTGCAGAACAAAAAATACAAAGTGAAAAGGAAGTTCAACAACAAAATCAACAACGAAATCAACAACAAGTAACAAATTCCTCTCCATCATTCCCAGAACGATTAATTATACCCCGTCCATTAGAACAACCTAATTTTGATCTTCTGGGAGAATTAAAAAATTTGTGCATAAAAATCCCTCTCCTCCAAGCTATTCAAGATATTCCTATCTATGCAAAAACTATTAAGTAATTATGCATAAAAAATCCAAAGAGGAGAACAACAACCAATCCTACTGTCCAAATAGTCGGTACCTTATCTGACCTATTATCAGGAATAGAAACACCCATCAAATATGAAGACCCAGGAAATCCTATAGTGACAGTACAGATCAATGGTCAATCATTTACAAATGCCTTAGTTGACTTGGGGGCATCAATCAACATTTTAACCACCACCACCTGTCAAAAACTTGGCATTACATCACTGGAACCAACAAAAACCTTGTTAGAATTGGCTAACCGGTCTGTAGTCAAACCAGAAGGTATACTACAAGATGTAATGGTATCTGTAGATTCCTAGGAATACTCTGCTGACTTCCTGGTTATCAATCCAAAGAATCGACTAGATGGACATCCGTTAATTCTCGGTAGACCTTGGTTGGCAACTGTCGATGCCTATATTGGCTGCCGACAAGGCAACATGACAATTACAAGGGGAAATTATGTTAAGAATTTAGCCCTATATCCCCCAGCCCAGCCAAGTCTATCAATAATCACAACAAGAAAACCACCTGCATCATACCTTATGGAGAATATGAGATCACCTCTAACCATAGAAAATGCTCTTGATTTTAAATATCAAATAGAGGATGATATCATTAATAATTTTATTAATAAGTCACAGACCAGATCTCATTTGCAATGTCACATGATCAAAGCAGCATTCGATAATAAAGAAGAAGAAGATCCTTTCAAAGATATTCCTGATCAAACAATACCTACTACTTCTATGAGCAATAACAAGGTTGTAGAAATTGAGCCGGGAAAAACTTTAAATATTAATAAAAATCTCACTTTTGAACAAGAAGAGAAATTGGTCCAATTATTACGAAAATACAAAGCAGCCTTTGCATGGGATTACCCCGACATGAAAGGAATTGATCCTCAATTGTGTACTCACCACATTTACATTGAAAAAGATGCAAGACCCATTTGGCAACCTAAAAGGAGACTAAATCCTCAACTTAAAGATATTGTGAAAGAAGAATTACAAAAACTATTGGATGTTAATTTCATCTATCCAATATCTGATAGTAAGTGGGTCTCCCCACTAGTGGTAGTACCAAAAAATAATGGGAAGTGGAGGATATGTGTCGATTACCGTGAACTTAATAAAGCAACACAAAAATACCACTTTCCCCTTCCTTTCATTGACCAGGTATTAGACATATTGGCAGGAAAGAAATTCTTTTCTTTCCTTGATGGCTTCAGTGGGTACAATCAAATCCAGATTGCCCTTGAAGATCAGGACAAAACTACTTTTACCTGTCCATGGGGGACATTTTCCTACCAAGTCTTACCTTTTGGCCTATGCAATGCCCCTGCTATGTTTCAAAGGGAAATTCTCAGCATTTTTGCAGACTTAATAAATGAAGGCCTTGAAGTATATATGGATGATTTCACACCCTACGGGGATGACTTTGAGCCTGTATTAGAAAATCTAGAAAAAGTACTGCAAATATGTATCGATACTAGGATTTTCTTAAGCAACAAAAAGTTTCTTATGATGATGACCGAAGGAGTTATCTTAGGGCATTATATTTCAGCAGCTAGAATTCAAGTCGATCCGGCTAAAATTCAAATACTCTTGTTAATTCCTATGCCTACTACACAAACAGAGGTACATAGCTTTCTTGGATTTTCTGGTTACTATAGAAGATTTATAAAACATTATTCTCGAATAGCTACACCTTTATATGCACTGACTGGAAATGTTGATTTCACTTGGACAGATAAATGTGACAATGCTTTTAATGATCTGAAGAAGCTTGTTTCAACAACCCTAGTGCTGAGGGGCCCAAATTGGAATTTGCCGTTCCAAATCTCATCTGATGCCTCAGACACAACAATTGGAGCAGTACTTGGGCAGGAGGAAGACAAGAAGCCATATGCAATTTACTATATTAGCAAAAACCTATCCCCTGCTGAATTAAATTATACTGTGACTGAGAAAGAATTTTTAGCTGTAGTTCATGCTATAAACAAATTTAGACATTACATAACTGGGTATCCTGTAGTACTATATACTGATCACTCTGCCATTAAATTCTTAGAAAATAAACCTGTTACAAATGGAAGAGTGACAAGATGGTTAATTTTACTGCAGGAATTCGACATCACAATCAGAGATCGACCTGGGAAAGAGAACCCTGTAGCTGACTTTCTGTCAAGAATGTCGAAGCCAATAGATATAGAAGTAGTTGAAGACCACTTTCCAGATGAACATCTCTTCGCCGTTACTATCAGAACACCGTGGTATGCTGATATAGCGAACTATTTGGCGATAGGTAAATTACCTAAACATCTGTCTCCTAATGAACGTAAGCAAATAATACATTGCAGTACCCGCTTCTCCTGGATTGGAGGCTACCTATTTCATACAGGTGCAGATATGAAAATAAGGAGATGCATTAGGGAGGATGAGGTATTTGACATCTTGAAAGCATGCCATGATGGACAGTGTGGCGGACATTTTGCAGATCGTAGAACTGCCCACAAAGTTTTACGGACAGGCTACTATTGGCCTACTATTTTTAAAGATGCAAAAAAAATTGTGCAGGCCTGTGATATCTGCCAAAGGGCAGGTCGACCTGGGCAGTCTGATGAAATGCCTTTGAATCCCCAACTAGTGATTGAACCGTTTGAACGTTGGGCCCTCGACTTCGTTGGTCCTATTAACCCCCCATCAAACCAAAAAACGTACATCCTAGTTGCAACTGAATATGTCACCAAATGGGTTGAGGCAGAAGCTCTTTCAAAAGCTATAGAAGACTCTATAATACAATTTATTTTCCAAATCTTTGTGCGCTACGGCCTCCCAAGGGATATAATCACAGATGGAGGACCACAGTTTGTAGGTAAAAAATTAGCTGAAACATTGCAAAACTACCACGTTCAGCACAATATTACGACTCCATACCACCCACGGGCCAATGGCCAAGTAGAGAGCACGAACAAAGTAATCGAATCTATATTAACAAAAACAGTTGCCTCTCATAGATGGGATTGGGCCTACAGATTTCCAGAAGCATTGTGGGCATATCGAACAACGTGGAGACCTACCACAGGATATTCACCATACCAATTGGCATTCGGAAAGGAACCCATCTTTTCTATAGAATTCGAGGTTCAAACATTAAGAATAGCTCAAAAGGTGGGTCTGGATTTGAATGAAGCCCAGGCTAAAATACTGCAGCAAATTAATGACCTGGATGAAATCAGGCTCTCTGCTCTTTAGCACACATCATTAATTCAGCAACAGAGAGTTAAATGGCATGACGCCCATATCAAAGGAAATATCTTCCACGAAGGAGATTGGGCACTCCTATATGATTCCAGGTTCTAGGATTTCCTAGGAAAACTCCAGACATGATGGCTCGGACCCTATGAAATACAGAAGGTGCACGATAATGGAACTGTTACATTAGTTACCATTGACAGATCTGGATATTCCTTTAAGGTAAACGGTCATCAAGTACGATTGTATCATAAACCTCTCACCCGTGAATCCTTTTACCAACAGTTTTGGGGAGATTCTACAATGGAGATTCTTGTTGAAGGGGAGAAATCCTCCTCGGCACCAGTTTGATAAATCACTTCTTTTTTTAAGTTTTTGTACATAAAGCATTTTTTTCGTTTTTCGCTTGTTGTTTTATGGAATTTGTTTTCAGGCTTTCAGTTCATATTACTTATTTACTTCTTCATCGTTTGTTTCGTGAAATCTGATTTCTTTGAAAAAAATTTATGTTTATTTCGTTTGTTTTGTTGTTCCTTTCTAAAGGAACAACACTCTACTATTCCTTTTGAAAGGAACAACAGTTTCGCAGAAACGCCCTTGCTGTTCCTTTCGAAAGGAACAACAGTTTCGCAGATTGTTTTTGTTGTTCCTTTTAAAAGGAACAACACTTTTTGTGTGGATTGTTTTTTGTTTTAAGCCAGCATGTTGGATTTTTTATTACTTTTCTGAAGGCAAATATATCATTTATATATAATCATACAAATTAAAGCTTACTGTAATCAACAAATAAAAATAAATCGTCATCTTTTCAAGAAAATTGTCTAGTAATGATAAGAAAAAAAGGGGAAAAAGGGGCATGATCAGTAACATAAATTTGCTATTTTATTACCATAGAATTAATCTAATCGACTATTTTTATCATGATTGGTTCTTTCCCACATGCTATAATTTTCTTTGATGTTTATCTATGGAATAAGAATAAGGGCATACTCTTTTCTATTGAAATGTTCAGACTTCTTCCACCATCCCTACTCTTAAGGAGCAATGAGCCATCCCTTATGACTTACTGAGGAAAAGTGCTATGTGTAAAAGAAAATAAGAAAAATATATATTTCATTAATAATGATTTTGCAAATGGAGGATAGGGGGTCTCATCAAGAGCCAGCCTACCGTGATCATAAGGAAGGCAGTGAAGTGGCATTCCCATTATGGCCACCAAACTAGGGAAATGGTCCAACAGACAAATTGAAAAAATTAAAAAGTCCTTGGAACAGGAGGTCTCATCATGAGTCGGCCTGCCCACCTTTCACTTCTTCCCGGTGAACGACATTGTGATCTATCTGGTTACCAAGCCAGCACAATGGCCTCCGTCATGGAATTCAATAAAAAGCACTTCCTCAGCATACATAAAGGACAATGGTTCCGTGGGTAAGAAAACAACTCTGTCAAGGTTATGGACACCTGTTGGCAGCAGAGCTCTGCTGATGGTATTGGAGTCACACTTATACACATCAATAGTTATATTTAACCCTTTTCCTATATCTTTATTTAAATGTCAAATGAAAATATGAATCTCTTACCTTTATCTTGGAACCTATTACACATGAAAATAATTATAATTCGATCATACTAATACAAAGTGGTAAATAACACAATTATATTTATGGTTATCATATGATGTCCCTTCTCCTTGTATTTGAATCATTACAAAACAATTTTCTATTTATTAACGATTTATTACATGCATTGATTTCAGTAATTGTTGTAATTTGATTGAACGTATCATAATTATGGCTACTTTTTACTGCTATACTATTGTTGTGCCACACATGTTATTCTCAATTGACGGTCGAGGACGACCTTTCATTCATTCGGGGGGCGCGGATGTCTGCATGCAAATCAAACTCCAAGATTTCCTCGAACCAAACCCCTGTATTTTAGGAAATAACAAATTTTCAATGAACTTTTCTGTGCTATTCCATTGTGATTACTGTGTGTTGAGAGAATTAACAGAACGCAGAAATGGGAGGACGGCCAATTCGCAGTGAACCGCAAGTATTGATCGTCTTTGATGCTGCATGAACAATCTTAGAAATACTGGGGTGGATTACATATTTCTTGAGAATGCAGCAACCCCATGAAGCTATGGCCACCGAATTTTTATTGAACCTGCAAGAAGGATCCTCCATGGTCAGAGGAAGGCAAATCACTGTATTCGACGAGATAATTGCAGAAGTGTCTGGCATTCCCGCGCAAGGGACTGTCTGGACTCAGAAGAAGATTAAGATTCGTGAAGCCATAAAAATTTTTCAAGATGTCGGTCAGACGTTAGTCATCAAAGGTAAAGGAGTCCAGTCAGCATCATTAGGAGAGCCATGGACATAATTAGCTAAAATCGTACAGCTTACATAATGTGTGAAGGAAGAAAGGATGTGGTAAGACCTTGCCACCTTAAGCTGCTAGCCGTACTAAAATAGAAATGCACTATTAATTTGCCTGCATTTTTAAATTCTTTGTTGCATGATACTGCTTGTGGTATAAGGAAAGCCCAGCATGCAGATATGGTGGTCAGCCACCATTGTTTAATTCGTTTAATAGTGAGTCATAGCCTCGCCCAGCAACAGACCAGCTGGGAAGAATTAATATTTTCCATCGATGGAGGGTTAGCTCTACCCGCTCCAAATCGGAAGAGGATGGTCGGCTCAATTGCTGAGCCTTCTACTCATAGACAGCCCCGCCGGTTGAAACGAATTAGAAGGATGGTGGAAGAACTTTCGGGCAGCAGCCAACCCCTGGAATTTCACAGCTCAAGGGAGGAACAGCCTCCACAATTGGAGGGAGTAAGCCCTCGCACTGACGAAGAAGAGAAATTAGAGGAAGTAAGCCCTCAGACTGATGTGGAAGAACAATTGGAAGGAGAAATTGGCTACTCGGATGAAGAAGAAATAAGCCGCCAATCCAGTAGTGAAAAACAACCCAGTGCAGAGGAAGGAGATAATGAGGAAAAAGGAATCGAAGGAAATTCTGGAGGAGAAGAAGTTGAGGGAGAAATTCGGTATTCAGATGAAGAGGAAGGAAGTTATCACACCAATGCAGAGGATGAGGACAATCATAGCAGCAGTAAGGATGAAACAGAGCTGCCCGAGAATGTTATCGTAAGCCCTTTGCAGGAAGATCAATTGGCCCAGATTTTGGCCAATATGAGTGATTATGCACGGCCGCATAATCCCTTGGACCTCAATATAGATATTAATCAACTACCAGAATACTCTGTTATTGACAAAGAAACAGCTGGAGAAAAACTGAATGAAACAACAAACACTAGCGAAGCTAGGGTTGCTTCTCCTGAGGGATGTGAGCAGGAGAACAAAAACGCTGAAGCTGGAAGCCCCCAGGGGACTGCAGAGTTAACTGAGAATATGATTCCAGGAGAATTGAGACAAGGGCACATAAATGTAGAAGAGGAGCCCCGAGGAGAAGAGCAAGAAGAAAATTGTACTGAAGGCATGGCTGATATGGGCCAAAATTTTGTTGAAAAAATGAGTGCAGATAGAGGAACGACTGTTCCATTAGGAAAGAAGAAGAAAACAATTGAGATTGAGAAGCTTCGAAGGGAGCGAATAAAGCTTCATAAATTAGTTGAACAACTCAGGCAGACCATTAGGGTTCTGAGAATGAAATGCATGCCTAAGCGAGCCCCTAAGAAAAGAAGCATTGCGATCAAAAGAAGCTCAAAAAAGAGAAGAGTGACCAATGATAGGAACCCTCAAGTTACATAAGAAACCATACTTGAGCCTAATTATGAGGATGCGGAGCAACAAACAGCCGTTCCAACACAAGTTGTTCCAGAGGAACCAGTTTTGAGTGAAAATATGCAATCTAGCAGTCAGCACACTTTTAGTGAGCCAACATTGCTCAGACTTCAGGAAGAATTGACACAGGCCCGAATGGAAAGGCAAAAATTGGAGGAAGATACTGTTCCAAGAACAACATATCAGGAATTGCAGCAACAAATGAGAATTATTCATGAAGCAGAAGCTGAAGCTCATGAAAAATGACGGAAAGCAGAGGTAAAGGCTGATAAGGTAATGAACCAACTAAAATTAGCCTACACTCGAACGGACACTCTCTGCTCCTTGTACACTGATGTCTTAGCCTGTAGATGCCCCGCCAAAAACTATGCTCTGTTTTTACTAGAAAGATATTTACAATTAAAGATCAAGGCAGTTAGGGCAGGGAAATCCATAGAGCTAAAAACAATAGATGATTTGATATCATGCTGCAAACTTTATGGGATCAAAGTACAACGCTTATTATGTGAGTTTTATTTGCATTATCTAATACTTGAAAATGACTGTGAATCAAACCCTAGCCCTTTTATTGGAGATGTTCAATTTCAGGCATTCATTTCCTTTGCTGTAAACCAATTAAAATGGCTTAAAGCTTATAACGCCTTTCAAAGACAGGAAAATGGATTAGATCTATGGGTCAGAAGTGAACCTCAGAACCCACTTCAATTTTGGGCTAGACAAAAATGCTTGATGACAAGGGAAGGCGTTACCCAAACTCTGGGGACTGTCCATAAATCAGTCATTTTGAATGGAACAGATTATTTTTCATCCATTAGAAACCAAGCCTACATAGCAGCCAAAGTATGGTGGAGAACCTCGAATCAGAATGTGCAAAATAGGGAACCATTTAATTATAGAAACTTTGGGCTAGCTGCAGACCGTCTCATTTCATATAGCCATCTTGTTTTAAAAGAAGGACCATATTGGTTAGGATGTAGATTTCGCAGTCCTATTGTATGGTACCCTGCTTCGGATTACAAAGCTATTTATGAACTTCCTGAAGGACAGACAGAACATACTTTTGAGGAATTAGCTGCACTCCATGGTTTTAGGCCTGTGGATGACAAACCTTATTTGGCTTATTCTTTGACTGCTCTCCATGTGAACTATAGTTTTCATGAGGGCATGAAAATGATTAAGCAGGGGGGTATGTTGGGCAGTGAAAGAGGTATGAAATTATCGTATATTTACTCATTATTTATCATAAATATACTCCTGTTTTCCTTGAAAAGGTAATCTATCATAGGAATTACAATAGAATTGGAAAGGTTTATGATTACTATGAAAAGATGACTAAAAACTAATTTTTGGTTGACAAACAGGAATTCGGAGAGGTGAACAGCTATACCAGAGGCATGGTTGAGAACAATCTAACTGCTGCTCCATCAGCATTGAATCATATCCAGCCAAAGGCAAGGAGATCTGAACGAATAGCCCAGAAAAGGCAGGGAACAGCTCAGCCTCAGTCAGCACAAATAGAACGATGACTAAACACAGAGGAGCGAATCCCTCAGGATATTTTGATCCTGAGGGATCGCTGTTCAAACTTGTCTTGTTCTTTGATTGGTCCGTCGAAGAGTTGATATATAAGACCACGTCCTTTAGTGACAAGGGGGACAGCTTGTTATTGTCATTGGGAATTGGTCGAAAGACTTTACATTTTCTCTGTTACATTAACTCTCTGTTTGAGAGAAAACCTTTCTGTAAGACTTTATGTTGGTTTAATACAAAGCACGCATTTTATTTACCTTCTGCAATTCTGAATTAGCCCAACAGTATTTCACTGGCGCTAAGGGCCCGGATCTGGTGGAATTAATTCGCTCTTTGTATTCTAATCTTTGTTTACTGTCGTGTGGAGTGTGTTTAATGTTTAAATTGGTTTATTGTTGATCAGATCAAATACAGAGTCATCGTTGTTTCATTTCTTTACAATAAGCATAATTCACTGTTCTATTATTTCACTGTTACCATAAAAGCTTTACTGACTTGTATCTGATTTGAATTGTTGTTCCTTTAGTTTATAATCTGTTGTAATTGATGGTTGTGCGGTGAGAAGCTGTCGACAGAATTGAAACATAGAAATCTAGTGCTTTGAATATGTTATAATTGTAATTGTTGTTCAATTCGCGTTGCTTTTCCATTTATGTTCATCGCTTATTTATAATCTTCGACTGGTAGACAGAATATTTGTAGTCACACATTGCTGTTCCTTTTCAGATTGCATTTTGTTTAAGTTTCTTTCATCAAATCTGCTTTCGGTTTGATTTCTTTAATATCTCCAACTGTAGAGGATAGAGGCTTTAGCTTCCCAATCCCCAGATTGGTCATCTTGCATCGATTTCTAAGGGAAAGAGTTACTGCTACTGCATCCCTGATCGATGTTCTGCAAAGATTGGAGTATTTTAATCTTTTCATTCATGTCACTGTAATTAGGTTTCTTTTCAAGCATTGGTTACATTTGATTTCATTATCATATACTACATCTTCACAGCATTTCTCTTAGACAATTTCAAGCCTCAGACAGAGTACACTCTTGGAATAAAAGGACACTCCCAGATTGATGATTAATGTGGGCTAATTAGGTGTTCAAAAGATACCTTTTTCTGACTCGACAAGGAGTATCAGAGATATTGAATATTAGAGGTTTTGTAATGGTGCTTGTTAAAAAGTTATGATATTTTGGAGTTCCGATATGGTGGGGCCAACTTTTCTTTAAAATATTCAAATAGAAGGTGCCTATATAGATTTGTATTAGATATCGGGAAAGCTTTGATCGGGGAAATGTTTTAGCATAAATTTCCTATAAGAAATTTTAGGATATTAAAGAGATATGATAAAAATCCTCCGATAATGCATTTTAAATGATAAAAGGCTATAGGGTTTTATCAATGATAACACTTATGTTGTTAATCTTCGATATGAATGTTTCAATAAGGGAGGTCCTCATGTGAGAAGGTGTTTAATTTACAAAAAAACAAAAATTTCCTTATATTTGATTAGAACCAAAGAATTTTATTAGGGTTTAAAAGGGTCACTATTATTTATTAGTTAACTAATATAAAAAATGGGGGGTTGTTGAGTAATACAATAATTGGTGACATACTTGGGGAAACAATTATCTTTGTAAAAGTGAGTGAAATTTTAATCAACTAAGGAAAAATATTTTAGAAAGTTTTTTCAAATATTTTAAATCTATATTGATTAAAATAAATTTTAATTAAAGAAATCACTATTTTGAAAATATCCAAAACTTGCTATTCATGATGAAAACCTATATTATCTCTACCAGTAATTTAATTAGCTATAAATATAAAAATAGAGAACTATAGAATTTTAGCGTAAAGATAGACTTATTTGTCATTGGTAGAGCCACTGCTGCCAACATGCGTCCATAGCCTCAACAGGGTTACCATTTAACTAAATAATACCAGTATCCCATCCACCTATAGTGATATCTTAGAGGTGTTAACCTTTTGATCATTTTAGCATTTTCTTTTGTTACTTGAAAGCCATGATCCTGGTTTGGTAGGCAGATAGAGATAATTCCATTCACAGTTTATAATGAAATTGAACAAGCCGACTCGTGACAAGACCTATTTTCTTACAGATATAAATATATAAGCCATTATCCTGGTTTAGTAGCCAGATAGTGATAATGTAAATAGCATTAGTTTCCTTTGACCATGGTAAGTTGGCTCATGATGAGACCCATTATCTTTCAAGTTTTTTTTTTATTATTATATATTTTTGAATTTCACTCTAAAAATGCAATATTAGCGGGTGTGGAGGTAATATTTCTCCGTAAGAGTTTTATATGACAATTAAAGTCAAAAGATGCTAAATCTTCAAAATAACCTTTACTTTTGAAAAAATACTTTTCATGTCTGATTAAAGGATAATGGGATCTTTTATTATTTCAAGTGATGAAATATTTACAAACGACTGGATAAAAAGGTTTTCAGAGATTATAATGAATCAATATCAAACTTCAATGTTATAATTTCTCTCTAATAACTTCTTCTTTAATTGATCAAACTTCATGTTATTGATGAGATATGCCAATATGAATTCAATCAGAGTATTAATCAAAAAATTATTAAACTAAAAACACCTATATGTACATATGATTATTTACATATTTACAACATGCCATGTTTTTCAAGAAAAATATTATTAAGAGCTAGCCCATTAATAGGAAGATTATCACTCTTTCCTTGTAAATCTTGTAGAATAAAGGTTGATGGGCCTAGTTTCTCAATTATTTAAAATAGGATGAGCCATAGTCTTTGGAACTTTGTGTTTACCTTTTTCTTCGTGGGATTTATCCCATTTCAAAACTAGATCACCAATTTCAAAATTTTTATTGTTTACTAAACTCGCGTCAAACCAAGATTTTACCACTTTTTGATGTTTAATATGAGTTTGTTTAGCTTTATCCCTCTCTTCTTCTAACTTTAATATTTGAGACATTCTTAGTTGCAAAGTACAGAAAGGTTGTTCTTTAATGGACTGAACTACGGAAAACGAGTGGAAATATAAATTAGGAGGTAAAATTTCTTCTTTCCCATACAAAAATTAGTAAGGGAAGTTTCTAATGAAGCCTTATGTGTGATGCTGCCAGCCCATAGGGAAAACATAGGGATTTGTGCCAATTGTTGTATTTGTTATCAATGGTTCTCTTGATTATTCTCAAGAGAAACTTGTTGGTAGATTCTACCAATCCATTCCCTTGTGGATAATAATTAGCAGAATATTTGAGTTTAAATCCTCCCTTAAGAGAAAATTCACTAATATCATTTCCAGAAAAATAAGATGCATTATAAAAAATAATAGCATTAGGTAAGCCAAATATGGTAATTATATACTGATCAATGAAGTCCATAACATTCTCAGAGTTGACTACCTTCAAAGTAATTTCTTCCACCTACCTAGTAAAATAGTATGTAGAAATTAATATGTACTTGTATTGTTTAGAAGAGTTTTGAAAAATCTCACCTATAATATCGAAGCCCCATTGTTCAAATGGTTGTTCAATGTTGACTGGTTGTAAGGGTAAGGCTGGTCTTTTCCCTCTTCCTGAAGTTGTTTGAAAAAATTTGCATTTTCATACATAAGCATGAGTATATTTGAACAAATTAGGCCAATAATATCCAACATGGAGTATTTTGTGAGCAATAGTATCCCCACTATAATGTCCTCCAACTAGTCCATCACACATTTCCTGCAAAAGTTTTTTAGCTTCAGTTTTCTCAAGACATATTAGTAAAATAGAGTCATAATTTATTCTGAATAAGACATTATCAACAAGGTGATACTTATTAGCCTTAGGCCTCAAAGCTCATTTCTTTTTTTAATTGAGTTCTACTGGAGCATGACCATTTTTCAAATAATAAATTAAATCAGTGTATTGAGATTCAGTATTAGTAGGAAATACATCTAAAATTTTGACACTGTTACCCGAATCTTCTTCAGTTGAATTTCCAAGAGCCCAGTTATTAATTTTCAAAAACCTTGACCTTTGACTATTTTAGCTGGCTTTATTTCCAAATCATATTCTTGCCTAACATCTGGGAAATGAACAATGAATTTTGTCTGTGATTTTAGTAGAAAATGCCTCAAATGCTTTATTGACTTAAAAACCGCATTTTTTTTCCCACATCAAAATATTTTAACTCAGTCCGTTGTAAATTAGAGATAAAGAAGGAAATAGGGGCTTCAATTTGTTCTTCATTTATTTGAGTCAAAACTACTACATAAGAATTTTAAGAAGCAAAAGTATATATAACAAAATTCTTAGAAAAATCAGAAGTTGATAATGATGGAGCATATACAACAAATTATTTTATTGATTCAAAAGATTTTTTCTCAGTCTTCCCCCATTTATAGATTGATTTATTCTTTATCATAGTCTGCAAAAGTAAAACAATTTGTGAAAAATCAAGAACAAATATTTTTACAAAATTTATTTGACCAAGAAAATATTGCGTGGATTTTTATTGTGAGGTAAGGGGATTTCTGATGTTGGTTTGATTCTTTCAAGACCAATACAAATTCATTCTTTAGAAACAATGAAGCTTAGCAACTTACCTTCAATAAGTGAAAATAATGATTTTTTAGGGTTCAAAGAGATTCCAAATTTTCTACATATTTCAAAGATTTGTTTTAGATCATGAAGATGCTTAGTCCTCTTTCTTGAATAAATTGTAATGTCATATAAGTACACTTCAATAGATTTATTGATCAAACCTTTGAAAGCAATGGCCATTTCTATATGAAATGTAGCTCCTACATGGATTAATCCAAAAGGCATCTTCTGGTATGCATATGTTCCCCATTTGGTTCTAAATGTAGTTTTCAGTGTATACTCATGATGCACAAGGATTTGGTTATAGCCTGAAAAACCATCTAAAAATGACATCAGTTCTGAACTTGCAACATATTGTAAAATTTGTTCCATTGGAGGTAAAGGGAAGTTTTCCTTTTCACATGCTTTATTTATATTTCCTAAAACCTATGAAAATTCTAATGTCTCCATTATTTTTTCTAACTGGCACAAGATTAGAAACCCACTTGGAATGTCTGACCGAGAAAGTGATTTTAGCTTTGAGTAACTTATTTAACTCGGTCTTAATTTGAGCTTCTAGGTTGGGGTGAATTTTTCTGAATTTTTGTTTGGTTGGTTTAACATCTGGCAACATAGGTATGGTATGTTGAATGATAGATGTTTCATAAGTTTTAAAATCATCCTAACTTCAAGAAAATACATACTTGTACCTTTTTAACATATGGATGAAAGAAGGTATTTCATCTGGTGTAAGACCAAGCCTAAATTGATGTTTTGAAGTTTATGATCAGATCCTAGGTTAACCAATTCAAATGTTAATGCATTTTTAATCTATCTTTCAGATCATACAAGTCTTCCAAATTTACTACAAGTTTAGGAAAATTGTTCTCTTCAGAAGACTTATTTTGCTTCTTGTCATTCTCATCCTCATCAATGATTTGATCAAAATAAGATCCTTCAGAGTTTAAAAAACTTAGGATGTCATTGTCATCATTAAATACACACCAGTTGGTTATGTTATCTGGAATGGAGGGGCAAAAAATTAATTCAATTGAAAATTTATTGTGACTGAAATATTCAGCTGGAATGAGTTTGGAGGAAACATTGGCTAGGAAATCAACACTAGAATTTTGTAATCTTGGGATCAAAGTTATGTTGAATGCATTGAAATGAGAATTTAGGTCTTGGATAAAATATTGGTAATGCTTGAGGTGACTATAAACACAATGAATGTTGTTTCTAACTTGTTTGATTACAATCTATGAGTCACCAAAAAATTAAAGGTATTTGACATCAAGACTAATAGCTTTAAGTCAACCTTGTACCAATGCCTTATATTCAACAATGTTGTTGGTATAATCCACATGAAAGCATATTTTTTTTCACCTTCAGGGCTTACTAGGATGCAACTAGCTCCTGCACCATCATTGGATTTTGATCCATCAAAGTAAAGATTCCAAAACAAACTATCATGATTATTTACAGGGTTTTCTACAATATTGATACATCTAGATGAATCTATTTTAGAAAAGTTTTCAATTTGAGATAAAAAATAATCAACTAAAAATGGAGAATTATGTGCTAAAAAATTGCCAAAGAAAGAATCCAAAGAATAATTTCCAAGAATGTTATCAAAAAAACACTACTGGCTCATTTTCTTCTTCAAAGTTAGTGACTGAATATTTCATATGTTTCTCCCTATCAACACGAATTTGTTTGGGTTTTCCATTGTAGGGAAGCCACATGTGTGACCAATTAGTTTCAAAGTAACCATGTATTTTTTCAGACCAGAATCTGCTGAAAATAAGACCATAAAATTCAGGAATGTCTACAACTAATATATCTATTATTTGACAAACCTTCAAATTGGAAGATACTCTAATTAAAATAGAATTCATTTCTCCCAAAACTTTGAATTTTGTGCGCTCTAGTTGAAAAATATGAACAACAGAGTTCTGAGGTGAAATGTTCAATTTAAGGAAAATTGTATAATGCATGATGTTAGATGATGAACCAGAATCCACTAAACAGTTGTGAACATTCTTTTTAAATTTTTTTAAAAGTCAACAAAAAAGGAGGACTGTGAGAATTTGACCTATCTCCAATTAGAATAGCATTAGAAGGGTCAATCTTATCTAAGGAGACATCTGGAGTTTTTCCTTCCCCTTTTTAGGCTTTTGTAGTGACAAAAATAGGTAATGGAGATGCAGGGATTGCATTTATATCCTTGAGTAAAAAATTCTGCTGTTGTTTTAAATCGCTGACCTCATAGAGGGAAATGTTGGACTTGAGCTTTTTCATGTCTTCCATAGTATTATACTCTATAGTATCATTTACTAAATTTTTTTTAGATGAAGATTCAGATTTAAAAGTAGTTGGAACAAATTCAGAGGGTGTAGAAACAATCTTTTTAACCATACCTTTTTCTTTAGTAGAAGAAGTAGGGGAATTTTGTTTTTTGATTTGATGCAGATGTATCAGTAGGTCCCTTACTTATAGGTCCCTTTTCATTTTTATGAAGTGGTGAGAATGAAGTCCCATAAACCATGTGCTTTAACTATTTCGTCTTCTTGTGATTCTTCAACAGATAAAACCATTTATTCTTCTTCATCATCCTGATCAGATTCCGCGTTTGATATAATGGCAAGAGTTTGTGACTGTGATGGATGATTTATTTTGAAAGGTTGAAAGGACTTATTTGAGGAGTCAACAACTTGTTTATTAATTTATACCATTTCATTGGACATTATTTTAAGAACCTTTTGTAACCAATTAAAATCGAAAGGATATTTAGGAGATTTCTTCTTGGATTCATCTCTAAAAGTGACTTTCTTAGTTTTTTTTCTTTCATCGGTAGCAACTTTCTTATCAAGGGCCATAAATCTATTTTCTATAGACAAAGCTTCTTTCATATTATCAAGTAGTATTATTTTATTAGCTCTATCTACAAACATAGCAATATTTGAAGGAAGAGCACTAATGTACCATTCAATTTGAGCACCAACACTAAGTCTGGAAGTTTTTGGGATTTTATTTAACAATTTTTTAAATATTGAATTAGAATATTTTATTTTCTCTTTGAATTAATATTAAGATTTGAAAAATCATTAATTAAGGTTGCACTTGTTTTAACATCTCCAAATTTCATTAAAAACTAATCCTCAAACTTATTCCAACTAGTAATTGATCCAGCAGGTAATGAGAAATACCAAGGCCCTGCAGATCCTTCAAATGTGTAAGGAAAAAGTCTGACAACAAAATATTCTTCTGTAACTCCATTCAAATAGATGGATAAAATGAAATTGTAAAGATTCTCCTCTATAGGGAGGCCATCATCAGTATTAAATTTTGGAAACCATCTCTTTGGATGTTGAGGAAGAGGATGTAATGGTGCTTCCATTTGAACTTCCCCTGGGTTATTCCATGGTCGATTAGCCATTCTTTGAGGAGTGGGTCCAGTAGGGGTTGTGCTATAAAAGGATTTATTGTTGAAGATGATGCCCCTGTAGTACTAGTTATTTGTGAAGGAGATGATTGAGTGGAAATGGGAGAAAGAGGATGATAAGAACAAGGTAGAGGATTTTGGGAATAAATGAGGTTGAGAGAAGGAGTTTGAGGTGGAGAAGTTGAAGTGATGTCGCTAGCTCAAGGTTATACTTCTGAAGTGTCTTTTCTTCTTCGATGAGTGGGTAATGGAAATTCAAATGGTTGAATTCCAAGTTTCTCACTCTAGGATCTAGTTAAAACCCAAAGATTTAAAGGATGAGGAAATACTTCCTTCAGACAAATCATATTGGAAAAAATTCCCCCCCAATATGGAAATTCCTTCCAATCTCTAAATCAAAGTTTTTAGCTCAGGTTATTTTGAAACTGGATTTGGTTGAGTGGAAGTGTGTCCCTTTTTCTTTGGAATTGAGCTAGGAGATTGAGTTCCTGAGTGAACAAATTCAAATCTAGAGACTGGATATTTAGAATGTGATCTTGAAGTTGGTGGGGATTTTGAAGAGGGATGCCTATTAGAATGGCCTTGTGATTTGGGATTGGATATTTTTTCCATTCATAGCCTGAAGGCCCTGCTTCTAGCACCAAAATTGTTGATGCTTGAAAATTCTACCTCAACAATAGGGAAAACCACCCAGTCGGGACCTTAGAGCGTATCCTTTTCCATTTGGGTTGGTGGCTCCGATTGGGATTATGGGACTGATTTCCTGTTTAAAAAAAATTATAAAAGGATGAGGTGTATGTATAATGGTTTAAATGTAACTAATATTTGAAACACAATGAATACTTAAAATTAATATCTATCCCAAGAAAGCTTATATATATATATATATATATATATATATATATATATATATATATATATGATCTAAAAGGATTTCATAGACAATATGAAAATGTAGATTATCAAATGATTATGAAGTTAAAACAATGAATGATAGCTAAATTTAATCAAATAGTTAATTAGATTTGTTGATAAAACTTATCACATATATACGATTTCGTTGTTCAAACATATATCATATGATTTGAATCACACATAACAATAATGAAAGATGCATGACCATGTGTAACACACATGTGATAAAATTAAATCGAATAACCATTTAACTCTTAAGCAAAGAAAACATAAACAGATAATAGTACCCGATATAAAGTAACTATGCTCATGAGAAAATAGTAGTGGTTCATACTTCTATTAAGATAACTTGAGTTACAATAGTGCAAACAAAATATTTCTCTCCAAAATTCAGAACCCCTTATCCATTAAAATGAAGGGGATTTATATATATTTTTAATCAAATAGAAATATAGCAAAGAAAAATGAAAATATGAAGTGGTTTTAACAAACAATGCCTAAAATAAAGAAATAAGACAATTTTAGATTTTTTGTAACAACTCAGCTAAGATTGAGATGAAGAATGCCCTCTCATACATTTCCATAGTTCGTAAATATCTTTCATGGGATTTAATTCAGGTGGAGACCATGGTTTTATCCACATTTGACCAGTAAATATAACATCCCTGAGTGCTGGTAGCATATGAGTGGTTGTGTTAGATACACATCTCAACATTAACCACTGACTATGAGGCTTAACTAAGAAGTTCCAATGGCATTCTAAGTCAATATTTGATAAATTTTCGATCTTTTAAGCCTTTTTATTTGATAATTCCTGCCATGTTTTTGTCAATAATTTGATATCAAGCAGAGTTCCCTCGGGGCTGTCTAGAATAAGATTTTGTTGCAGTAAATTGTCACTGATGGATTCAATGAGGTGATTGGATATGTCCCTAGCATTGAATATTTTTGTTTCCGAATGTTTGAGGTGGATTTATCATTCCATGAAGAATATTTCCTTATGTGATTCCTATATCCTTGGTAGATTAGATACTTACCTTTCAGCATTGTCTTGCCATGTTATGTGGCCTGCGATCTTCACCTCAATATCTTCAAAGTATGTCCTTAGGTCGGACAAATGATCTACCAATGCATTGGTTGTTTGACACAGATCATGAATGATGGATAATTTATGACAAAAAGTGACCCGTTGTTGAGAAAGGAGAGTATTTAATTCTTTTACTTCCCTTTTAAACTCAACCAATTCAATCAGAATCATGTTAAGTTTAAGGGCATCAAAATTATTCTAAAGTTTTTCAATCTTTCCTTGCCATTGTTGAGCAATCATTTTATTCTCATTCTCAATGCCTTGTTCCAACTGCATAATTCTTTCATCCCTTTCCTTCAAAATATGTTGTAATTCAGTGGCTTTGTCGATAATGGTAGTAGCATATGATCCTACGAACTGTGAGAGTATTCCGAGATCCTCTGAAGGTGTAGAAAATGAAATTTTCCATACTACTTCAAACAAAGTGTTTCGAGGGACTAAGGCTTGGGATTGATTAATCCTTCTTCTCTTTCTTTGTCTTTTAACAACGGATTTATGTTGAGGGTTGTAGAATATGTCAAGGGGAGGAATCTATTTGACCCTTAAAATTAACTCAGAGGTTAGGAATGCTCGCATAATATCTATGTCATCAATTTCTAAAGGTTTTTAAGAAGCCCCAACATTAAGCAGGGTCTTCTCTATAGTTTCATAAGTGTCTAAGATCTTCTCCTGTGATGAAGTCTTAAGATCCTGAGGCCCTATATCTTTAATAACCCAATTGAACTACTCACATATTGCATCAAGCTTATTATCAGGTAAAATTTCTTCAGCCTGAGAAGAGGAGGAAACACCTGTCCCTTTTTTCTAGGGTATATCAGTAATATGTATAGAACTAATACTTATAACACCATCTTTTTCTGTGCTTTCTTGAGAAATTTTCAATAAATCCATAAGTAGCTTAGAAATACTTTTATTCCTGCACTGGTTGAACTGATTTATATCCTGTGGAGTCAAATGTGTTGTTGCTAGTTTCAAAACCAGTGAGTAGGAAGAGGTTTTTTCAAATAAATCATCAAACTTATCTGGATCACAAGGAAATTGACCGATAATTGACTGTGCAGTGACCCTTTTGGAAATTTGATTGGGATCATACTACTCGTTAGGAATATTTTGGAAGTCTAAACTTTGAATCTTACCAATTTGAAGACACGAATTCTTTTAATTATCTAGATCATATACACCACAATGAATAGGAAAAACATGCCACATTGTCTTTTTGGCTTCTTTTAAGACCTTTGAAAGACCATTTCCTACTGTCTGGTATGCTATTTCTCAAGAAATAAGTTTTTCAAGAACATATAGGGGGAAAACATGGGGTTTTTAAAGTATACCAAATATTCAGACATAAGTAAATGACTCTTCACCAAACCAATTTCCAATTGATAGTAAGTTATTTTCAGCTTCGAGTGAAACTCTAGGAGATTTCTTGTCGAAGAAGCTTTGGTTAATAGGCAACATTAATCCAAGACAAATTCTATAGAAATGAGGCTGATACTTTGAGTCCCAAAGCATATCATGATAAATGTGGATAAGGGCTAGGACTTCTATAGTCCATTTCCACCCCATAGAGGTGAAATCACAGGTAAAACATAGGGCATCCATTGTGTAGGCATTCATATAAAAAAGAGGAACTATATTTTGTGAAACCTTATGTTTACTACTATAAATTAAGATGTGAGTGGCTATTCTATAAGATAATATATTTCCCCAATCCATGATATATCCATCAAAGGCAGCGTCAATGAGTGGTATAAAACAGGCATTAGGGCGTCCCCCTAGTTTATGCCATAATAAATAGGCGAATCCCCATGATACATAGGAAAAATGGAAGGAGATTTTATTAATAATATAATATGTATATATAATTTTTTGGCGAATCTCTCACGAGATTATATTATCCTGTAAAATCATGGCGAATCACCAGTACAAATGGCGAATCACTACTACAAAATGGTGAATCGTTCTCTAGTGGAGTTCGGAGTGTTGGTTCCAATGAAGATATGGTAATTGAACCAGGAGTAGAAGGAAGAGAACCACCGAGACCAAACATGGCACATGGTGACTCGTGAAGTGGTTCTCTAAATCCTGGTTGGAAAATACATTCTTCTAATTATTAAGCGTAAATATTGTTTATCCATCGCATTATTCAACATTGATATTGAAGTTGAAAGATTTTGAACATGGAAGTAGCAGTTGATGGAGAAGTTACAAGAAACGCTATGATGAAACCATTGCCTTTTTTCAGCATACAGGTATTTGGAGCCTAAGATCTTATTAGACAACAATTAACATTAAAGCAACAATCGTATTTGAGGTTGATTAGATACAATTAATATACTAATATTCAAAACTATGCTTTGCACCATCCCATATTTATCACATTAACACTACACAACATTGTGCATTTGCACCCAACTCTGTATTTTAAAATTTTCTATTAACATCTGTATAACTAAGTGAAATTCAATAAAAAATTATTTTAATTTTGTTATAGTGTTGAAAGTTAATAAGAAATTTAGATCCATGGTACCTTAAATAAATTTTGAGATAACCTCCACAAATTCGACCACAATAGAGCAAACTTGTGATAAATTTTAAACCTACAAAAATTAGGATTCATGTTCCTAGGAACGATCATAAGTAGTTGACATATAGGTCCAGTTTTGAGCCTTAACACATTGATAATGCAATGGCTTAGGTCAAAACTCACACATTGAAAATTCATCAATGAAGAGAAGACAAGATTGTTATGAATTACACATACTCCAAACTTCCTACAAAATTCTACTTAGTTGTCTGCAACTCAACTATACATAATCTTATAGTAAATACAAATTCCACAAAGCCTTCTTCACATAGCTAATAAATGGCCATTGGAGGAGCACCCCTTATATAATAGTAATAGTAGCAATCAATAGATTATTTCATATTAAACTTCATAGCCATAACACTCCTATGTATTGTATGATGTATTCAACTTGCATTATAAAATATAGATAAAATCATACTTTTGATTGATACATTTAAATATTACTTGTGCACAATGTTGAATGCAATGCCAGTCAAGGAGTAAAGTCGGTTTGACGTGCAATGATCTATAAAATCATGAAGAAACTTAGTAATGCATCACAACTTTCACGTTTGAAAAAATTATAAAGCTTTCATGCAAATCCATGGTTGTTATAGTTCCTTCTCTCAACCATGTTCCACATAAGCATGGAAAATCAAGTAATACTAGCATTTGCACCGAGAGGTGCAAAGTAACGCCGGAGAGCGGGGATACATCTTCCATGCAAGATAAAGGTGATGTAGGTGATAAAGTTGGAGGCAATACGAAATGTTTAGGAGGAATGGGTGGTTTTTTTTATCAAATTTTGTGAATTATCTTGAAAATTGCTTTGTTCTCTTCATGCCTACGTCTGAAACCTTAAAAAAAAAACTATTCACAAAATGCATATTCAACGACCTCTACAGAATATGTACATAGTGAGGAGCATTAATCCTTGTTTCAAATATAATAAGGTGAAAGTATAAGATAGTGAACAACTTCAACTCCTCCCTAATATTAAAATTTTTATAGAGTGATAATATCATCATTTCCATGAAATAAAATTGGTCACAGCTCTTTAATATAATAAAATAAAAAATTTAATTAAACAAATATATACATCAAAACATAATTGACCAAATTGCTATCTATTATCCAAACCCGTCACCTTTCGTATCCCATTCATTTAAATCCACTTGGTTGCATTATCTTAAATTAGAATACGTTCATATGTATAATACAAAGTGCTTCACCCTCAAATATAGTTTTTTTCCCCCTTCATTTGGGTTCTCTGGGTTGCATTGGCCCTGAATTCATGATATACTTACTATATAGTAACCAAAAAAGACAAAGAAAACAATCAGTTTTATTTTAAGATAAGTTTGAGCTTTTAGAAAAGATGTAGCCAAAGGCAACAGACTGATTTCATTTACATATAGGTAACCCTTTGAATGTAGACAATTCCTTGAAGAACATTTTTATTGATGAGGAATGTAATACAATATTCAATTTTCGAACTAAAAATATTATTTATATAGATTTGTGTATGGGCTAAACAATAAATAAAAAATTTAACTAGACTTGGGGTGGCCAATATTTATAAATTTTATTTATACTTTCTTTACCATGTATATCATATACCTATCAATCACAAAAATGAAAGTATGTGGAATTCACAGTGATGGTCTGCTCTGGAAACACAACCAACCTTTATTATTACCAATATTAACTTTTATATAGTACTACACATGTAGATAAAATTTCTAGCTTCCAAAGAGACAAACTTGCTTCTCCAACATGATGGCACATTCTTAACTACTAACATTTCTGATTGCTGAATGTAAGAAAGCTTTCTAAGTACATATAATCTACTGTTAGGCTCAAACTCCTAGACTATGTTCTTTTTTACCATGTATCTATAGGCTACAACTTTCTTCTTGTTTGACGAGGAGTTATCTATTATCAAAACTACCTTCCCTGCCTCTGATGCCTTGAAGGAATTGCAAATTGGCTTATCAGATGAAGAAAAATTTCTATTCTTGTCAATTAGAGTTGAATAGCTTCCATGTGCACTTAGCACAAACTCTAACCAATAGGAAACATCCCACCCACCAACTATGAGGTCCCACAGAATTGTTGCACCTGCCTGCACAACATAAACAACTTGAATGTGAGAATTCAAAAACAAAGAAAAATACCAATCGCATAGATCTTGAGGATGAAATCGATCTCAAATCCAACACCCATAAAATTTATATGCAAAACTAAAACTCATCAAATTTGGAAGTATATTGGAAACAAAACTGAGGCAAAAGAGATAAATTTGAATGCAGGAACTGACACAAAATCTGCAAACTTGAGCAATTTTTGACATACATTACCTCCACTCCCTCGATCTCAAGATTGATTTTCTCCCCAGCTCTAATGGAGAACCCTACTACAGGCTTGTGAGGTCCAAAATCTACATCTTTTTCCTGCTAAGTCCCCCATACTGTATAGGCACATTCTCTGGAGATATAAACCTGCAAGTAAAATCAAGTATTAAATAAGTTTCTAGGAACTTTTCATTGAATATATCCTTCATTCTATCATATATAATCAGAGTCTTCAATTGAGGTTGAGCATATTTTTACTACATCAGATATGGAATTTCACATACTTGTAGAAGGTCTTTGTGACTCTTCCTTCACGCGCAATTACAAATTTCCTCTTGGTACACTGTGTCAAGAAAGGGCTCAACGTGGAGTACAGTGCACTGAAATACCATGGGACATTGATGAAAACCTAAAAAATACAGAGAATAATAACTAAGAGGTGATTTTTCTATTTGATAAAATGAGTATAATATCCTCTCCCTTATAGAGCCCAACAAAATCCCACGCTTGCAAACTGAATATAGAAAAAAGACTTAATTACATATGGAATACTTGACAATTAGCAATATTGGAGAAATTCTTCAACACTATACTTGAAATCGGATCATTTTGAATTTTGGCAGAGGCAACAATAGTCGGAAGTCACAACTGAAAGGTAGTATGTTTGAGGATCTATAGTCTATAATTGATGAGATTGGAATTCAAGTCCTAGAAAGATAAAATAGTCCATTACTATACTTCATTCATAGAGTGATTTCATTTTCTTCGAAGTTTTGGGATAAGATAGAAAGAAAGGGTTTCCTCCGTAAGTTTCTTGTGAAAAGCCTAATTCCCTCACTGTATTATGTGACAATGGGGGCTACCTTAACACAAGGGGTTATATCTCAACTGGTTGTCACCATATTGCTGAGAATTTGTTTAGTTCCATACTATTAGGTGCCTTGTTAAACCCTGCTGGGTAAGATGCACTAATCTATGCCAATGGGCTTATTTGGGAATCTAGATACCATCTTAAAATGTGATGAAGCATCCTTGGGTTTCCCATGATATTTCCCTTTAAAACAAAAACAGTGACCATTACGTTGACCATGAAAAAAAAACCCTTGAGGGAAAATTGTGACCATACAAAGAAATGACTATATATGCTCCTCCATCTCTAAACCATGTAATTATGGGTGTAAAAGACAATGAGGCTAAAATTAAAAGGTCACAAAGGTCCACTGAGATTAAAAAAACTATGATTCAAGAAACAAAACTAGAAATGCGCTGATACAAGGAAAAATTGAGAGAAGTGTTTTTCACTTACTGAAACACCACACAAATATGTGTTAAATCCTCATACCTGTCAACATTGCATAGAATCTCTTAATCAATAAGGAAAAATAAATAACAATTGTAGGACATAGGCACCAAAAAAATAGCTTATAGTCATTTCACTGGTAATATTGACATAGTTTTAAACCATTGAGCAGGTTTTCATTCTAGTTGTGGTATTCTCTGACACACAAATTGTAGGAACCTCAGAAAGACAGAGGCCCAGTGGAAGCCCCGAGTGATTTTGATGAAGTATATATCCTTCATACACCTGAGCCAAAGGAAGACCATTCCTTGCAGTGTAGCCCATCTGGACATGTTTTTTGAAGCCTTTCGAAAGGGAGAAAGGCAAAGGAAAGAAAATGTCCATGTACTCATTATACATCAGTTTTTGTAGGAATACTATTGCATTTTAACAGTATGAGTAACTAATAATTGAATGTCCATACTCAAATATTTTGTGGGAAAATATTGTATTGTTATGAAACTCATGAGAATTTTCACAGTTAAGAAAAAAATCTACAAAAATATTCCCAAAATTCACTGAATCTTCCATAACTTTGCATTCCTTCCAATCTAGGCTAGGATGCACTAGTAAAAAACCAAAGCTGAGATGCACTAGTCTAATCCAAAAGGTAATATGCATTAATTAAATTCATGCTACATTTTACTTTGCTACGATGGATTACCTTTTTTTTTCCATTCAAATGAAATATGTATAGATCACGTGAAATTGACAAAAATGAAAATTCAATTATGATCAACAAAACCAAGGACACAATATAGTAGTTATATACAAATTCTATGCATTCAATGCCAAAACCTTCTATGAGATCAGAGCAGACCATGAAAGAACAAGAAAAGCAAATGAAATCCACAAACAAACAACTGCTAGGCATTGAAACAACTAGCGGTTGTCGATAGCATTACGTAAGCTTCTGCTCTAGATTTCCTGAGCTGATTCTTCATCATCATAATATTCATCATCCTCTGCACTAGCATCCTAATATTGCATGTATTCAGAAACCAAATCATTCATGTTGCTCTCTGATTTAATGAATTCCATCTCATCCATTCCCTCACCAGTGTACCAATGCAAGAAGGATTTTCTCCTAAACATGGCAGTGAACTGCCCGCTCAATCTCCTGAACATTTCATGAATGGATGTTGAGTTCCCAATGAACGTGGATGACATCGAGAGGCCTTTAGGCGAGATATCACATGCAATGGATTTCACATTGTTGGGGATCCATTCCACAAAGTATGATGAATTCTTGTTCTAAGCATTCATCATCTGTTCATCCACCTCTTTGGTGATTATATTGCCTCTAATCATGGCAGATGCAGTCAGATACCTGCCGTGATGGGGGAAGGGGATACAATTCACTGACATCTTCCTTAGATCCGAGTTAAGATGACGAGGGAACCTCAAGCAGCAGGTGACTCCACTCATTGTTGCAGATATTAGATGGTTCAAATCACCGACTATAATAAACCATATCAAATACATAAGATATACTAAAAAAGACATACTGTGGAGATTACTTTATTCACCTAGATAAACTAGGTATTAAAATAGATAAGATCTGGAGTAGAATAACCTAACATTTTCATGTGTGGGGTCCCATGAGATAATTAAATCTAACACTTAAAATTACCAAAGAAACTAACACAGATCTACAGAACAACGTCTATTAATATGTGTTGAAGATTTCATGCTAGATTTATCCTACAAATCTAGGTCGCTCTACAACCCCAGTGAAGATAGGGACAACTTCAAGAGTTCAGGCTGGTTTTACCCTACAAATCTAGGGCGCTCTACAACCCCGACGAAGATAGGGACAACTTCAAGAGTTCAGGTTGGTTTTACCCTATAAATCTAGGGCGCTCTATAACCCCAGTGAAGATAGGGACAACTTTGATGCATACATTCTTAAAAAATGTAAACAATATTTTAATGCTAACAATATATTAGGCACACAGAGCATAGGCAGTAATAAAGCACATCTAAATATAGATAAAGAGGCAGGATAGAGCCAACTTTATATGGGTTATGCCCATTTTAATTACAGTTAGCTTCACAAAAAGAGGCAGGATGTATTAGACCACAGAGAGAGAGAAAAAAAACAATCAACACCATATTTCCATGTGGGCGACACTAAAATTTATAAAGGATTAAGGAGTTATGGTCGGTTTTACCCAGCAAGATAGTTCAAAAAGGTAGCAGAAGGT
Organism: Pinus albicaulis; assembly: GCA_034641835.2. NCBI lineage: Eukaryota > Viridiplantae > Streptophyta > Pinopsida > Pinales > Pinaceae > Pinus > Pinus albicaulis. The sequence goes on along the minus strand of CM076579.1, from coordinate 1,122,402,137 downwards.
CCCTTAGACCATTTTTGATCTTGTGGACGTCATTAAAATTCTTCAATTCAACTCAACCTAGTTGAAATTTGCACAATGAGATCACTTCACAATATATAAAGAAAAAAATATTCAAGAAAAGGAAGAGGGAAAGAAAACATCAATTGAAAAGAAAAAAGAGGACGAGGGACTTAAAGAGACTCAAAAAGAAGAAAAGTAGGAAGCAAAGGTAGACACAAAATCAAGGAATTCAAAGGAAAATCTCTAGAACCAATTTTAGATGAGGACCATGCTAAACAAAAGTCTGAGAAAAAATGGATTTCCTGATGGATACGGTTATAATTGATGCCATTCTAATTGTTCAAGCAAGCCCTAATATTCCCTAGGTACATGAATAAAGAAGTATATTCTGATGGAGAGGAAACATCATGGATCAACATGTTCATTTGTGAAGTTGATGATGAGTACATTCAATATAGCTTCAATATTAGTGGAATTACTATGATCATGATCTTGACTTGAATTTAGATTTGGAATCCCCCAATGAAACACTTTTCTAAAGATTAAAGAGAAACACAAGGAAAATTTCCCTCTTTTAATTTTGGAGCACGTTAAGCAATTATAAAATACAATTCTTTCTATGTATTCCAACAAGATGACATTCTAACTCAGAAAAAAAATGCGTTGGTAGAATTTGTTCAAGAGATGTTGTATATCAAAGCAATAATGTTGGAGCATTTTCCACACCTTTTTTAATGGCATACCCATACATCAAACCTATGAATACCTAAAGCACATGCTATGGCTAGAGTTTGAAAAAGATAGCTACAAATATGGTTACTCAACCATATAAAAAATGAGCCTCATTATCAACCACATGATTGCTTGCAGTGCTAGATTGTGATGTCGGCCCTCCAACCCCAAATGACATGTCTCTTCAAAATAGTCAAACAAGTAAAAATACAAATTTGGACTCCTCATTCTAGGCCATCAACTTAGCTCTGAGATACATAACAAGTGAAAAAGCTGAAGTAAGGGGGTTCATAACTCATGAAACAAGGAAGTAAGGAGAACGAAGATTATCTAAAGTTTGGAATTTTTTGGCAAATCCCCTATGGTTTCATTGTATTTGTTGTGGTTCATTTGGAGCAGGATTTCAGATTGAAATAGCTCATACTCTTGAACCTATGGTAAAGGTGAAGATCAAACTTGTTCTTGACGTGTGAACAAAATTTTGGGAGCTCAAATATTTGGAACTATGCATTGATTCTCAAACCCGTGGAAACATCCTCAAACCCGTGCGAACAAATTTCAGATCTATAGTCTCATCAGTTTGGATTTGTGACACTGTAAAAATTCAGATTTGTGGCACTGTGAAAATTTAGACCTATGTCACTGTAAAAATCTGGCCCTGTGGCATTGTGAAAATTCGAACTTGTGACACTTAATGATTCAGACCTGTGCCATTGTGAAATTTTGAACCTGTGGCACTTAATGTTTTAGAACTGTGGCATTTGGTTGAAAATTTAATATCCCTTAAGAGCATACTATTGGTCGTTTGTTGAAGCAACATAGTGACCTTTTGGGAGAAAAATTGAAGAACAACATTAGAAACTTCTTGAATGATCTATGTAGCATATCATCTCACCTTGGTTAAAGCACTCTTATAGACTATTTCTTGTGGACTTGTTGGAAGAAATTGTAGAGGTGTTTTTGAAGCTCTATTTGGAGAAACCCCCACTTTTACTATTTGGAACAAGATTGAAGAACTTGAAGATTGAGTTGAAGAAAACCTATTGAAGTAACCATCACAACCCTTCTAAAGGAGGAATCTCGGGTCATGAAAAAATTGTTGTGAAGACCCTAAACCTTGGAAAGTGTAGACATATCCTTTATCTTGGAGAAACAACATTAGTGTCTTTTGAACCTGCCTCCTTTGTATCTCTTGAGTAGATCCTTGTTGGAGCATACTTGAATATAATTTAAAGTTCTTGAATCCATCATTGAAGATTTTTTTTGTGCAGTGTTGGAGTAGATTTATTAACCCTTGTTGAATAAATTATCTATGAAGAGGAAACATTGTTGAAACTTTGATGAAGTAGATTTGAAGAAGATTGTTTATGAAAACCTGAAGAGTATGGGAGACACATACTAGCCTTGTTGGAGTTGACTTTGTTGTATTAGCCCCTGAAGTATTTCACAGACCATTTGAGGCATTCGCTAAAGCAAATATTGGATTCATTTTCAAGGATTTACCATACAAATCTAGAGGCACTCTACAACCCTAGAAAGAGGCTAGATTTTAATTATAGTTAGCTTCACAGAAAGAGGCAGGATGTACTAGACCACAAAGAGAGAAAAAATAAAAAATCAACACCATATTTCCATGCAGGCGACACTAACGTTTCTAAAGTATTAAGGATTTATGGCCAGATTTACCCTACAAATCTTGGGCTCATATTTCATAGGGATAAAGCCAGATTTAGATAGGTTGTGCCAATTTTAGCTATAGTAGTCTTCACATAAATAAGCAGGATGCTCTTCAACGACAAAGACAACAAACCCAATTAAAGCATTGGGAATTTTTCAGGGGATGCTTGAATTTGATTTATGGTTCGTTGCATAAGTTTTTTTGGGTCCTCTTGTTAGAGTGTTCTCATCACCTTCACTTCATGTTGTTCCAGATTTAGAAAATTTTAGTTCTCTTCAATTCTATTTTGGAGTTGTTTCTCTATTTATAATTTACATCCAATTTTAAGAAAAGAGCACGAGATAGGTTTAAGAGGAGCATATAGCCTACTCCAGTCTAGGTTCAGTTCTATAGAAGGCTAGTACATTCATATATGCATGCATATTGGGCACTCTAACCAAAGCATTAGAGTTACAATTATTGAAAATTGTTAGTGTACAACACTGGCTCCCTCCTTTTATAAAGAGAGACAATGTCTCTGTTGTTATTCATTCAATTGAATAAAGAGCAGTGAGTAAATATTGTGCACTTCCTACTTCATTGTGAGCCATACAACCATTATAAGGAAGGATTCTCTGTGCACTTCCTACTTAACTGTGAGCCATAAACCATTATCAGGAAGGTTCAACATCGAGTGAATCAGTTGGGAAACATATTTCCAGGATAAGAAACTATAATTGTTACACAACAATTTGTCACTGTCCCTATACGCCCCGTTCCTTGATCCTGGATGACCCATACAATGACCCTTGTGTACTTTCCAAGCATGGAATACATACCCCTGAACCACACTTTGTCTACCAATTCATCTCCTTTTACAACTTTTCCAGAAGATCCCTATATAAACTTGGTTTTCAAGGTCGGTGATTTTTCTCAGTGTCTGACCCGCGTCGATAACAGAGATTTACACTGAGACCCGCGCCGATCAATGCTCTGTCTTAATGTCAGACCCACACTGATCCTCTTTTGGAAATTTTTTTAAATAGAAAGGAAGCTTCCGTGACTAGAAGCTTCGTGAGGTGGTGAGATGGAAGTTTGTTTTGCGGATATGGATGAGGAATTCCCCTTTGGGATTCTTGTTCCCAAGAAATAGGAACTACTCCAAAGGATAAGCTCTTTTCCCATTATTTGAGGGCCCATAACCTCATCCTCCATTGTTATATAAGGAGACCTCTTTCATCTCTGTTGCCTTAGTTTGAGTCTGAGTTAGAAATTTGGAGCAATGATAGAGATAAGAAGCAATCATAGCTTCGGGAGAATAGTGCAGAGTGTGATTGTTTTTGTGTGTTAGGAACATAGTGAGATCTTGGACCTTTGTGTATGAGGGTGTTGCAAACATGCTTGGATATGGACCTATCGAAGGAGAGCCTCAACATCAAGGCTTGGTTGTAAACTCCCCTTGTCTTTATCATAATAAAATGAAACTAATTTTTATCTTACACTCTTGTTTACATTTATAATGAGATTTCTAGCATTCCTTGATCAATTAGATAGGTTGTAATCGTTTTATGTTTGTCGTGATTTTACACTTGTCGTGGTGTCTTAACTGTCTAAACAGGTAATCAAATGTTGGTAGCAGTGTGCATCGAGCTTGAGAAGAGCGACGGATCAAGAATCTTCGACGGAAGACGACAACATAGCATTAAGACAAGTTAGGTTATCACGAAAAACATAAAACAATTACAACCTATCTAACTGATCAAGGAATGCTATAAATCTCATTATAAATGTAAACAAAAGTGGAAGATAAACATCAGTTGCATTTTATTATGATAAAGAGAAGGGGAGTTTACAACCAAGCCTTGATGTTGAGGCTCTCCTTTGGTAGGTCCGTATCCAAGCACGTTTGCAACACCCTCATACACAAAGGTCCAATATCTCACTATGTTCCTAACACATAGAAAAATTCACACTCTGCACTATTCTCCCGAAGCTATGATTGCTTCTTCTCTCTATCATTGCTCCAACTTTCTAACTCAGACTCTGACTAAGGCAACAGAGATGAAAGAGGTCTCCTTATATAACAATGGAGGAAAAGGTTATGGGCCCTCAAATATTTGGAAAAGAGCTTATCCTTTGGAGTAGTTCCTATTTCTTGGGAACAAGAAGCCCCAAGGGGAATTCCTCGGCCATATCCTCAAAACAAACTTCCAGCTCGCTGCTTGACGAAGCTTCTAGTCAAAAAAGCTTCCTTTATATTTAAAAAAATTTCCAAAAGAGGATCAACGCAGGCCTGAAATTAAGACAGAGCGCCGATCGCCATGGGTCTCAGTATAAATCTCTGCTATCGGCGCAGGTTAGACACTGAGAAAAACACCGACCTTGAAAACCAAGTTTATATAGGGATCTTCTAGAAAATTTGTAAAGGGAGATGAATTGGTAGACAAAGTGTGGTTCAGGGGTATGTATTCCATACTTGGAGAGTACACAAGGGTCACTGTATGGGTCCTCCAGGATCAAGGAATGGGGAGTACAGGGATAGTGACAAATTGCTGCGTAACAATAATGCAACACAAAAGCATTAAAGATAATGCACCTTGGGGACAATCTAATGCATACAAGCACGAATGAAGAAGTTGACCCACCCCAAGGACATAGCTAAGTAGTTCAAGCATCCATTTGTGAAAAGACTTAAGTAGGTTCCCATTATCTCCTCCTATTTTATTCTCTTCCTATGCATTCATGCTTTTAGTATTCCATATTTCATAATATTGCAATAGTTTGTTTCATAATGATGTAAATTCACCTCACATACAATTTGGCATCATGGTTCCAAAAGGTTATTTTTTTTGGTCTTTAGCTTCTTTAGAAAGATCAATATTCAGTATTCCAAGTTGGTCCCTAGATTTTTTATAGAGATGGGCCTTTAACGAAATAATAATATGAAGGTTTTTATATGTTGGAGTCTGTGAATTTGGAAATCTAAAGGAGGCCCAAAGTGGACCCACTAACTAGACAAACAACTTTAGATGTAAACCAAATAAGGAAACCAAAATAGTAAGACAAATCACAGTAACGGCCATAGAGAAAAGCCCATAAATACGAAGGGAATATAAAACAAAAGGACCTTGCAACTTGAAGGATAAGGCTCAAAAGGAAAACCTTTATGAAAAATTTAAAGACCTCGGAAATATGACATACCCTTCATGATTTTATAAATCCCATCATATGAGGAAACCAAAGGAAGCATATTTTGGAAAACCCAAGGAATCCAAAGAAAACATGGCACACATTCTGAAATCATATTTCCATGCGGGCGACACTAACATTTCTAAAGGATTAAGGAGTTATGGCCAGTTTTACCCTGCAAATCTCGGGCTCAAATTTCATAGGGATAAAGCCAAATTTAGATAGGTTGTGCCAATTTTAGCTATAGTAGGCTTCAAAGAAAGAAGCAGGATGCTATGAAATGACAGAGACAATAAACCCAATTAAAGAAATTTACTGAGTACGACAAAACCCATTAAAACTCAGATTTAGATGGTTTTGCTCAGGTTTATTTACTAATTACACCCTAATTTAAAGAGGCCATATACAGAGCATGTAGAGATGTGAACTAATCAAATACGGTGTCGTTTAAGTGCAACAACGTAGAAAATAATCCCATCGGAAGAGCATAACATTTACCCTGTAAATCGAGCTTTGATATGCATTACCAGATGCATTTGTGAAACTATTTATATGCAACCTCGAACTTCTTAGTATTAAGGCATGTGTAAAAAGGCTTGAGAAAATATACTTACAGCTAGGAGTTGTGAGCTTGAAAGTCCTGAAGAAGATGTCATAAAGGGCCTCATTGTCCAGTACCATACACATCTACATTCTCCACCAGCTGATGCACAAAGAACGTTGCATTGTAAGGCTCCACCACTGTATCAAACACCTTGGGAGAAGGGAAAATATAGAAGGTAAGAATAATTCTATAAGGGTACTCCTCCCTTATCTTGGAGATCAAAAGGGTTCCCATCCTAGATCCAATAGCTCCTCCCAAATAATGACACGCTTGAAACCCTTCATAGCAAAAACCAACAACAATTTTCACAACTGAAAAACTACATTCAAATAATAAGGTCAAGGGTTCGAATTTGAAACACACATACCTTGAAGACAATCACAGTTTTATACCTCCGTCCTAACTACATCCAGCACATAATCGATGAGCTCAGCCCCCAATTACCAACACTTTTAGACTCGCCAAAGAAATCACCAACACACTTCGAAACTGGAAAATTTATACAAAAAATTGAGGTGGAGAGGCCAAGGGACTAGATACTGAGCCAATCATCTCCAAATTCCAAGCCCCAAGCCCCAAACAGTAAAAAATGGGTCCGAATTCCTGTAACTTCCAAGCCCCAACCAATGAAAAATGGGGGCGAATGTCACTCCAATACCCCGACCCAGTAAATCCTGGGGTGAATGCCATTAAAATCCGCTCCAAACCAGAAAATCGGGAGGCAAATCCATGGTTTAAGGTTTATGCGTATTTATGTTTTTGGGCTAACATCTAATAATTAATTATTTTTAAAATAATTACAGGGCTAACTATATGACACTATACAAAAGGGGTTTTATATAAATAATTTTCCCCTCCAAAATCTAAAACCCTTTAAAATTCGCCCTTGGGCTAAAATTCGCCCCTAAAATTTTCTCTGCCCATTGGTCGAAGAATTTTTATGTAGTAGGGTAAGCATAAATTATACATAACATAACGGCTAATTGACAATATGGACCAGAAAGGTAAGCAACAACATACATACCCTTGTATTCTTGATTATTCTTGTTGGGATCTCTTCTCTAGTCTCTGATGGGACCTGATGGATGATCATGTTCGCTCATGAAATTCTCTACAAAATGTTTTTCATATTTTTGCTGAGGCTGTGGAAAATAGTACATTGTGCTCAAATCACTGCTGGTGAATGAACCGCTGAATTTTGTTGAGATTCAACAAGATGATGAGCTTAGTGAAAATTAAGCACCCTTCACTAAGTGGGGCCCGCAGGCTATTTTTAGGTGTATGTCTATGTTTAGACATGGTGAGCATATTCTATAAGTAGTAGGAAGCCATTTGTAGATGGTTGACCAAGTTGGAAAAATATATGAGATTCTATTTTTAGAAGATTGGACGAAGTCTATTTATAGATCGCTAATCTAAAAATAGATGCATGTCAATCATTATTAGCCCTTAATAATAATCCGACAATAAATATCAACTTATTCTCTTGGAGCACTTTATTTCAGTGAAAAAATTTGGAAAATTAGTGGGCTGAAGGAATTACGCAATTCCTAGGGTGTTTGGTGACTCATGCATGGAGGACTCAATTATAACTGAAGTGGCAAGTTGTGACAGAGTTGGAAGGGTGGTTATGTGAGCTATTATTTAGTTTAACTGAGTTAAGTGAGTTAAACTTAGTTGTGCTAGTTGTATCTAGTTCTAACTGAATAAACACTAGTGAGAGTTTAGTGAATTAATTATTTAATTAATTCACAACTAGAGACTCACTTGCAACTGAACAAATACAATAGTTAACTACTTGCATGTCAGTTCCAGTGGAGACCCAGTGGAGAGATAGGTGAAAGGGTGAGATGGACTATCTATTGTGACTATAGTGATGCATTCAATGCATCTGACACACATTGGAGATGCCAATGAGGATTGCGCAGTCAAGGCAAGGCCAATTCGAATTCATTCAGGGGTCTTCTTCAGCAGGGATTGTGCAGTGGAGGTAGGTTGTCAGGAGGCAAGAAATTGGTACATAGATATGCAAAATTCTACGTGACAGTGTGTAATTATTTTTGATTGTATTGAGAGCTTGATGTACTAAGATTTGTATGAGATTGTTACATGATACATTGATATACATAATATATTATAGTTGGGGTTTTTAGCTTTAAGATTTCCCGTTAAACAACTGTGTTTATGTGCGATTGATTTGCTTCATATGTGTTTTTCAATTGGCGATTTAATTTCCGCAAAGAATTAAGTGGAAGGATTCTGTATTTAACATAAGATTAATTTTTTAGATCAGGGGAGTCTGGTAATATACATGCATCTTGTATAATTTCAACAATGTTTACCTCTGTGTTAGGAAACTTCTTTCTGCAATGTTTACATTTTCAACAACCCATATGATCATGTCTGTGTAAGGAAGGATTTTTGACCGGGGCGCATTGCTACGTAAGAATGAATTGGATATATTGTTGTAAGTAGAACTAGAGACCGGGGTAGAGTAATCAACTGAAATCATTCTTTTTTTCTCCCCCTATCCTTCGTCCTCAAAAAGCGTATAGATAGCTTCCCAAGAGGAGCTTCCAACATCTGAAGTAAAGATTTTGTCAGAAAATAATCTGGGAATTTTAGTGCTTTTTGTTGGAGGAGAAACTAGTTGCTGTTGAACTACATGTTTCTTCCTTGCTTTAGTTTCCTTAGACATATCTGCTGAACTTGGCTTATCAAGACTGGCCTACATTGGAAAACACAAGAATGAGCGATAATTTATTTACCAGAGGGTTCTTACTGCAAATAAATATTTTCCATAACGATTTATGTCTTTAAGAGAAAATCATGATGGTATCAAGCTGTAATGATTAATTCATTTAGAACTTAGAAAAACCATAAATTTGTTACTTTTGGAAATTAAATGATAAATGTGAATTCACGTGGGCCCTATACATGTCAGCATATCGGAAAATGTTTATCAGAGAAATCCTGTGGTCACACTTTTAAAAATTATGATATTCAAGACTTCTGAAATATATATTTTCAAAGATATAGCAGTTATGAGTGTAGGTGGGAATATACATCAGAGGTTTCATACCGGGGAATAAAATATAAGATATTTTAAAGAGTGCCATCTGATATAAAAATTTCCTATGTGAATAGAGAGAGGAATATGAGAGGATTGAGATATCAGAGGTGAGGAGTATCAGAGATGAGGAATATTAGAGGTTTTGTAATGGTGCTTGTTAAAAATTTATGATATGTTGGAGTTCCGATATACCACATGGAAGTATAGCTTTGTATTATATATTGGGAAAGTTTTGATCAAGGAAATGTTTTAGCATACCTTTCCTATAAGGAATGTTACAATATTAAAGAGAAGTATAGCTTTGTATTAGATATTGGGAAAGTTTTGATCAAGGAAATGTTTTAGCATACCTTTCATATAAGGAATGTTACAATATTAAAGAGATCCGATAAAAATCATATGATAAAATCCTATTGATTTTTTTGAATGATAACACTTATGTGGTTAATCTCCGATATGAAAGTTCTGATTAGGGAGGTCCTCATGTGAGAAGGTGTTTTATTTACAAAAATTAAAAATTGCCTTATATTTTATTAGAACCAAATAATTTTATTAGGATTTAAAAGGGTCCCAATTATTTATTAGTTAACTAATATAAAAATAAATGGGGGTTTTTTGAGTACTACAATAGGTATCTAGTAGACCTAAAGAAAAAAATGAGAAAAAAAATAAAAATGGAAAAAGTGAAAAAATACGATCTTTTTTTGTTCTAATTGCACCTATGTGTTTGCATGCATGTACTCATCCACTTTCCCAAGGGAATGAAACATGTCAGTGCCACACAAATAAAATGAGAAGAATAAAAAAATGAGTAGTGATGCAAGAAGAAAGTCAAGACCAATCAACCTTGGGCTTCTTACCTCTTCTGAAAATTTCTTAAGAAGGGCCAGGGAAAGGTCAATTCACCTCTTTCCATCCTCCTAACATGATTCCATACCTTTTCTCCCTCCATTTCATCAATTTCTAAGAGCACAATCCCAACATGCTATGGGATTGTCCTATAATGCTACAAGGTACAAACAGTCTTGTTAAAAAGACACAACAGGGTCAATTTTTCGATTTTTGAAGGAAAGGAAGGTGTCTTTGAACTCAAAAAAAATATTCCCACCAATCCTAGGTTCCAAAAATCCTCTCCTGCCATCCTACACCATCATTTCAAGCTCGTTGTAGTCTCATTTATAGGCCTATTTTAGCAAAAATCTACAATATAAACTTTTTCTTGTCAATTTCCCTTGGGGAAGGCATCATTGACCTTTTAAATTAATATTATAGCCATCCCCCAAGTCAAAATTGGAATCCGAGCACTTTCATTTATGGCCTCAAATCCCCCATACATTTCTAGTCTGTTTACAAAAAAAATTAGATCTATTTTTCTTCATCATTTCAGGAAAATGAAGGCATCTTGACACTCCTAATTACCTTCCCCATCAATCCAATCAAGCACATTTTGATTTCCACCACTTTCAAAATTTGGAATTTTTTTTCATGCACTAATCCCTCAACTTCCTACTTTTAGCCATGGATACCTATACCATAACATTACCTAATCTCGATTAAGTTCCCACAACAACAAGAGATCCAAGAAATGGTGATTTTATAGAGACTTTGTGACTGCTACAATAAACTCCATTTCTTATAGCAGCCTTGAAAATACAAACAAAACCACCACTAATTAGCACAAATTAAAGAGAAGAGGCCAGGAGGTCCTTGAAATCATTAATTTAATTTGAATAAGACTCCAACAACATGAAAAAGAAATGTTGGACATCCATGCAAGGACAAGAAGATCCAACCATGAAGCCAAGAAAATATCCATGAAGAAAAAAATCCCTTATAACAATCATCAATGAAGAATCAAGCCTCCATGTAGCACCAACAACGCAATATTTGGCTCCAACAACACCTGTAAAATAAATATTCAATCAAAGCATCAACACCATAAAGAAGATCTATAGATAGGAAATCAAATCCTTTGGGCTTCATGAGTGCCATGTAATTTCTCTTCTATGTGTCTAAGTATCGGGGGTCAGTAAAGGAAACAATCCACAAACTAAATTCTTGGTCAAACTCAATATTTACCTAGCCTCACTTTAATAACACCTCGTTTTCATCACTAACAACCTCATTTTCATCATCATTAGCCTTACTTCCATCACCCACATCCATTTCCAACCTTCATCCATTATTCTTAAGCCTTTCCCATTAATTTTTCTCACTATCCTATAGCTGTTACATGAAAGTTATGTGTTGCTACAGGATTGTAAAAAACGCAGGGTAGAAATTGTTTTGACCACATCTCAAAAATCGTGCATCCATTGACCAAGCTGTTTTTTTGGGAGATGCATAAGGATGATGGTAACATGCTAAAAAATTTCTGAAAATTCCAATGTATATTTTTCGAGAAATTAAACGCCATCACCTATAGCCATTTTTAATTTTTCTACGGATTCATGCATCCATTGGCCAATATTTTATATGTGGATATGCATAAGGATGATGGTAACATGCTCAAAAAATTTTAGATGAAAACATTCTTCTATTTGATAGATATGAGTTAAAAAATTCCGCTATAGGATTAAGACTACATGCTAGAGGATTTTCCAAAAGGGTGCAAAAGAGCCAATATTGAGAAATTTTAGCCACAAAACCATAGATTCACAAAGTAACCTCCAAGGGAAGGGTAAATAAATATTTTTCCTCACCTCCTGTGGACAAGAAGCTTGTACAATTGTTCAAAATTTTCCCACAGAACATTCTGTAGCAAATCTTTGAAAACAAAAGGAAATTGGAGTATGCTTATTTCTTGTGAATTGAGCATGATAGTAGGAAAATGGTTTTTTTTTTGAGTTTGGCATGCGATTTTTCCTTCCCCTAACTGAATTTATCTTTGAAAGGAGTTTTCACAAAGGCTGAGAGGCAAAAATATCAAGAGAAACCCTCATAGTCATTTGTGGGAAGCATAAGGGACACTTAGACCTCCGTGGGGAAGAAACTATGTGATCCAAGAAAAATCCAAAGAAATTTTGTAATAGCAATGAGAGGATTGGAAATAGATTTCAATAAATGTGATACATACAAGAATTCATTGGGACAAAGAACCTATAAATGGGTGTCAATAAATCCTTCCTTTTGCAAGGTGAAGCGCCATTGGAAGATTGAGATGGTAGAAAGGATGTGCAATTGTTAGAGAAACATGTAGAAAAAAAATTAGAGGAACATGAAATGGAGTTTTAAGCATGAAAATAGAGAATTTTACAGGGCATCCAAGGACACCACAACCACAGAGGCAAGTAAATGATAGTTGGAAGGAAAAGGATTGAGTTGCTCAGGGATGAGCAATAGTTCTCAGTAGGGGGGAGATGACGGACCCCAAAATTGTACATTTTATTAGGCCCATTTGATTATTTCTAGACTCCTACAATATGTGCTTGATTTCCTTAGTTGCACATTATAGAGTTAATTCATAGTATTAATGTGTACTCAGGAATTTGATTTATCCTTTCTTATTATGTGCCTAATATTATTTATTTTTGTAAAATATTTAGAGAATATTAAGTAAATTCTAAATGAGATAATATAGGTAATTTATCCCTACTATAGGATGGACCAATATTGGATAATAAATGAACAAAATATTATGAAGTTATTGAAAATTTTTGGAGCTTGAGTGATTGAGAAAATTTAGGAATGTGCTCCTTGTCATTTAATAAAGATTCCTATTGTTGGGAACTAGATCCACTTTTTGAGGGATTTTGGAGGGGAAAGCTGCCTTCTTTCAAGGAGGATGCTTCCCCATAAATTTTTATAAGTAACAATTCGATTTTTCCTCTAGGGGCATGTATTCTTAGTCTTCTTGTATAGAAAACTTGTTTTTTAGCAACTCTTCATTCATTTCGAGCATGGATGTACTTGGACTGTATCTAATAATGAATTTTGGTGCCATTTTTAGCCTCTAAAGCTTGTTTTCCTTCATACGAATCTAATTATCCTTGGTCTTGGCATTCCTAGAAACCTCAGAGCCCTACTGTACATTTTATTTATTTCCTTTGAATGTCTTTTTCACTTCCATCTCTTATTTCTGCATTTACTATTCATGCTTCTTTTACTGCAGGTTAGATTGGTTAAATGATTGAAGTAAGTTGTTTTTTAGATAATTTATATATATACAAGCATGGCGAATACTTAGAACAACTTTTCAAACCCATATCCATGACTGAACTACTTGGATCGGTTTACTAGTTCACAATTTTTGAATTTCTAGAAGTCTCTTGTAGCAAAGTAATTTTCTGCTGAATTTTAGCACGCGTTAATGAAGCTATTTTGAGTTCATTCCACTTGTATTGATTCATAAAAAAATTTAAGTTAATAAAAAAATTCATCCCATAGAATTTTCACTTCATCAGGTTAGGAATTTGGTAGGTTGACTAGCTCACTAATTCTTGAATTTCTAGTTTTTAGAGTAGTAATTTTCTGCTAATTTTTAGCACATGTTAACAAGGGTAATTTTTAGTGATTCCACTTGAATTAAAATCCTATGACATCCTACTTAATAAAATATTTTCCCCATCTCATTTTCATTTTATTTTCTTGGACATTAGCGAGATAACTTAGAGGACAAACTAGCTGGAAAACTAGCTATTTAGTCTTTTCAAGTATAAAAATCATAATATTTTTGTGATGCACAGGTAATGTTGTTTATTTTTAGGGTTATAATTGTAATTTACACTCCTTATTCTACCACAATCTCCTTCTTTCTACCTCAACAACTCCTTCAAAGCACTTTTCACCGAGAGTACATTTATAGGTTATTGAAGGCCACTGTGTGCATTGATTCTTTTACAAGATGGGCCTCTAGAGGGTAATAGTCTTGGAAAGGGTCTCATACAAGGGTCTCATACAACCTTCATATAACATATATTACCCTTTCCCACCTTCATATCACCATTTTCACCTTCAAAATTCTCATGGATTCAGTGCTATAGAAAAACAGGGCAATCCTGTAGAAATCCTGTAACATTGTGTAAAAGCCCTCCAAACTTGACCAGAATTGTCCCTAAAGTTTATTTTTTTCCTCCTAACCTTAAATAATGACTCTGAGGATCCAAAACCATGATTTATTAAGGCCAAATAACTCTTAATCCTTTCCTCTTCTCCATTTCAATTCACCTCTGCAGTCAGGTTTATTGGACAGATTCATGAATTGAAGAGCATAATGATGATTTTCATGATTAATTTATGAGGAAACTTCTAAAATCCGTTGAAAAAATATATATTGAATGCAGTGATTAAAGAATGGTTTCATGATTAGGTTTTGTTTCATACATCTTAAGCTAGGGTTTCCATTTCCCACATTGTTATTTCTATTTCATAGATTAGGTTTCTATTGTAGTTGCTACAACACCCTCCAAAATTTTGGTCTACACCCAATTTTTAGAGCCTTCATTGGTCTTGTTTATCATCATCACAAACTTTGAAACTCACTTCATGTGTTTTCTTAAAGTGTTTTGTTCCCTTTTTCAAGTTAGGCTAAATATCGTATTTTCATATGTTGGTTGTCACATCATGTACATAAGCTTATTTTGGTGGTTCCAAGAGGTTGGATTTGTGTAAATGAGTTATTATAACCATGTAGACATTCATCAGACTCATTTGGAGTATGCCCTTGAGGGCAGCTCGAATTATATTGCATGGAAGGATAGGATGGAGGTGGTGCTAGATGGCAATGGGTTGAAGGAGTTCATAGATGCAGGAATTCCAAAGCCTACTTCTACTGATGTTTCCGTACTTGACGCATGGAAAAATAAGACATCAAAGTGTCGAAGGATTTTATTGGAGGGTGTGAAGGATCACATAGTGTCCAGCCTGCATGGTAAGGCTTCTCCATTCTTGATGTGGAAATCCTTGACAGATTTATTCCAAAGCAAGAGCGACTAGAGGAAGTTGGCGCTCAAGGATAAACTCAGAAACATAAAGATGGAGAAAGGCGATAGTATGCCCAAGTACCTCACGAAGTTCATCCAATGCAGGGATGAGATGGGAAGTGTGGGGGTTACTGTTGATGATGAGGAATTGGTGAGCTTGGCTCTCCTTGGGCTTCTGAAGAGTTGGCATTCCTATCAGGACTCTGTCAATGGTCGGGAGAAATTGCCAGGATGGGAGCGACTTTGGTCAGATCTTGTGCAAGAGGAGATAAGGCGGAGATAAGATGAAGAGAATTGTGCTTTGGCTTCCAAAGAAAAGAAGGGGAAGAGCAAGAAAGCTTCTCAATCCGGTGCGAAAGGCAAGAAGTAGGACATGTCCAAGGTGAAGTGCTTTCACTGTCACCAACACGGACATTATGCCACAAATTGTCCGCAAAAGAAGAAAAATAAGCAGGCTGCTAGATCTGCAGCTGGAGAGGCCTTAGCCTCGCAGTTTGAGCTATATTTTTCGCTGATCGCATGCTGGGTCTCAAGTGTGATGGGTTCAGTGTGGTTTCTGGACAGTGGTGCGTATTTTCATATGACCGGAGATAGAGATTTGTTTACTGATCTGGATGAGAAAGATCTTGGAGTGCACATCGAGATGGGAAATGATGGTAGATACAGTGCGACCGGTATCGGTACCATTTCCTTTGAAAGGGAGTCTGGTAAACCCTTCGTATTGAAGGAAGTGATGCATGTTCCAGGATTGAAGAAGAATCTTATCTCTGTGGCGATGTTAGAAGACAAGGGATATGATGTTGTCTTTAGCGAGGGAAAATATTTACTGCGCAGTAAGGAAACTGGTGAGACCCAGAGGATAAGGGTTCGAGTTAAGAACCTTTATCAATTGCAGGTAGATGGCTGTGCAGTAATGGTAGGCAAGGCAAAAGGAGTGGTGAGCCGGGATGATGGCGAGTTGTGGCATCGGAGATTGGGCCACCTTCACCATGGAGCTTTGAAGATACTGCAACAGATTTCTACTGGGCTTCCTAAGGGTACTCTTGCGCAGTCAGATCAGTGTAAGGGATGTACCTTGGGAAAATTTGTGAAAGCCACTTTTCACGAGAAGGATAGTCGCGCCACGACGATCCTTGAGAGAATTCACACAGACATGTGTGGACCTTTCTCAGTATCTTCGACAGCAAAGCACAGGTAATATGTGATCTTTTTTGATGATTTTTCTCGGAAGTGCTAGATCTTCTTCATGCAGAAGAAGAGCGAGACATACTCAAAGTTCTGTGAGTTCAAGGCATTGGTTGAGAAAGAATCGGGGAAGCAGGTGAAGGCTCTTAGGAGCGACAATGGTGGTGAATTCATCTCTGGCGAATTCAAGGACTTTTGCAGCGCAGAAGGAATTCGAAGAGAGCTCATAGCACCTCATAACCCACAGCAGAACGGGGTTGCTGAGCGGAAGAATAGAATGATCGTGGGTGCTGCACGGGCGATGTTGCATGATCAGGGCCTACCCATTCACTTGTGGGCAGAGGCATGCAATACTGCAGTATATGTGCAGAACCGTTGTCCTCACAGGATACTTGGCATGAGTACACCCGAGGAGGCATTTTCTAGTAAGAGGCCCGATATTTCCCATTTGAGGATTTTTGGTTAACCTGTTTACATTCATGTGACGAAGGATGCCAGGAAGAAGCTGGAGCCGACCGCATAGGTTGGGATATTTGTGGGGTACACTGATACGCCCCACAACTATCGTGTGTATTTTCCAGACAGTCGCAAGACTGTTGTGCGACGGGATATCAAATTTCAGGAGGAGAAAGCCATGAAGTGTTCGCTTGAGATGGAGCCACACTTGCATGCAGATGAGGAGCTATTAGTTCCTAAGGATGAGCCTTAGGATGTGGATCAGCCACAAGAGGAGGTTCATGGAGTGGAAGAGACCACTCATGCAGCGCCAACCATCAGAGGCGGGCACCCTAAAGCTGAGCGGCGAATTGAGATGCGAGAGAAGGTTGTGATACAACCTACATCACGGTGAGGCAGAGAAAGTCTTTGATGGGGTATCTTGGACCTGGACACATGGCTCTTGTGAGCAAGTGTATCGTGTGAGCCATCCTCTTTCGAGGAAGATGTGGAGGATCCCACATGGGTAGATGCCATGGTGGAAGAGTATGATTCGATTGTCAGAAACAGTGCATGGGACATTGTCCCAAGGCTGGAAGGGAAATTAGTGGTGGGTTCGAGATGGATCTACAAAGTAAAGTAAGCAGCTGATGGGAGTGTGGAGAAGTACAAGGCAATATTTTTTGCTCGACGCTTCTCACAGATTGAGGGGATTGATTATGAGGAGACCTTTGCACATGTCACAAGGTATTCTTCCATACAGGTGATTCTTTCTCTCTTAGCACAAATGGGGTGGCACATTCATCATATGGATGTGAAGACTGCGTTCCTCAATGGGGTGATTGCGGAGGAGGTGTACATAGAGCAGCTCGAAGGTTTCGAGATCTTCAACAACGAGTCACATGTGTGCAGGCTCAAGAGAGTGTTGTATGGGTTGAAACAATCACCTCGTGCTTGGTATACATGGATAGACAGTTATTTCACCGGACTTGGATTCTCCAAGATTGAGGCGGATCCGAACCTATACCAGATTGTGGTGGAGGGTAAGTTGCTGATCATTGTACTTTATGTAGATGATTTTATTTTGACAAGTGATGAACTGTTGATACACTCATGCAAGGAGGATCTTGCAAAAGAGTTTGAGAGGAAGGACTTGGGCCTCCTTCATTATTTCTTGGGATTGGAAATTCGGCAGCGCAGTGATGGACTATTTGCTTCTCAGGGTAAGTATGCCCGGGAGGTACTGGAGAAGTTCAACATGCATGGTTGCAAGCCTGTTGATACTCCTCTTCCTAGTGGTTGGAGGAAGGAGGATGCTACTTCGACGGAGGTAGTGGATGCCACTGTTTATCGATAGTTGGTGGGGTCGCTTATGTATCTGGTCAATACACGGCCCGACATATGCTATGTTGTGAACCAGCTTTCACAAGCTATGGTTAAGCCAACCAAGCTCTTATGGAAGGCATGCAAGCATGTATTGAGATATCTCAGAGGCACATCGGGATATGGATTGTGGTAGAGACAATCGGATGAGGTGAAGCTATGTGGCTTCTGAGATGCGAATGAGCGAGGAGCCAACGAATGAAATAGCACATGCGGGGATTTTTCGATTATCGGGTCAACCCGACAATTTCTTAGTCTGACGAGAACGGATATCAGTGGAACTCGATTCAATGACCAGAGTATATGGCAGCAAGTTTGGCTGCATGCGAGGCTATATGGATGAGGAAGATCCTAGTCGGGTTGTTCGGTTCACACTTAGATCCTACTATGATTTATTGTGATAATCAGAGTTGCATTAAACTCTCGGTTAATCCATTATTTCATGATAGATATAAACACATTGACATCCGGTATCATCATATCAGAGATTGTGTACATCGGAAGATCATGTTACTTTCATACATTCCCACGGAGGATCAGGATGCTGATATCTTGACGAAGGCGCTCACCAGGAGCAAATTCGAATACTACAGAGGTAGGATAGGGGTAGCAGATAATCCTTATCTTGTTGAGAGGGAGTGTTGAGATTGCAACAAGATGATGAGCTTAGTGGAAAGGAGTCGCCTTCACTAAGTGGGCCCGCAGGCTATTTTTGGCGCAAAGTCTATTTTTGAGCTATGTATTTTTAGACATATGGATCATGTTAATTGATTGCGGGATGCCTTTTGTGGATGGTTGTTCAAGTGTGGAAAAAATAGATGGAATTCTATTTTTAGACATGCGGGCGGAATCATATTTTTGGGTGCGATGCAAAAATAGATATGTCGAATATTATTAGCTCTTAATAATATTTGGACTCTAACATTATCTTATCCTCTTGAACACTTGATTAAGTGCACGAATGTAGCACATGCGAGTAGAAAAAAAGGAATTAATATTCTGAGGGGGTAGTGGAGGTTGTGCATGGAAGCATGGAGACTTGATTAGAACTCAGTGGCAGAGTTTGGTGGAGTTGATTGAGGAGTTAATGGAGTTGTGTTCGGGTTTACTTAGTTGAACTTAGTTGAGCTAGTTGTATCTAGTATAATTGATTGATACACTAGTGAGTGGTGTGAATAATTATTAATTAATTCACTAATTATTAAATCATTAATCAACTAAAGAATACATCGGTTAACTGCAGTGCATGGACAGTTTCAGTGGAGACCAGTGAAGAGGTAGGTGAAAGAGCAGTGTGACTATCAGTTGTGACTATACTGGTGCATGAGTTTGCACCACACATTGATGGAGATGCAAATGAGGATTGCGCAGTACATACCAGAGGGATTTGAACTCAGAATGTGCAATTATTCATCTTGGATTGTGCAGTAGAGGTAGGCTAACAGGTGGAGCAGATTGGAGCATGTGTTTTGTATGATCTGAGCTTGTGTAGTGTGTAACAATTGGAGATTGTACTGAGAGCTTGTGAGGAGTTTGTACAATTATTGTTACATGATCTCTATCATTATAATATACAGATAGTTGGGGGTTTTCAGCTTTAAGATTTCCCATAAATATTGTGTTTATATGTGTGATTGTTTATGGTTTTAATGTGCGCATGCGATTGTTTATATTTCCGCAATTAATGATCAGTAGTAGAAGAGGTTATGTATTATGCATGAAGCTCAATTAGTGTGTGATCAAGATAATCTCGGTGAATAAATTAAAAATTAATCAAATTTCTACATGGTATCAGAGCGATATTGATCATTGGAGAAATTGAAAAACATTGAAGCGGTTGAGTTTTGTGCTGGTGGAATTCGAATTTGCAGCAGTGTTTTCTTGGTGTCAAAGTTGAGATGTCTTTCAATGGATTGTGATTGGAGTATGCCCTTGAGGGCAGCTCGAATTATATTGCATGGAAGGACAGGATGGAGGTGGTGCTAGATGACAATGGGTTGAAGGAGTTCATAGATGCAGAAATTCCAAAGCCTACTTCTATTGATGCTGCCGTACTTGACGCATGACAAAAGAAGACAGAAAAGTGTCAAAGGATTCTGTTGGAGGGCGTGAAGGATCACATAGTGTCCAAATTGCATGGTAAGGCTTCTCCATTCTTGATGTGGAAAGCATTGACAGATTTATTCCAAATCAAGAGCGACCATAGGAAGTTGGCGCTCAAGGATAAACTTAGAAACATAAAGATGGAGAAAGGTGACATTATGCCCAAGTACCTCACGAAGTTCATCCAATGCAGGGATGAGCTGGGAAGTGTGGGGGTTACTGTTGATGATGAGCGCTTGGTGAGCTTGGCTCTCCTTGGGCTTCAGAAGAGTTGGCATTCCTATCGGGACTCTGTCAATGGTCGGGAGAAATTGCCAGGATGGGAGCGACTTTGGTCGGATATTGTGCAAGAGGAGATAAGGCGGAGTACCAGGGACGGATCTTCATCAAATAACTCTGATGAAGAGAATTGTGCTTTGGCTGCCAAAGCAAAGAAGGGGAAGAGCAAGAAAGCTTCTCAATCCGGTGCGAAAGGCAAGAAGCAGGACATGTCCAAGGTGGAGTGCTTTCACTGTCACCAACACGGACATTATGCCACAAATTGTCCGCAGAAGAAGAAAAATAAGCAGGCTGCTGGATCTGCAGCTGGAGAGGCCTTAGCCTCACAGTTTGAGCTGGATTTTTCACTGATCGCATGCTTGGTCTCAAGTGTGATGGGTTCAGTGTGGTTTCTGGATAGTGGTGCGTCTTTATGTTTAACTACGTACTTGCAGCCCAAAAGAGCACAACTGAGAAACAAAATCCGAGTGATGACCTAACCTAGAAGCAGAAAAACTGGTATAATTTGAGAAGCCAAGAGTCAACCACCGAACAAAAGGTGACGAAGAAGAAACTCAAAGAAAATTTATTAAGAAAGATCAATCCACCTATCAATTCAACGCAAAACACTAGGAGAAAGTCTGGGAACAGGAAGACAACTTAAAGTAATTTCGTATGCAGTAAGGTTAAGATCACCCATATGTAAGTCAATAGTTGAGTCACATTCCCATACACTTTGGAAATCTCTCCCACATTATATTAAAACTTAGTTGAAGATATGAAGAAGGCTCATGCTAATATCTCTATGTTTTAACTAACAAAGATCGTGAGTCAGTGAGACATGTTTTTATGCACACTTGGATAGTCCACCATAAGTAATGATGATTCTTCACACAAGGGATCTGATATGTCCCCTGGTTCCCTCGAATTGATGCTTAACACTTCACAAATAGATCCAAATACACTCTGCCATCCATTTATGTTAACGTTCGAAATCTTCAACTTCAATGTACATAATTTCTTAGAATATTTTGGTGCATCAGTGAAAGTAATGCCATTATTTGTCACAAGGAAAATCAATGAAAAACGAGATAAAATAGATGTACATATTATTCAGTAGGAGAGGACTAATGTCCACACACTTGGTGAACTCTGGGATGTTCTTATCCATTTTTGATCCGATGATCAATTCCACTAATGTATCAACATAGTGATTGTGGACATTCCAGAAGCATATGAGGTAATGTTGAGAAGAGATTGGTCCAACAAGATACAAGGTTACTTTGCTATATATTGGTCACATTTATGGCTTCCAACAAGGGAAGAAATTATAAGATTCAAGTGAATTTAGAGTGGTACATGAAGAATACTGTCACTCAGATGGAAAAAATGATCCAATGGATTTTGCAGAAATTATCTTTGGAAAATGATTCTTGGAAAAAGAACTGGGGTGTTATCTTGCACAACCATCCCTAGTCCCACTAGAAACACAGTTGGAGCTCATTCCCAATCCAATTGTTAAAAATTATCTTTATACAATTAACAATAGTAATAATAATAGTACTAGTGTATTTTATAGTCCTTGTACACATTATATGTAGACTTTGTATTTTGATGGTTCCAAAACACAAGAGGGCTTTGGATTTGGTTGTGTTTTAATAGACCCGCGACAAATAAAACATTTGATCTCTAGCCGCTTGGAATTCGAGTGCACAAATGACACTATAGAAGATGAGGCGCTCGTCTTGGGATTACAAAGAGCCATTGACCTCAATGTTGCAATCCCAAAAGAAATAGGTGACTCAAACATTGTTTTACGATAGGTACGTGATACCATACACTGTTTAATACCTCATTTTAAAATCTATCAATAAGAGGTATGGCGTTTAATTTCACATTTCCTAGCTTTTAATATTATCTCTATTGCTAGAATGCGTAATGTAGCTACAGATGCATTTACAAATGTCACTGTGAGTTTGTCACCACTTAGGGATGGTTTTTTTGTAGAAATTATTTATAAGCCACCTATTCTTGATAATATTACTAATTTACACGTTTTCAATGATGACCAACATATACTGCAATTTATGGCGAATTCTGATGTTTTCAAGGGTGCAACGATCGATCAATACGATCATGAGAAAACATTGCAGGGTGCATCCAATACAAGTAAAGGAAATATCATGCGGAAAGGCATGGTATCACTAGAAAATATGTATGACTTACAGAACTGCTTTTAGGGATCTGCCAATGCTAAAACCCATAGTTCAACGTTGTCGCATGAGCAGATCAATACGGGAACTGGAAAATATCTAAATTTTTTTAATATTGGTACTTTCTATACGCCACAGGAGCATCAAGAATTTATCTACTTGTTCGCATGGACCTATGATGAAATTAAGACTCATGACACAAAAATTATCCAACATGTGATTTCGATAAAAGAAGGGGCCAAACCATTTCAACAAAAGCTAAGAAAATTACATTAGATGCTTGAGCCTCTCATTCAGAAAGAATTAAGAAAGCTACTAGATGCTCAGATCATATACAAAGTGTGACATTCTACATGGGAGTCAAATTTAGTTCTGGTAAGAAATAAGTTCGGGGAAATCCTGTTGTGTGTTGAGTTTCATAATTTGAACTGTGCCTCAGACAAGGAAAACTACCCCGTGTAGTCTATGGAATAGATACTTCAAACAATATCGAGGTTAGAAATGTTTTCTTTATTGGATGGATATTCTAGATACAACCAGGTTCTGGTCTCAGAGATTGATATAATTAAAAATATTTTCTGCAAAAAGTTGGGCACGTTCACATTTAAGCGAGTGCCATTTGGGTTGATTAATGCTTGTGCTACAATCCAACGTGCCATGGACATCACATTCTAGGGATTTATTGGATATATTGTAGTGGTCTATCTTGTTGGAAAATGTAACTAGGTTCGATCTTCATTATTGTACTTGAAGTAAAAAATGTAAGATATTTGTCAAAAGAAAAGAATTTTATTATTGTTGAATTGACTTGTTAAAGCATGGGTTTCGTGCTTGGGTCAATGGCTATAGGTCAAGTCTCCATTGTGGGCTATAGGATTGAGTCAAAGTCATTTTAATGTTTGGAATCCTCCATCAAGTCATCCTCTCCAACAAAGTCTTCAAGTCGGCCTCAAATAAATTCTCTACAAGTCGGCTTTCCTCAACATATTCATGTCGACCTATTATAATGGACACAAATATTCATATTAGTCATGTCGACTCATTTCTATGGATGAACCACTATATATACTAGTGAAAGTAATTCACATTTCTCTACCTCAGAATCTTAGATAGAATTGCAGAGCTAAGTTTGGATAATATTTCAGACAAAGAGTTTCAATATTTCTACAAAAAGGGAGTTCAGATAGATTACATGGATGATCATAGTGGAAAATCTCTCAAATAAATCTCAGAAGAAGAGGTCTAAGTGGTATATCAGTACCACTATCTCATATAGTCTTGGTGATATCACAATGCAATAAACTTGGTGTTTCCACAATCAAGGAAATGTTTCTGTGACATCACACAGATGAGGTCTTGGGGATATTTCAATAAGGATATCTTGGTGCCTTGAAATGATGAAGTATTGACATTACAGTGATGATGATTTCAGTGCAAACACAATGACATAGATATTGATATGATATCACAGTGAAATAAAGAACAACAAGGATGAATTGATGGACAAATTCACTAGTCTAGATTGTAAGAGTCTTGGTCGTCTTATCTTGAATCTACAAAAGGAAGAATTTTGACTGGGTTTTCCCCAAAGAGTGGGGTTTTTCCTTGGAAGCGTGCCTATATGTTGTGTTATCTTATAGTTATTACTTGGTATTAATATTAATGATAATAAAATATAATTAAGAAACCTAATACTAATAATGAAAAAATCACAAGTTAATATCACAAAGAGGAAAATCATTTAACTTCCATCTCTATCGATTTTTGAACATGGTATCAGAGCTATGGTCAAAGGTTAAAGGAAGTTTTAAGAACACTCATCCATCTTTGAAATAGTCTCAGTGAGAAGTTCTATTTTCATTGAAGATAAAGGTCCAAAGTCATTTCTGAGCTAAATATTCTGAGATATATCGGAAAGGATGGAAATTAGATTACAATAAGCCAGTTCATTCACACCTTGAGGAAAAATAAAAATCAAGTAACAAGCTTTTACTTCAGTGATATCTCGAAAGAAATAGGCCCAGGTCAATCTCAGAAGTTTCAGGCTAGTTTGATGCCATTATAGTATCAAAGACTATCACAGGTATTGGTATAATTACAATGGTAAAGAATATCAGTATTCATGTAGTAATAAAAACATGGAATCTCGGTGCAACTACATGGGTGGGATATCAATATAGTAATGAGATATAAGTGCTATATCTATGAATTAGTTCTTGGTACAAAGTCCATATACAGTGAAGAAGGCCTCAGTGCTACCAAAGTGACAAAGTCTTAACAGTGAGTAGGTTTCGATGAGAAGGTTTTGATAATACAAGTATGATGTCTCCAGCAGAAAAATGATTTCGGCACTACCACTAAGATTTGGTGTCACAAAAATGTGAAGGATTTACTACTATCAAATAAATCCAAAGCCTATCTTATAAAGAGGACAAGGTACCAACTTAAGAAAATCAAGTACTCCGTACTCAACAAGATACACTTGAAACAAATCTAATAAAATTAGAGGTATGTAATTCACAAGGTATGCATATAAGCATTTGGATTTCTATTATGGTTCATTTAATCCTTGTTTCTATCTCTTCTAAGATTAAGAATGTACTCTTACAACCTTAATCCTCTCCTTCTATGATTTACAAGTAATCTAGGCAAAAGTCATTGATTGAGAGAAAGAATAACTTTTCTTAGAATTCCATCCTACTTGGCTATGTAGGTGTAATGTTCCTTTTCAGAAACATTGTCAATCGACAAAGAAAATCTATTCCAGAGATAGACTGAAGGGGAATTTACTGGATTTGTCACCTTCATAAGAAGGATGAGCACCAGAGGCTACCTGCCCACTATCAGACTCTATCTATAGAGTGTTGTCAAGGGACAATATTCCCAAGAGGGAAATGCAACAAGGTTGGGAATCTTTCAAGATAACCCAAAAATGAAGCTACAGCAATATAAAGACATAAACTGGAAATAACAGTGAATAAAAATTATGCCAAAATGTATGAAAACCCTTGAGCCATTTTATTATGAATAATAGTAGCAAAATGATACAATGAACATCAAAGGAACAAAGCAAGAAGCCTTCCATGAAAACATATGCCAAAATACAAAATGCCGCTCCATAGCAGGATGCCCATGAATAGGGACTGTGCAGTCACATGAGGGGGACTGCTACACTGAGTGAAAAACATCATAGGATCTGCATAGATATGGCTCATACATCATTGGGAGAGCTAAGCTAATCTCCCAATCACTACCTCAAGTCAATCCTGGAAGGATTGGCTGAAATATGCAAAACTGCAAAATGCCGAAGTTGCTGGGTAGCAACAGCAATTCAATACATGGAATGGATTGGAGAAGGCTGAATGGATGAAGCTGATGAAGAGCCCTTCTCCATTGGAAATACGAAGTGCAAGGCTGATCCTTACACAAAATATCTCACCCTCTGAAATGTATGCAACACCCTCACTGCAAATGTGCTCCAACTAGAACGCAGTCTATGAGAGGGCCTATGCTGTAACTGATGGTGGTGGTTGGCCTCCTGCCAATGATGGTGGAATAAGCTCAAGAACCATCCTCAATAACCTCCCAGAAGTAGAGAACCTCCCTCTAAAAGATCAGCTCGAAATGGTGTTGTAGGAAACCTCCCAGCAACACCCAGCAACACTGCATAATAATCTGCTACAGATACGGCGCTGATGGAGTAGGTTGATGCTATGGACTGAATGTCGGAATATGGAGGATGAGTGCAATCCTTCATGAGCTCCTCAATAAGGAGAGGAAATCCTAAACATGACTCCCTCGTGCCCGAAGGCACTACAGCTCTACTGAACAACAAGAGGCAGCAACAAGTCTCTAAGACTCAAATGTAAAAATGATCAAAGATAATCTCAATGGCTGCCTTGCTCCTCTTTTAAACACAACGAAATCTCCACCCTTGGCCTTCCTTCCTCTAGAAGTTTCCTCCCCCACGGAATATTCCTCCACTAAAACTGCGCTGTCCCACTTTGTGGCATCCACCTCTTATCTCAACGTTGTTGACTTTGGTCAACTAGACCTTGTCCATTTGCAATTTAACCTCTTTCACACATGAGGGTGTGAAATCCCGCTCCATGAAGATCCCTTTTCACATTGTAAGGGATTTTATTCCTATTTATTACATGAATGGGTCACTTTACCCACTTTTATTTAACAGAATGAAAATATGCAACTATAATGTTCCATTTTAGCTTGAGGCTAAAATTGGGAACATTACGGTCCTCCCCTCCCACATGTTGCTTGTCCTTAAGCAACTGCATAGAGAGAAAAAAATTCCTCCCCCTTTCTTCTTTTTTGCCTCTTCATCAACAATCTCCACCACTGCTCAAGATGTGTTGTAATAAATCTCTCCTCCAATGCTCCCTCTCAAGTATGCAAACCGGAATGGTGTGCACCCTGAAAGATAGAAGGTGTTACACAGTAATTTGTCACCATCCCTGCCATTCCCCATCTCGAACATTGGAGGGCTCATTCCGTGACCTGTGAGCAGAGACAAGACTTGAAAATACTTTCATGACATCCCTCTAAACATGAGCTTTCATTGCCCTGAAGACATCTCTTTGCAAAATACCCTAAAAACACCTCTTTTTGCATTGGCGCGGGCAGCCAGTTCAGTACCCGTGCCAATGGAGGAAATCCTTCAAAGAGGGCACGCCAATTGGCGCTCTGTCCTAGAGTCGCACTCTTATTGATTTAAGCAATGTTTAATAAACAGTGAAGTTCGCCTGTCAATTCTGGCCGCTCTAACTCTGGGTGGAGAGATTTGCTCAAGACGTTTCATAGAGAGGAAGTGGTTTACCACCCTCTCCGCGACTTCCTTGATGATGAGACCAATCCCATGATTATAGGGATCCCAACTCCCTTCTCCATCATAAAAGCTTGCCTTACATTTCCATTGTAATTCTTCAAGTTCCCAAAATTCCCAAGAGCCTTATGCTGCAAGAGCCTTGATTATTCCCCTAAGGCCAAATTCAAGCAAGGATACTATTGTCGAGATTCGAAGAGAGAGGTTTGTCCCATCCTTGATAGGCTTTTTGAGACGTGTTCTGCTGGCGACCCTCCAAAGGAGAATTCAGCGTCAGAACTTGGTTGTAATTTTCCTTTGATTGATTAATAATAAACGACTATTGGTTATGGTTCCACTCTTGTTGTTGTTGTTTATGATGATGATTTATGTCCTTTCTGACTGACATATAGTTGCATCCACTAGATTTTAAGCTTGCGCTTTTTTTGTTTCTCGTGTGTGCAGGTGTCCTATCATGGAGATCGTGGGGATCGTGATCTGCCAGAGCTAAGGAATGAGAGCGCTACTTTCTCTACAAGCGACAACGTTGGATTCCAGGTAAGCCTTCATCGCTAGTTGGTTTATTTGCAATTAGGAACCTGCACTATAGCGTGTGACGATTGTTGCTAGACCCGGTCTGGGCTAGTAGGGATCGCCTCTATCCGCAGAGGGGATTTACCTCCACAACAAATTGGCGACTCCGCTGGGGATCGTTAGCTTGTTGTCGTTCATTTTATGAGCTATAGACGGAGCCTAAAGTTGGCCAGATAGCCTTTGAAACACTTTTTCTTTGCAATTTCGAAGTAGATCAAATCTGCTTCAGTCAATCTCTGGTTTAGTTTGTAAACTGAACACTTGGAGCAACGTCTTATCCTTTCGGTCGATTCTCGGTCGCTGTAATCAGCCCGCACAGGGCTGGTTCTTCGTGGAGCTGGGTTTGAAAACTCTCAATTATCATTAGTCTGATCTTGGACATGCTATTTTTCTGAAATAACTTTAGTAGCGTTTTTATTTAGCATAGCCAGTCGCCAATTGGCGCTAGTTGTCAATGTACCCACGCCAGATTACGATGGCGCTGGTTTGACCTAACGTTCGCTAGTGTAGGGGCTATAAGTTTGCTTGATTTTGAGCTTTCTGAGCCCGATCTCTGATTTTGGTTTCATTTTTTCGACTGCTTGAGTGTTTTGGAGCCTTGATTGACTAACTGTTACCTTTGTCCTTTGGTTGTTTGCCCATTTCCATCGATTTTGCATTCTAGCCCTAGGTCATCTAGGTGCTATTGTGTGTGGAGCCCTCCTTGGGAGTTTTTGGTTTCTATCAGTTCAGTCAACCTTGTGATTGCTTCTTTGCATTCGTTTGGTGCTTTTATATTGTTTCATCACGTTGTTTGAGTGATTGTTCCCTTTTCCATTCAAATTCCGCCTTGTCTCGTTTGGGCCTAGATTACACGGCTCATTTGGAGTCTTTGGGATTCTTTTCGTTTTGAGGGACTTTTGGTCGATTTGAGGTCTGATTGCGATTGCTATTGAGTGAAATTTGTTTGTTTTTTCTCTCTTATCATCATTTATTAAATCGCTCTTGCATTAGTTTTCATTTTTTTTTAGCGCACTTTGCTCTGAAATATTGAAAATATAAAAAAAAATCTCTTTTTCTTTTCATTAGTTAATGTGAATTAGATCTTTTCGATGTTATTAGTGATTGATAACCTTGAACGAAAAGCTTTTTAGTTTTCATTAGCTGCATTAGAGACATCAATGGTTGTTTTCTATTAATTTCATTATTGTGTGAAAAGCTCTCAACTCTCTCATAAATATCTTTCATCGAATGAAATGATATCTTGTAAAATATAGTTGCATCTACGGATTTTGCGCTTTTGATTTGTTTAAGTTTCCTAGAAAATAATGCGGTGTCCTATCCTGGAGATGAGCTAGGGATCGTGATCACGAGAGTAGGGCAGGAGCACTACTTGTCTACAAGCGGCAGCGTTAACATGGATTCCCGAGTAGGCGCTATGGAGGCTAGTTGGTTTGTACAATGGTGAACTGCTTGTAGCGTGAATGATTGTTGTTGCATTAGAGACATAACTGGTTGTTGTCTGGTCATTTTCTTATTGTGTGAAAAGCTCTTAACTCTCTCGTAATTAGCTTTCATCGAATGAAATGATATACTGTGGCATGTAGTGTGGATTTAAAAGGTTTTGAGACATAACATTCGCTAGGGCCTGAAAATTGAAACATAATTGAAGATTAACATTAAAATTTATTCAATTTACACTAAGGCAGCATTGAAACATTAATGAAATATTTAGAGGTCTAGGCTAGAGACCTGTTATGGCGTCATTAAATCTAGTAGTTTTCGTTCGCCTCTTGGCTTTAGACAACACTAGTACGGACTTGTGCTCCCATTGCCGTGGTATATAAGGAGACCCCACTAGGTTTCCTCCTTTATCCATAGAGCAAGTCTACACTACTCATAGTATTTACTAGGACACAACATTAGGAGATTGCTTGCACATACGTTAGAAGTCCTTGGTTGATTTATCTTTCATTTTGAAACCAAGGTGTATATTGCAGTTCACGGTTATTTGGTACACCCTTTGCCTAGTATTCCTGAGCAGTCATTTTGATCTTATCTGACTCTTTAAATTTGAAAATATCACCAAGCGCTTGTCCTTTCACGCTTGCTTCAAAACTGAAAGAGATAGAGTCATCTTTCATCCGTTTCTCGACTCTTAAAACATGAAACGGTAAAGTTTCTAAGTTTCAATGTGGTAAAATAAATCACTTGCAATCACACGCCCTGTTAGAATTTGCTTGTTGGCCGTTTGATTGTGTGCCTTGGTTTTTAGCCTGTGTGCGGTTTTGAGTTGTTGATGGCAACTTTTCCAGAGTTCACCAACCAAGGAATCCCCTCCGATGGGAATCCTAGTCATTTTCCTCCTTTTGGAAATGTTGGTGCTCATACACTTGGTGTCCCTTCACAGGTTGGCTTGTTGGGTTACCTATTTAGTTTATCAACCCTCACAGTCCTAGAATGTCCCGACTCTTGTTCCAATCGGTTCCTCCTGTAGTAACATCATGTTTATTCCAGATGGATTTTCTCCTTCTTAGCTTTGTTTCTCACGACCTCCTCTTCGCACAGTGAAAGTACGGATTCGGCTAACGGTGGCTGAAGAAGAGAAGAAGAAGACAAGAAGAAGAAGTCAATAAGAGAGGCTAAGGCTGCGGCTGTGCTTCCAGAAAAATGTCTCTTGATAAACCTTCAAATACTAGCGATAAGTTCCCTTGCATGTTGTGCCTTTGGAAACCATCTTCTTGATACTTCCCTACTTGTTCCCAAGGTGCCAGTATGGTCAATAGTCGTCCCACTTGGTGCCTTTGGCTTAGAATTAGGGTTGGGGTACATCTTCAGCTAGTGCTGGTAAAACTCTTAAGAAGCAGGGTAAGCTTGCCAATCCCTGTAAGTTGTGTGAAGGGCACCATACCATTCACCTTTGTCCGTATATGGATGAAGCTAAGAGAGTCTTAGACAACTCGACTGTTTTTGCGCCGTGCCTTCCAGCTGGTTACAAACATATTTCTTTGAGTCTTCCAACAGCTGATGCCACGATTGGTCCAGAGTCATCCTTGGTCGATCCCGCTCCCCCGGAAATTCAAATTCAGGAATTCGTTCCCGACCAACCATTGGTCATGGGATCGGTTGAGCTAGACCCGCCTGCGGTGCACCAGGTCTTTTCCATTGAGAGTGGACCTCACACCCCTCATGTTCTTCTTGTTTCTTTAGATTCTTTCGACTTGGAGAAAGTTTCTTCTGTCCCTATACCTCCCAATTGCTCCTCTCCACCTCCCGTGATGGAGGTCACGGAGGATACTCCTCGCCGAGATGGAGGTGGGAAGTTCTTCTTCTTCTTCGTAACAGGGGAAGACCATCTGGACCGATGGTAGCCCTGCCGTAATTCCAGGATTCACCTTCCTTTGATTGGAATCGATTTCTGAGGATACGCGCTTTTAAGAGTCTGATGTGCCTTTGAGATCTGTGCTCTGGGCTTTGGTGCAGGTGGCCACCCATTTTCGTATAGGCGAAGGTGTATATGTAGTATTTTATCCTCAACTACTTGGCAGCTTTCGGTTCACCGTCGCTTTCACCCGTTACGCAGAATCTGTTGACATTTAATAGAAGAACGAGTCAACCGTTGGGGATCCTTCCAAGGTTACCTGTTACTTTGGGAGGTAAAACCGTCCATATGGACGTGATGGTTGTTCCAGGCCCCTTGGATTTCAATCTACTCTTGGGGCGCGATTACACCTATGCCATGGGAGCGCTTGTCTCCTCCCTTTTTCATGTGGTCTGTTTTCCGCATGAAGGACGGATCGTGACCATTGATCAGCTTTCGTTCTTTGGTCCTGATGTGGTAGCTGGCCCGCCATCATCCCTTCTTGGTTTTTATCCACCCGTTGTATCGCTTACGCCTGAGATAACTATGTGTGTGGGTGGTGCCCAGTTACATGCTGGTGATGATGCTGTCGTGCATCGAGTGTTGGGGGCATTGGGTCCTGACTTCCGGGATGTTTTCCTTCCATCGGGAGTGGAACTCTTGGAGGCGATGACTTCTTGTTCATTATGACAAGGTTGTCGGAGCAGAGTTCCTTGTCTTGTGTCAAGCTCCTTAAAAAAATGAAACAAGGTTGTCAGAGCAGAGTTCCTTGTCTTGTGTCAAGCTCCTTAAAAAATGAAACAAGGTTGTCGGAGCAGAGTTCGTTTCCTTGTGTCAAGCTCCTTAAAAAATGAAACAAGGTCTGTTGGAGCAGAGTTCCTTGTCTTGTGTCAAGCTCCTTAAAAAATGAAACAAGGTTGTCGGAGCAGAGTTCCTTGTCTTGTGCCAAGCTCCTTAAACCATGAAACAAGGTGTCTGAGGATAGTTCTTTTAATGTGTCAACCTCGTTAAAACAATGAAACACGTTCCCGTTCAATTCAAGTCTTTGATAAGATCTCGTAAAATCCTAGTCGAGTCTTTCTCTTGATCTCGTAACTTGAACCTTCACTCCATCTACCTTTCATATGGATTGAAGCTTGGGGGGCATGTACCTCGAATTGAGTCACCATGCTGGGGGCATGCTTACTTTTTCAAGCATAGTTTGTTTCCGTTTCAAGCTTGTGTAAAAATGAAACAGGTTTCAAGCATAGTTTATCTTTGTTTCAAGCTTGTGTAAAAATGAAACCAACTTCAAGCAGAGTTTCCTGATTTCAAGCTTGTGTAAAAATGAAACCATTCCCATTTTACCTCTTGTGATTTCCATTTTATCAACATGTTTTTTCCAGATGAGCCTTGGTTTTCTCACTCCATCATCATTATTTGCTTGGCTGATTATATGCCTTCACTTGTTTGTTTTATCTGTTCCTGAGGAACCGCTGCGATGAGTGGTCTTGTTAGCCAGCCTCTTGACCTTTATCTTGTTCTGAGTAGTTCCACCATCACCAGAACTACTTGCTACCCTTTATACCACTCATTCCTCCAGGAGGAGTCACCTTTCAGCTCTTTTCTGACTCTAAACAGGAAAAAGATTTCCGAGGCCTTGTCGTTTAGATCTATTAAAGTGTACACTTGTGAAAGACAGTATACGTTTACCCCTTTTTCGGGCTGGGATAGATTATTTACGAAAAAGGAATACCCTAGCCTATCGCGACTAGGAGGTTTTCTCAGATATTGTTTTCTACCTTTTCGGGTCTGAGGAACTATTTACGAAAATGGACCATTGGAGTTTACTTTTCCACTGTCTTTTCAAACTCTCTAAACATGAAAAAACATCGAGTTATTCCTTTTTCAGACTCGTTAAAACTCTGATGACATTGGATTCAGTCGTAATGACGATATTCGAGTTCCTCCTTCCTAGGGCTCGTTAAATGTACTAGGATGGGTTTATATGACAAGCACATGGTATCCTCTTCAAGCTTGTGTAAAAATAAAGAGGTACTTGCCAGAAATGGTGGGGAAAATGG
Organism: Pinus albicaulis; assembly: GCA_034641835.2. Lineage (NCBI taxonomy): Eukaryota > Viridiplantae > Streptophyta > Pinopsida > Pinales > Pinaceae > Pinus > Pinus albicaulis. The sequence goes on along the minus strand of CM076579.1, from coordinate 1,122,368,568 downwards.
AACCAACATCATTTTCGTGTTGGCAGTATGTCGCTCTTGAACATGGCACTTGTCTTTGTTCGTGTCGGGTTGGGGACATCTCATCTCGTTTTTTCACTTGCCTCCGTGGGTTTGGGTGATCCCTTTTGACCTCTCATTTTCTCTTTGCCTTGTCATCATGACCTTTGATCTTTTGATGTCAAATACTGCCAAATCCACTGTCGTGCCGCGGATATGTTCAAGAGAAGTTGACCTCTGTAGATTTCAAACTTCCTCTGATTCTCATCTGATCTTGATTCACAAAGAGATTATGTTCCTCTATCTCGTGTCGATGATGTGGGAAACACTATGGCCCACCTTCGATCAAGGTCACTTCCTGTCGACTTCAGCTCATTATCCAGGAAGCTGATCTAGAGACTCCCTTCTGGTACCTTGGAGCCTGCATGCCTCAATGGCGGGTTCTTCGCATTCGACGTGAGGTTTTCATCATTGGCCTCAGGCCAAGATGATTCTCGGGTGTTATTTTGACTCATTGGTCCTCTAGTAGGTGTACCTATAAGCCACCTTAGGGCCATTTCATTATTGGTGGTTTCTCTCGCGTCTGTTAATAGCTTTCATCATTGGCTGGTAATCAGACGATGTTCTTGCATGTTCGACTTCAGCTCACATATTCACATACTTGAACTTGTACTCTGTTGGGTCGAGATGGAGCGCAAGACCCTGGATTGTGTCTGTTGTAATCCAGGCTGCGATTGTGGATTATTATCATTATGTACATGACTCACTGATTGGATGGCTGCGACCATACCTGAGTCTATTTGTTTGATCTTAGTTGGATGGCTGCGTCCATGCCTTGGATCCGAATTATAGCATACTCTGTTTCGGATGGCTGCGTCCATGCCACATATACATCATGTATTTAGTTTATCCCAGTTGCTTCTTCGGGTTTTAAAATGACAAAAGTTTTGATTGAATAAAACTATAAGCCAAAGCATTTCACCCCTCTCTCTCGTTCGGGCCTCATACTTTAGGGGGCATCTGTTACACAGTAATTTGTCACCATCCTTTCCATTCCCCATCTCCCACATTGGAGGGCTCATTCCGTGACCTATGAGCAGAGAAAAGACTTGAAAATACTTTCATGACATCCCTCTAAACATGAGCTTTCATTGCCCTGAAGCATCTCTTTGCAAGATACCCTAAAAACACCTCTTTTTGCATTGGCGCGGGCAGCCAGTTTAGTACCTGCGCCAATGGAGGAAATCCTTCAAAGAGGGTGCACCAATTGGCGCTCTGTCCTAGAGTCACACTCGCGCCAACCAATTTAAGCAGTGTTTAAAAAAAATAAATGGCGGAAGTTTCGTCCTAACAAATTCCTGGACTGCTATCTATCTTGAGTTGGGAGGTTTGGCTACAGATTTCCATAGAGAGGAAGTGGTTTGCCACCTATCATGGAAGCTTCCTTGATGATAGGGCCAATCCCATGATTATAGGGATACCAACTCCCCTTCCTCCATCCATAAAAGCTTGCCCATTTCCACTGCAAGCTAGTCTTCAAGTTCCCAAAATTCCCAAGAGCCTTATGCTGCAAGAGCCTCCATAATTACCTTAAGGCCAAATTCAAGCAAGGAGACTATTGTCAAGATCCGAAGAGAGAGGTTTGTCCCATCCTTGACAGGATTTTTGAGACGCGTTCTGTTGGCGAACCTCCGAAGGAGAATTCAGCGTCAGAACTTGGTTGTAATTTTCCTTTGATTGATTAATAATAGATGACTATTGGTTATGGTTCCACTCTTGTTGTTGTTTATTATGATGAGTTATGTCCTTTCTGACTGACATATAGTTGCATCTATTGGATTTTACGCTTGCGGTTGTTTCATTTCTCGCGTGTGCAGGTGTCCTATCACGGAGATTGTGGGGATCGTGATCTGCCAGAGCTAAGGAACGGGAGCGCTACTTTCTCTACAAGCAACAGCGTTGGATTCCAGGTAGGCCTTCATCGCTAGTTGGTTTATTTGCAATTAGGAACCTACACTGTAGCGTGAATGATTGTTGCTAGACCCGGTCTGGGCTAGTAGGGATCGCCTCTGTCCGCAGAGGGGATTTACCTCCACAACAGAAGGTGTAGGTGGAAATCCTCCTGCTGAACTATGGCCTCCTCAAGGTAGGAGTGATGACATGCATGGGAAAATATAGTCCCACTAATGATCCCCTCACCCATGCTATCATCCATATGAAGATCTTGCCCCCGGTTTTGTGCAATGTAATGGGGCTGAATGGAGAGTTTTGCTGATTCATCCCAATAAGCTCTTCTCTCCCTTTGTAGTACATATGGGGCTTCCTCTGTCCTTGGGCTGAAATGGTATGGCCTCCAAGAGTGGCCCAAGCTACCCCATCAAAATATTCAGCCATGAAATGCCTCTTCAAATTCTCCAAGTGGTTTGCCCCACAAGAAGAGAAAAGTAATAATATGACAATCATGGTTTTCCCATGGTATCTCCTGCAACATAAAACATGCATAGTAGGGAGAATCATGCTCCCAATGGGCTGTCCCAAAATATAGAACACTCTCCAGATAATTCTCCTTATGAATGTACAACATCAAAAATACAAGGAAACATAATACAATGTAAACAAGTTGTCACAAGACAACTAGAGAGTGGGTCACTGCTTCTCTTATGGGACCAACGCACTGCACCTCTTGTCTGCATCAAAATAGAAATTAACAAGTGGATTCCCAGCCACTTTTTTGCTGCCACAACATCTCATTAGATGGAATCATGAAAGTAAAAATAGGTGCCAATGGTGCACACCAAGAAGTATGTGGCCCCCTCCACAACCTACCATAAGATTGGCCAATTTCACTACCGCAAATTGCTGCAAGTACATCCTCATATAATATGAAAGAAGGTACAAGCCCTCTTGATACATCATGCTGCTCAAACAAGGAAAAGAATTACAATACAAAATATGAAATTATACCTTCTCCCTCATGTACTTGAGCTCTTGAGCTGAAATGGCTCAACTGAAAATTCTCCCTCACCCCCAATGAGTAGGGAAGTGGTTTTGATGTCCTCTCCATCATCAATCAGGCCATGCATCTCCCCATATGCTGATATATGTCATGATGAATGCCCTCCCAAGTGAACTCCTCTAGCAAGGCAATGTATGCGTCCAAGTGCATAACTAGGAAGTCCTGATCTATCCTCCTCATAGACAACGCTGGTGTTCTGCAATATGATGCTCCCCTCATGCTGTTGTTTTCCACTTTGACATCCACCATGCCAAATTCATCCCTCCAAAATGCTGCAATTACCACCATGCAGCTGCTCATGCTCCAATAGAAATAGGTCTCTTTGAAAATGAGCCTCCCATGAGAGATTGTCACCTCCAAAGAATCTCCTGGTTCTGGCCAATGAAAGCATGAGTGGCCTCCATCTACTCCTATGCATGAAAGAGTCCTCCTCCAAAAGGCAGTGTCCTCTGTCTCTCCAAGCTTGTGGAGTAGTCAACCTGCATCATGAAGATGCTATCCTCCAACCCTGCAACAACTATATTAGTGCAGTATAACTGATGAGAGTGGGTGATGTTGAAAATGAGAGAGTGCCTCCCTCCTCCTTGAGTCTATCCCAAACTCTCTGCACTGTGCTGAACTCTCCCAAGGTTTCCACCCTCCTGAAATTAAGGTGTGAGGCCCCCAAATGTGGAGCATCCAACCTCCTTAGCTGATCTAGTGGTCTCCTTGGTGCAATGTCTCCATACAGTGAGACACCATCATTAAGAGATGATTGAATGTATGAATGGAGAAAACCCTCCATGCTTCTACTGCACAATCCAATCATCTTATTAGGTGCATAAAACTCATAAAATAGACAGGGTGTGTGCTCCTAATCACATGATGTTGATCATCCTCCCTATCTCCTCCTTCTATCTCCATAGCTTTTCACCCTACTACTAATGGCACAGATGTATCATGAGTTGTGCCTTGATCTCTACATGGGAGATCCTGGGGAATTTCTTGCAAAGACACAAGAATCCCTCTATGTGGAGCAAGAGCTCCTCTTTCCTCTGCATGAGGCACTAGATCAACTCTAGCTATACCAGCGCAGTTTCCATCCTCTTCATCAACATGTAGGGGCAACTTCTCCAAAATTTGATCTCCTTTTGAAAAAGAGACCTCCATGCTCTCTTGTGCAAGAATATGAGATGGATACCTTGCCTCCAACAAGGTATGATGCAAGATGCTAGCATTCTCAACAATATTCTGAAGTGGATCTGAGTTTATGTTTCCTCCCTTTACATGCAAGATTTTGGTTTGTTTCTCCGCATGTGTTTCAGGTTTTCTCCCACCAAATCTTTCCATCATTTCTTCAATGGATCTGAAATAGGAAGAAGTATTTGTATTATTTTAAAGAACATGACTCAAATATCCACCATGCATAGGTCTTACCTCTAAAGGGCAGCGCTGCAAATCTGATAGCATCTCCTTTGGAAAATTTGTGCTGCTGCAACATGGTCTTCAACTCCTCTACCCATGCTTTGGCTGCACATATAGGTGAACTTCTAAAAGTAGATAGAAAAAATCTATCTTACTACCGTCTCCCTTTCACCTTGGTCTTGCAAAAATCCATGAAAGTGAGATGATCTCTAAATGCCTGAGTTTGAGATTCATACTCTCTTAGAAAATCTCCAAGAGTTTTCTTCTTGGTCACCTCTCCTTCTTTTCCCATCTCTTCCATGAAAAAACTGCACATGTGACTATGCTGTGCATTAAGAGATGTGACTGCATGGTCACATTCCTCATGAGAAACCCTAGAGTTTGTTTCTGTTTAAACCCTTGTGGATATTCTTCAAATCTCTCCCTTCTCTTTTTCTTGTGGCTCCCATGAAAGCCCTAGGTGGATTTAGGGAGAAGCTTGGCAAGCTCATCTCATTTTTCTTCTCCACAAAGTGGAGTATTCCTCTTCTTCTTAGATGGAATCTTGGCTGAATATCCACAGGCTGAGCCAATATTATGCTCGGATACCATTGTAATGTTCCTTTTCAGAAACATTGTAAATCGGCAATGAAAGTCTATTCCAGAGATAGACCGAAGGGGCATTTACTAGATTTGTCACCTTCATAAGAAGGATGAGCACCAGAGGCTACCTGGCCCACTATCAGACTCTATCTATAGAGTGTTTTCAAGGGACAATATTCCCAAGAGGGAAATACAACAAGTTTGGGAATCTTTCAAGATAACTAAAAAATGCAGCTATAGCAATATAAAGACATAAAATGGAAATAGCAGTGAATAAACATTATGCCAAAATGTATTAAAACCCTTGAGCCATTTTATTATGAATAACAACAGAAAAATGATACAATGAACATCAAAGGAACAAGGCAAGAAGCCTTCCATGAAAACATATGCCAAAATACAAAATGCTGCTCCATAGCAGGATGCCCATGAATAGGGACTACGCAGTCACATGAGGGGGACTACTACACTGAGTGAAAAACATCATAGGATCTGAATAGATATGGCTCATACATAATTGGGAGAGCTAAGTTAATCTCCTAATCACTACCTCAAGTCAATCCTGGAAGGATTGGCTGAAATATGCAAAAATGCAAAATGCCGGAGTTGTTGGGTAGCAACAACAACTCAATACATGGAATGGATTGGAGAAGGCTGAATGGATGAAGCTAATGAAGAATCCTTCTCCATTGGAAATCTGAAGTGCAAGGCTGATCCTTACACCAAAGATCTCACCCTTTGAAATTTCTGCAACACCCTCACTGCAAATGTGCTCCAACTAGAACGCAGTTTATGAGAGGGCCTGAACTGTAACTGATGGTGGTAGTTGGCCTCCTGCCAATGATGGTGGAACAAGCTTTGGAACCATCCTCACTAACCTCTTGGAAGTAGAGAACCTCTCTCCTCTAAAATATCAGCTCGAAATGGTGTTGTAGGAAACCTCCCAACAACACCCCGCAACACTGCACAATAATCTGCTACAGATACCGCGCTGATGGAGTAGGCTGATGCTATGGCCTGAATGCTGGAATATGGAGGATGAGTGAAATCCTTCATGAGATCCTCAAGAAGGAGAGGAAATCCTAAACAGGACTCCCTCGTGCCTGAAGGCACTGTAGCTCTGCTGAACAACAAGAGGCAACAACAAGTCTCTAAGACTCAAATGTAAAAATGATCAAATATAATCTCAATGGCTGCCTTGATCCTCTTTTAAACACAACAAAGTATCCACCCTTGGCCTTCCTTCCTCTAGAAGTTTCCTCCCCCATGGAATGTTCCTCCACTAAAACTGCATTGTCCCACTTGTTGGCTCCCACCTCTTATCTCAGCGCTGTTGAATTTGGTCAACTAGACCTTGTCCATTTGCAATTTAACCTCTTTCACACATGAGGGTGTGAAATCCCGCTCCATGATGATCCCTTTTCACATTGTAAGGGATTTTATTCCTGTTTATTACATGAATGGGTCACTTTACCCAATTTTATTTAATAGAATGAAAATATGAAACTATAATGTTCCATTTTAGCTTGAGGCTAAAATTGAGAACATTATAGTAGGAAATATAACCTAAGAAATTGAATCACATTCTTGGTATCAGATGGTTTTCTTGTAAGTATGTATTATAGGATCTTGGTATAGTACAAAGAAAACACTTCAAGGAATAATTACCAAGTTTTTCAAGAAACATCTCCACCTCCAGGTATGTCTATATTTCTTATAAAATTCTCTTTATCTTATTTTTTAAGTTTGCATTACATTAATAACATCATTATGTATAGCTATCTTGAATCATATAGATTCTTGTTTAGGGAGATTCATCTCTTGATAAATATACCCCTCCTCATATTCTTAATTAATTTTTGTATAACCCTAGATAGGTTCTCTGGAAAACCCTAACCTAAGGTTATGATGACAATGTGTGAAGCCCTAACCTGCTTAGGGTTATTGTGAAATGCTGTTTGAAGTTGATGATGTTTGGGATTTCTGTATGATCATGAAATCTTAACTTGTTAGGATTGAATGATGTTTGTCTAAGATCTTGAACCTTTCAATTTTTGGTATTGTATGGTTTTCTTTGCTATGTTATGAAACCCTAGATTCTTAGGGTTTGGCTAGATCTATAAGCAAAACCCTTATTATAGAGCCATGAAACCCTAGGTGTTTGTCCATTTGGTTGAAATCCTAGACTTTTATATGACAATATATTTCTAATATATTAATGTTGTTTGACATATGATGTGCCTATGCATGATGATGAAGTCCTAGATATACGAGTTAACCTATTTTTCGTTGGTCATGAATCCTAGGGTTTGGAACTAGGCCCTTGTCAAAATTTGTCTTTCTAGGATGATGATATTTGGAAATCTAGGTTTTTTTAGCGAAACCCTAGTAGGAATTAAATTCTCTAGTATGTGTGATATACCAATATGAGATCTATTTATATAATTATTGTTGAGATTATGAAAAATGAAATTCTAGGGTTTTTGAGTTAAAACTTAGTAGAAGTAAACATATCTAATGTATGATGAAAATATGATGATTCGATATTTTTGTAAGTTTTTTGAAATATGAGTTTTTTTTGGAATTAATATTTGACTGAAAATATATGATTTGAAACTAACCCTAGTGGAATATAGTGGTCATAATGACTAAGCTGTGATTGGTTTTGATTGATTATTTTGTATGAAATATAGGATTTGTATGAATTCCTAGTGGAAAGTCTAACATTGAATTACGAAACTTGTTAGATGCCTTGTAGATCTATATTTGTTTGAATTTTTTCTAGGGTATGCCACACCTTTGAAAGAAACATTGAAACCCTAGATGGAATGGAAGTTTCTATGTAATAGTCTAGGGTTTATGAAAAAGTCCCTAAAATATGTGGAAGAGTATATGTTTCTTTTTTGTAATAAAGTTTGGGTATCTGATATGTATAAAGTTGAAATGCTTCCATGATTCTGATATGGCTAACTTCATGCTTCCATATATTTGGTTTTACTTGATATCTAAGTTGTGTAGGTAAAAAATCTTCAATATGGTGAATATGTTTGTTGATGTGATAAGCATGATGGGGCTGATGATATCTTTGATGAAATAGTTGGAAGCCATGAAAGATTCTATGATGACGAAAAGAAGAAGTTGATTTCCCTAATTTAAGAGGGAGATTGAATGAAGAAAAACTCCCTAGGATAAGAGGATAAATATATCCTCTATGATTAAGAGGGAGTGACATATATGGTTCTCTACTTCATGTTTCATGCACTAGACCAACACTAACAGTCATAAGTTTTAGTGAATACCATGAGTGAGAGAAGGAAATTGGAGAATGCATTTTGAGGTGTTGTTGAAAGAAGGAAAGCTAGATCCAATTGAAGCGTATGTTGCTACATGCGAAGTAGGAAAGTAAAGTATATGATTGAGGAATAGTCTGTCAAAGATTCAGTCGATAGTCCTATTGAGTCGAGAAGAAACATCTAAAACGACCCCTAATGTTTTTATTTGATTATGTACATGTGAAAGTATATTATTGATTGGGGTTGTGCTTGTACATGTGAATCTATCAAAGGTTTTTGAGAAGCATGCTAGTTACCAATCAATTTAATTGGGAGAGATTGGTTATCCTTGATCTGTTGGATCCATGAATATTTAGGATTTATGACTGAAGTATTTCCTCAGAGGAAATATGGCCGACATGTTGTGTTGATGTCTAGGTCCCGAAGTTGGAAATGTGGTGTTGATTATAGAGCTCTATTTTGGATACACACATGTATCTTTGGGTTGATGGTTAGCAAGTACTAAAAGCGTGAGTCCATCTTATTCCCATCTAGATATATTTCCTTGGTCAGGGATATTTTCCATGACATTGTGGTTCCTAGATTGTTGAGAGACCAATGGATAGATTTCCCTAGTAAGGAATCAAGTCCATGGCGTTGCAATGCCTAAACTTCTTCATAGATGATGTGGATTGAGATATTCCATGTACCTCTTTGGTTATATATAAATATGAATACCTCCATAGTTAAGAGGGAGTGTTGGAAAATGTAACTAGGTTCAGTCTACATTATTGTGCTTGAAATAAAAAATGTAATATATTTGTCAAAAGAAAATAATTTTATTATTTTTGAATTGACTTGTTAAAGCATTGGTTTCATGCTTGGGTCAATGTTTATAGGTCAAGACTCCATTGTAGGCTATAGTTAATGTTTGGACTCCTCCATCAAGTCATCCTCTCTAGCAAAGTCTTCAAGTTAGCCTCAAATAAATTCTCTATAAGTCGATTTTCCTCAACATATTCATGTCGGCCTTATATAATGGACACAACTCTTCATATAAGTCAGGTCGGTTCATTTCTATGAAAGAACCACTATATATGCCAGTGAAAGGACTTTGTATTTATTTACCTCAGAATCTCAAACAATATCGCAGAGCTAAGTTCATATAATATTTCAGAGAAATATTTTCAGTATTGTTACAGAAATGGATTTTAGATAGATTACAGGGATGATCATAGTGGAAAAGCTCTTGGATTAATGTTAGAAGAAGAGGTCTCGGTGGTATATCAGTACCACTGTCTCATGCAATCTTGGTGATACCATAGTGCAATAAAATTGGTGCTACCATAGTCAAGGGAATGTTTCGGTGACATCACAGAGATGAGGTCTCAGGGATATTTCAATAACGAGATCTCGGCGCCTTAACAAATGACGAGGTCTCGACATTATAATGATGATGATTTCGATGCAAACACAATGAAATATGCCTTGATATGATATCACAGTGAAAGAAAGAACAACAAGGATGAATTGATGGAGGAAGTCACTAGTGTAGATTGTAAGAGTCTTGGTCATCTCATCTTGAATCTACTAAAGGAAGAATTTTGAGTGGGTTTTCCCCAAAGAGTGGGGATTTTCCTTGGAAGAAGTCCTATATGTTGTGTTCTCTTCTATTTGTTTCTTGGAATTAATCTTGATGATAAGAAAATATAATTAAGAAACTTAATACTGATAATGAAAATATCACAAGTTAATGTCATAAAGAGGAAAATCAGTTAACTGCCATATCTATCGATTTTCCAACATATCTTGATGATGTCACAATTTTTCCAAACATAGACCTGATCACATATGCCACTTGATGAAAATTTTCGAGTGATGTCGCAAATACGAGATATCTCTTAATCCAAAAAATAGTACCTTTGTAGTGTCCAAGGGTAATCTCTTTGGCCACATCATTTATAAGAGTGGGATCAAAGTAGACTCAGAGAGGGTCAAAGAAATTACACAAATTCCTTTCCCAATGAACAAGAAATATATGCAGTCCTTTCTGAGGAAAATTAACTTCCTCCGTAAGTTCATCTTCGACTATGCTCAGATTTTCAAGCCAATAAAGGAGACAGTGAAGAAGGATGCAATATACAAATGGGATAAGAGGGAAAATGATACATTTTCCCATATCAAGCAAGCTAATGCAGAATCACCCACATTATAAAACCGAGATTTTAGTAAATATTTTTTTCTCTACACCTTTTCTTCTGACACTTCTCTTGCCGTTGTGCTCACACAGAAGGATGATCATGACAATGAGAAACCTATATCCTTCATGAGCAGTAGTATTCAAGGACATGAACTCAATTACCCTGCCATTGATAAACATGCTTATGTAGTATACAAGGCGGTAATTTTTTTTTGGCCCTATCTCTTGCAAAATCACTGTATTATCTTTGTTCCACACCCAACAGTCAAATCACTATTTGTTCAACAAGAGCTACATGAGAGAAGAGTGAACTGGATGACTGGTCTACATGAATATGATTTAGAGTTCAAACCATTTCACACTATCAAGGGCCATGGTCTCTATCGACTAGAAACAAAAGCAGTAGATGCAAAGGAAGAAGAAGATATCTTAGGATGGGAGCAATAAATAATTATTTATAATGTTGAGCAAGCCTTCCCCATTACTATCATGAACTCTGGGTACACAGATGTGTGCCAATACCTTGAGCACGACATCGTGCCCTCCCGTCTATCCACACGAACAAATAGGGTACTTAGACTCAAATTATATTACTTGTTGGTGCATGGGGTGATTTTAAGAAAGAACCATAATGGAGTGATGCTTAGGTGTTTGGAAGCACATGATTCAGAGAAATTACTGCATGATCTCCATGATAGACTAGCCAAGGGACATTTCGTGGGTAACAAAACTGTGCATAAGGTCATGCAAGCTAGTTTTTATTAGCATACATTATTAAAATATGCTCACGATTATGCTTACAAGTGTCCAGTCTATCATAGGTGTGCAACAGAAACAAGAATTCAGCCGCCCCATTGCAACCTATCGCAGTGGAAGAACCTTTTCAACAGTGGGACTTGGATGTTATTGGAGAAATATTTCCACATTCATCAAAGAAACACTACTATACTCTCACTACCACAAATTATTTCACATTTTAGAAAAAAGTTCCACTCAAATAGGTGAATGATCATGAAGTCATTAATTTCCTTCGACATAACATCATTTCCAGGTTCTGTATTCCTACTTCACTTGTTTTAGATAATGCAACATAATTTTCATCGCTAATACTTTACGATTTTGAATTAGAAAATGGGATTTTATTGAAACATTAAACTAATAATTATCTATAGGGGAATAGTCTTTCCGAATCCACAAATAAGAACCTGGTCCATATCATCAAAAATACCATATTATATCAAAAACGAATTTGGCACTCCTCTTTGGTAAATGATTTATGGGCTGGATGAGTCACGCCAAAGCCCTCTATTAACACCTCCCCTTAATTCATAGTATATGGAAAATAATCCATCCTCCTGCCAAACATATAATTTCCCACTCTCCAACTTTCCCAAGAATCCCAAGGAAAGACATGTTTATTAGTGAAGCATAGGATGGACACCCTCCACAAGTTATAGAAAAAAAGCTTGAAAGGAAAATAAATATTTTCGCTCCTTCAAAACTGTATTAAGAGGTGGTTTGATAGGAAGTCTGTAGGGAAGAATAACTTTAGTGTGGGTGACTTAGTATCAAAGTGGGATAAAGCCCACGAGGATAACGAAAAACACACTAAGTTTCAATATCTGTGGATTGGACCATTCATAGTGCACGTAAATCTTGGCCAACACACTTATCATATTCAATCACTTTATGTGAAGATTGACTCTCTCCCTTTCAATGGCTATTGGCTTTAGGGGTATTGACCCAGGTTCAGATTTATTATGTAACCAAAAAACCCTCGAACTACTAGCCATTTCGGCAATGACATGCTTGCGCAGATCAAAGTCTCACTCGAACCAGTATGGGGGGGGGGTGTTGGAACCAGGTTTCCGCACCCTAAGGAAGAAATTGATGTGGTTTCCCTAAACAGGTCTATAATAGAACTTAAGAAAATGAGTGCATAAACAAACCAACAATTATCAGATCAACTTCGCCTTGGATGTAAACAGATAATAGGATTGAATATTCGCAGATTACTCCAACATACAGAGTGTATATTCACGCATAATAAATTAAACATATCTATTAACATATCATATACTTAACCATAAACTGATATTCAAGCCTAAAATATAAGTTTTATTCACGCATATGCATTTGACATAAGCATAAGTAAAGTGATCTTAAAGCAATAGACAAAACCATATTCACAGTAATTAGACAACTCAGATATCAAACACATAATACATTTGGTTCCGCCAAAAAAATATTTACATTAATAGATTCAACAGTAAATACATTCAGACTTCCCTTACAATTACCCTTCCGCGCACACAGCTAACGAAGTCCGAACACAACCAGGACTAGGTCTCCATGCACACAACTAGCAGGAGCCTTTCTACCCAAACCCAAACTTAGACTGAAAACCTTACAAGATGTTATCACATAAGAATGAATCACTTAACTGAACTGAACTGAGTTGTCTTACTAGACTCGATCTATCTATATTTATTTTAATTCTATGAGCAGATACTATGGTCTGAAATCTACGAGGACAGATCTTATATTTCAGGCTTGAATATCAATTGATGGTTAAGTATATGATATATTAATAAATCCGTTTAAGTTATTGTGCACGAATATACACTCTGTATGTTGGAGTAATCTACGAAGATCCGATCCTATTATCTGTTTACATATGTGACGAAGTTGATTTGATAATTGCTGGTATGTTTATGTGCACATTTTATTAAGTTCTGTTATAGACCTGTTTAGGGCCACAAAATCAATTTTGGTGGCAAGGGCCAGGAGAAGAAGGTGGCATAAAAGATCAAGAATGTCTGTCAGGTCACGTGCCATAACCAAGGATTCGTGGTAAGTGAAATTAATGATCCAACTATATAATTTGGGACACTCATACTGACATGAAAAATGATGAGGAAATGTCGCCCTAAAGAAGTACCGACTCAAGTAATTGCACTCGCAGGGCAATGCAAGAAGGGTGTCCAATATAATTAGGCACATTATCTTTGCAAGGAGTTTTTGGAGAATGTGCGTGAGGCACAAGAGGAGGGAAAGAACTTTTATTATGCTTGGATCTTACTTTTTATCACACTCATCAGTTGGAAGACATTGATGGAGACATAGTTCACTGAGATTGAGCCACATATTTGTGAAGTCACGCGATATGCCACACTATGGAATTCCTCCATCCCCGCGCGCATCATGGAGAACAAAATATTTTGTGTTCTGTTTGATGCTGCAATATTTCAAGCTATCCAATCGAAGCCGTGATTGTCTCCCACGTTGTATGAGAAGTAAAAGATGATAGTTGATTTTAAAGAAACATTCCATAACATTCATATCCGCGCAAAGGGCGTTGTGGAGGAATGTGGTACGAGTTACCATATCTAGTTATATAGATGATTTGCTGCACATCATTGTAGAGTGGCTGCCAGCATGGTTGGAGCCACGCACCACAGAGGGTACCTCCACGCCAATTCATAAGACACCCACCAAGGAAAGAATAGGAACGCAACTGACAAACAAAACTACTGGAGTAGAAGCCACATAGACCACAACCAACTAGAGATATATTTGGAGAAAGAAACTATGCCTGTGAAGAATGGTGTAGGACCTGAGGAGATAGAGGCTCAGAATGTTGAGCAGGTGGAAGCACAAATTTCCAAAGGGACAAAGTGCGACTCTCAGGACGCGCGAGGTCCAATAAAGAAGAGAAAAGGATCCAAAGCTGCTGGAGAGGAAGAGCTTACGCTAAATGAGGATGACCTCAATGAAATAACCAACATGGTCACATCTGCCACAATGGAGATTTGGACCGATGTCGAGGAGTAGTACAAGGCTGTGCTCGACGGGGTAAAAACATGTACTCAAGAGCTAAAGGTTCAGGCAAGCATTCCCCAGGCGAGGTAGATGAAAGAAAGCATGCCTGCAACTAGCGTGTAACCGCTCAACAAAATTTTTATGGTGATAGGGGAAAGTCGCCTTATTTAGATCCCCGAACCTACTATCTGCGTCGAGTTGGCAAGCCGGTGCACACAACTCAGAGGCTGCGATGACATCAATGTTGACCAAATTTTCTTACCTACATGAAAACTCCACATGATCCGCAACATGATTGTGGACGAGCTAAAATTTAGAGAAACCCAAGCTCACCACACTGCTGCTAAGTTGCAATGGTAAGGTGTCAAATCTCAACAGGAACAAAAAACCGTAGAGGAAGCATGCCATGCAGTAGAGGCTCAACGCGCGAACTTAGAAGCTAAAATTGACCAGGTTTGCAGCGACGTGCCAGCGGTCCCTACCTCAACCACTATGCTAAAGGCCTCATGAGAGGTAATCCAGACTTTTCAAGTAGAATTTGAGCACTAGATAGCAGATCTGCAGATGAAGCTACAACCAAAGACCCCTCCCGAATTCAGAGCTCAACAGGATGCTGAGGTGATAACACCTATAGATAGAATTACAGTCGCAGTCACAGAATGCGGTCAACTATTGGATGAGACCAAGGGTGTATGGAATTCATTTTAGAATGACCTGATGGTGTAATAGTTGCGCAACGAGTTGTGTGCTAAAGAGTAGAAATTTTCATAAATCAAGATGGAAGTGCCTACCTTAGTGATCGTGCAGCGCCTTTCCGGCCTACATGAGGGCCAGGTGATTCAGACAAAGATAGAGGACCTACATCGCTGAGAGCAGTTGCTAGAAGCAAGGATGAAGTCGTGGGCTGAGGAGGCTCTGCAGCTATCTCAGACACTTGATGGCACGTTGAAGACCCTTTAGTAGACCCAACGAAGCATTAAAATTGCAGCTGAAGGACCTACCATAGAGAAGATGGTGCATGAAGCACAGGGAGCTACTGCACAGAACGTTGAGGTGGTTTTGACACTAACTGAAGGAGCCTACACCACAGTGACTCGGGACGAGTCACGAGTTTGTGTTGGGAGCCTGTTGAAGTAGGTTCATGTAGGGTGAATTTTGATCAAGTTTTTTATATATTTTTAGTTATGCGTGCTGCGCGGAAGAGTGAAAGGGGCTTTGGTGCAGGTCAAAGTCCCTCTTTTATGTAAATGTGTGTTAAGGGAAAACTGTGGGCCTCAAACCATGGTTTGAGACCATAGTATTTGGGCATTGAATTAATATAAATATAGATAGATCACGTCTAGTAAGATAGCTCAGTTTAGTTCAATTAAGTGATTCATGCTTATGTGATAACATATTGTAAGGTTTTCAGTTTGTTATGACTCAGATTGAACCTTAGGTTGAAGAAGGAAATTCCGAGGTAACCTCAAACCACGCTTAGCCAAATAGCTAGCCCTACTAGGCTAGGAGAGGGCTCTCTCCATAAATATCACATCCAAAATGATTAAGGAAAGAAGATATTAGACTAGGTATAGTAGCTCAGGGTTTTTTATTTTGATTGTGTAGGGTTTTGCTGGATCAGGAGGAGTCAAACAGTCTAGGCAAGGAAATTAGGTCAAGATTTACAGGGTGTTATATGGGGCAAGGTAGTACAATGTTTAACACTTTAGGGTTTTGTTGATGGGATGATTAAGACATGTGAGGAGCTAGAAAGAGCATGGTGAATTCATGGTTTCTTTCTAAACTGAAGAAATTACAAATTATGAATGTTTACCCAAAACAGAACGTAGAAATTATGGATTCTGTTCATCTAACTTGAAAATATTCATTCAATAGAAATGAAATGATGGATGAAATACACAAAACATTCTAACATATGAGAACAAAAGAAAAAACTGAAACTAAACACAATACCACATGGATCCCATAAAAAAGCTGCAAATTTGATTAATGTCCAGGCCAAAAATGATACAAAAGTATGTCTCTTGAGATGCAAAACCTCCAAGTGAGTCCAACCATTACAATGACTGAGGAAATACATCATATATACCTAAAAACCACTCTCCATAGCCTCAGGGAGTCAAATCCATGAGATAGGGATCAGTTCACCTACTCCCAAACAAGAAGCTGAAGACTAGGAAGACCCAACAATTTGCCTCTAAAACAAAGGAAACTGATTCATTTGATGACTAGAGGACTTATCTAATGTATCCACCTTATATAACAGTCAAAAAATGACATTTAAATTTATCTTGACCTTTTAAATCAGTAATTTCTCATTTTCCCAAGTAAAAATTCAAATTGGAGTGAAAATAAAAAAAATTGCTGAAGATGGTGAAAATGCAATTTTCCTGGCAAACACGCAACGCCATAACATGAATAATAGCCTCTTTTGAAAGCAACTCTTGGAGGCATTATCGGTGTCCAAATCAGCTCCAAGATAGCTCATTGGAAAGATATCTAAGTCTACTTTCCAAATATGCCTCCATTTTTCAAAATGATGCTCATCTGCCTTGTCAAAAAGTGAATCTCCCAAGACTGGTAAATGCATAGTGCCAAGGTAAATAAGGGGGCAGAAACATGAAAATTTGGTGGTTTTTTTCACTTTTGAGGGACCATTTCTCCTCCAATTTTTCTGAAAATTGCTAGGGTTGATGTCTTCATCATTATAAACACGATGGTGGTGGAAATTTGTCATTTGGATGCCCCAAAAAATAGCATAGTGCCCAAGGTGCTGCGCGTTTGGTAGAATTTCTGTGTGCCAAAATTGCTCAAAAAACCAAAAATGCACTAAAGTGCCAAATGTGCCAAAAAATTGAAAAAATTGTAAGGTTAATTTCTTATCAAGTGCTTGAGGCATGAAGAGACACCTCAACAAGTATGTCTAACCTCTCCTTCTCCTTTTTCTTAGTCAAATCTTGAATTTTTGCATGGGCTCTTTTGAGCTTGGCCCTTGCAAATTTGTTCCTCATGGCATAGTGCTTTGCCATTTTTCTCTAAATGTCATTGTCTTTTTTGGCCTCTTCTAGCAAAATCTACATATGCAAATTAGCTCTATCAAGCCATGAATCTCTATCCCTACTAATGTCTAGGGAAAGCAGCTCACTTGGAGTGAGCTTCTCTGCCAACTATGCTTCTCTCTGTCTCTCAAGGGCTAGAGCTATTTTCAGCCCTCTAGTCCTTGGTCTTTGTATTGGAGGCTAATCCTCCTCATCATCAATCTCACCAAATATATCCAAGGTCTCCTCCAGCAAGGCCTTAGCCTTTTCTGCCTCTCTTTGTGTTTTGATGGTCCCGACCTCATTGATAATCTGCTTGGTTTTCAGCTGCTAATTTTCTTGCTCAAGAAAATCAATCACATATTGTGCTCTGTCAAGATTAGATTGAAGTTCACTAATATTTGCTTCTTTTCCTCTGATTACTGCACTGATGATTCTGTCCTCATCCTCCTCATCAAGGTCAATCATCTGAAACTCCTGCTCTGTTTCATGTTTATCCTCCTGCTCATCAATAATTGGCTCTTTAGCCTTTTCCATGCCCTTTTCCACCTGTTTTTCTGATGAAGAAGGCATGGCCCCTTTCACTCCAAGTGAAGAAAACACATGCCTGTGGCCTCTCTGATAGGTCTTGGGAAATGGCTCAACATCAGTCACATTAGCCCAAGTTGCCTCAATGGCCTTCTCACTGCTTGATGAATCAATATCATGATGTAATGATGTTGAAAGGTTATGGAAAGGTGAAGAATTAGGATCAACATGAGGTGAATGCAACTGACTAGGTGATGATGTATGAGCAACATGTTGAGATGGATAAGTGGATATGGGAGGATGAGATGATGAAGGGATACTCTGCTCATGCTGACTAGGTGGGGTAGTGAAGACTTCATTTTCTATGAATGTGTCCCATGAAATGTTCTTTTGCTCAAGCTGGTGCATGACTATCATCTTAATGAGGGAGTGATGGAAAAGAGTCTGCATTTGATGATTATAATCCCTCTTTTGTACAATATATGCCATCTTGTCAATGCTGCGGGAGAGATAGTAAGGTATGTGAAGCATTCTGACTCTAGTGAAGTGCATGAGGAGTCAAATATGATATGAATAGAGTTGAGAAAATCTCCCCTCACAGGTGAAATATTTCATAATTATCTTCATCATAGGGACATACTGGTCAAGAAGATGAGAGAAAGGGAAAATGGTCTTCTTGTCATCCTTGTATCTAGGTTTGAGATATGGTTCATAGTAGCTCATATCAAGGTTTCCTTGTTTAAACCATTTCTCTCCCACATTAGGGATCCCTGTAGTAGCTGAAATGGCATTAGTGGACATGGTAAAAGTGACCTGCCTATCATGAAGATTTGTGATGAACAACCTTATCAACATAGGGTGATACTAAATCTGCTGCACTTTCTCACAAAACTCAAAACAACCAACATGTTTAAAACATGACAAAATGAGAGGATAAGCCATGAGCTCCTTTTCGATACTGGTTCATATCTATTGATTTTCCCTCCTTTGTGGTCACTTCTCTTGGGTGTTTGTTCCTCATTAACACCTCTGTCTTCCTCTTCAGACATTTTAAATTTGAAGGCTTTGGAAACCCTAGGGTAAATGGAATGAGATGAAGGG
Source organism: Pinus albicaulis (assembly GCA_034641835.2). Taxonomy (NCBI): domain Eukaryota; kingdom Viridiplantae; phylum Streptophyta; class Pinopsida; order Pinales; family Pinaceae; genus Pinus; species Pinus albicaulis. The sequence continues at coordinate 1,122,349,608 of CM076579.1, read as the reverse complement.
AGTGAGAGATGAGATGACTAGCTGAGGCAAATGGAGGGAGTGAATGTAAATGAAAACATAGGTCTAGGAAAATCCTAGGATTTAACAATATTTATGACTGATATGTGTTTTAGGGATATGAATATGGATTTAGTGTATGAAAATGAGAAGGAAATGGAAACTAGGGTTTGATAGCAACAAGCACTTCAATCTTCTTATGGAACACCAAATATATTTAGAAGAGAGGTGATTTAGGGTGCACTTATTGATTCAAATCCTCTTGAAGAAATTGGTGAGGAGATTTAGCTTGCTGGAGGTGATGAAACCTTTTGAAACCCTCCCTGTGAAAAAACGCAACGTTCTGGTGGAATGCGCAACAAAAATACAATCGCGCATCTCCTCTGTGCAAACAAGTAGTGCTTGTGTATTTTGTTGAGGAGTTACCGGGAAAATGCGCAACACTTGGGTGAAAATGCGCAACACCCTTGAAATTTGACCAAAAATGCTCAGAAAACTTAAAATTTCTCCTTTGCTGGAAACTTCTGATGGCTGAATGGATACAATGACTTGCTTTGAGGTGTTTTGAAAGGATTTATAGCATAGTGGATTTGAAATTTAATTTGAATCACCTACTTTTCTAATGTTCACTTTTCCTTTGGCACTGATACTCTTTAACTTTCTGACTTTTTGGCATTGCAGGTTGATCAAACACGGAGTTTGGCTTTCTTTGCTCCACTTAGGCTGGACATGATTGCATTTGATAGCTTGGGACTGAATTTATTACATATGAGAACATAAAATTACATTTGGAAAAACAGAAATAAATTGCATATTGAATTTTAAATCAAAATGACATTTTGATATAAAAATCATTAAAATGAAAAAATACAACTTTGAGTATGAAAATTACATCATGATGATCTTATTTAGTCCCTCTCATATATGTGATGACCTCATCTGAAATGGAAAAGTGACCTTGAGAAATATAAAATCCTAATGACCTAATGGGACTACTTTAGACCTGACTTTCATGAATGATATTTTGACTTTAAATACTTGCAAGTGAAAAAAACATTTCCATAGGTGTTGTTATGCTCAAGGAGACATGGGAATGAGTCATTCAATATGATCTTCTGAGGGATAATGAAGCTTATTGACAAGGACAACCACCAGTGGAATAATTTTATACCATGACCTAATGGAATGATGGAAAATTTCTTCAGAGTGGGACACCTAAGATGCACATGCAAAATGTGTTTTGATCCCTGGTGGAAGTATGAGAATATTGACACTAAAATTGGCCTTATTGGGGATGGCAGCTCCATGGAGGTGTTAAGAATACCGTAGACCAAGTGCCTAAGCATTGGGAAAATATGGTCAAACAATTCAAAAGACTGCAGACTATAAAACTGACTCAAAAACCATTCAAAGTGACTCAAAACTGACTCAAAAACTAACTCTGACACTAACTCAAAACTGAATCAAAACTTTGAAAACAACAAAAAATCAACAAGATTTATAGCCTTCACCTCGGGCCCCAAGCCTAAATGATTTTATGCTCCGAACCTTGCAGAGAATATAAAATGGTATTTATAATGAAAGTGAAACATTATCTCAGAAGTTGCATCAGAAATAATAATGTTTCAAGAGCCTACCATTGACCGGTCCTCCTGAACATTCTTGTCCATTCATCTCTTTCAGCAAATAGGCATTTTTTCCTCGATAAGCTAAGATCTTGTAGGGTCCTTTCCAAAGATTTTCAAACTTCCTGTGCTTTCCTTTATTTTCATTTCTCGCATCCCACCGCAGCACTACATCTTCCAGCTGAAACTTATCTACCTTGGTTTTGTGATCATAAATATTTTTTATTTTATCCTGCAGTTTAGAAGTAGTCTGAGAAAATTCCTACCTGTTTGCTGAAGATGAATCATTTGATTGATTCAACGTTGAATATCATCTTCCTCACTGCCTGCTTCCTACAATAATCTCATAAATAGGACTGCAAGTGATGTAGGAAACACTGTATCTGTACCATAAACCAATTCAAAGGGTGACATACCTATAGACTTCTTGGTTCTCACTCAGTTTTCCCACAAAGCATTGGTAAGCTTTCTATGCCAATTTTTCTTGTTCTCCTCTAACATTTTCTTAATGATATTAACCGAGGATTTATTAGAGGACTAAGCTAATCCATTGCCCTGTGGATAATATGCAGTGGAATGGCCCAACCTGATATTATACTTGTGACAAAAATCAATCATCTTATTTGACTTGAATGCTGCTGCATTATCTATAATAATCTTGTGAGGACAACCAAAAATACTGGATTCTAAAAACTGAATAATTACTGTGTCCGTAGCTTGCCTTGTAGGAATAGCCTTGATCCACTTGGTGAAGTAGTCGGTGGCTGTTAGAATCCATCGATGCTGTGCTGATGATGTGGGATGAATTTCCCCAATAAAATAAAGTCCCCAATATTGGAAAGGAGCACTTACTACAATCGACTTCAGCGGAAGAGGAAGGAGTTTCTTTTTTCCCTAAAAAGCTTGACATTCATGACAGTTTGTGAAAGTTTTGTACAAATATGAAAATAGAGTCGGCCAATAATACCCTACTCTCAACACTTTGTTAGCTTTTGTTTTCCAAAACAAGTGGCCTCCACAATATCCCCTATGGAAGTCATCCATTACCTGCTTAGCTTCATCTTCAACCAGACAATTTAAAAGAACACCTCCTGGATCTGTCCAATAAATGGAATACCTAGAATGCAGTATTTAGCATATTTTAATTTCAAAGACCTACCCTTACTTTTTGAAATTCCAGGAGGAGGAAATAAGTTCTAAATAACATATACTATATTTGAATACTATGGTGAAGTGAGAAACATTTCTGATACCTGTATAAGAGCACCATCTTCTTCATCATCTGACATTGCTGCAATAAGGTTTATGTCTAGAGCATGCAAATTGGATTTAGCCATTAGTTTGACTAACCCTTGTCCCTTGATCAGTTTTGTGGGCCTGATCTCGAGATCATACTCTAGCATTGCTGCTATCCACTTACCTCTCCTTCCTTCCGGATCAGTTTGTGTGAGAACTTCTTTTACCGCTACATTTGGAACATAAGCTATAGTATGTGAATGTAGAATATAGATCCGCAAATCCTTCAAGGCTTTGATTAAGGCTAAATCTTGCTTCTCAATTATATTATAGCAAAGAGAAACATCTCTAATGGCCCAACTGAAGAAAGCAATGGGCTGTTCTACTTGATTCTTCTTTTGCATCAAAACCGTAGCCAAGATGTGCTCAGATGCAAATGAAAATATTATAAAACCACTAGTATAATTCATACTAACGAAGACAGGGGCTGTGGTTAAAGAAATATTTACCAAATTGAAAGACTTCATAGCATCAGTGGTCCATTTTACACTACTGTCCTTTTTCAACATTTTAGTCATTTCACGCAAATGCTCAGCCAAATTAGGAACAAATCTTTGTAAGAAGTTCATCTTACCATTGAAATCTTGTATCTACTTTTTGTTATGTGGAAAATCTATTTGCTGAATTTATTTTAATCTGGAAGGATCAATGAAAATTCCATCTTTGGAAATTATGTGACCGATAAGTTTGCCTTCCTCCATGGAAAAAAGACTCTTTTTCAGATTAAGAGAAATTCCGATATCCTCGCATTTCTGAAAAAAAATTCTCAAATGATATAAATGCTGATCATCAGAACCAGAAAACACTGTCAAATCATCTAAGTACACCACTAAGAAAACATCTTTCTCATTAGCAAAGGCTATATCTATCTCCCGCTGAAAAGTAGCCCTTGCATTCTTGAGTCCAAATGGAATTTTGACATAATGAAAAGCCCCCCACGGTGTTGTGAAAGCAGTTTTATCTTGGTCTTCTTCATGTACCAAAATCTGATTATAACTTGAATAACCATCAAGCAGCGACATCCGTGATGCTCCAAATACCCTTTGCAGAGCATGGTCCATCTTAGGAAGGGGGCAATTATCCTTTAAAGACACTTTATTCAAATTTCGGAAATCAATGCACAACCTTATCTCTCCAGTCTTTTTCCTTACCAGAACCAAATTTGAAATCCAATCAGAAAACCTAATTGGAACAATGATACCAGGTTTATATAATCGGTTACCTCTTTCTCGATGGATGGCAACAATCTTGGATTTATCCTTCCTAACTTCTGTCTTAAGGGTTTTTGATCCGGCTTGATGGGAATAATGTTTTGAATAATATTTTTGTCATAGACCTTCAAATCTACATAATCCCATGCAAAAATATCAGAAAATTCAGATAACAAATTGATGTACTTATTTTTTTCCCCGGGAGATAATGTCTTAGGTAGCTTAACCATCTTGGGTTTATATGCTGTTCCAATGTTCACGTATTCCACACTCTTTTCTGTAGGAGTCAATGTTGGTTTTCTGGCCACATCATCTTGATCAAAAATTTATTCTAAAGGTATAAGACCTCTAGGAATAATATTATCTTTCAGCTAGAAAATATTCATCTGATTGGCCTCTATGTTTTGATCATCAGAATCACAAACATCATCAATAAAAGCATATTTAAACTTCTCTTCATTCTGAAAAATGCTATTAATTTCTTTGTCATCCCAAAAAACTTGCTAATACCTTAAGTTATCAGGAGCACTAGGTCTATGTTTGACATGAATTTCAAATTATTACTTGAGTTCATATGAATTTTGAGATTACTTGCTACCGTAGCAAGAAAATCTGCAATGATATTTTTACTTCTTGGTACCGCTATTAATGTATATTCAGGAATTTTTTTAAAGATATCCAAGACTGCATTCCTATAAGATCTCATTCGCGGATGCTTTGGTTGATATTCTCCTTTCACTTGCTTTATGAAAAGCTCAGAATCACCATAAACATAAATCCTTTTTGCACCAAGTTTCTTCAAAATTTTGAGACCTCTGATCAATGCTTCATACTCCTCTTTGTTATTAGAACATTCAAAAGCCAATTTATAAGAGCATTCTCTAACATTACTTGGAATTCCACCTGACTTACCAAAAGGACTTCGGATCCAAATACCAATACTTGCACCTTCTTTACCCAAAGCACCATTGAAATTCATGCTCCAAAGTCCATCTTTGTCTTCTAGATGCTGAAACCTAACTATTGGTTCTGATTTACTTTGGTCGGTCACCTCATTTTCCTGATCTACACTAGTTTTCTGTTATTCTGAAGGTTATTTGAAAGAAATCACCATTTCTGTTTCCTTATCAAGAACTGCTTTAAAACTCTCTGAAACTTCTGGTACACCATCTACCACTACTAGCTGATTATTTACATCATTCAAATAACCATCATTATAAAAAATAAAAGATTCTAGATCTGTATGTACAACCTATATTGGATGATTTATGGGCTTCTCCTTGCTAGTTATCATATACTTCATTTTCTTTTCCCGATACAATTTCCTCAATTTCCTGAAAATAGGAATAGTAGCATAAGAGAACTCAAGTTGTAAAGTACCTTTGAGTTTGGCTCCCCATGATCTAGGCAGTAGCATGCTGAACCGAGGCGGTATATCATCCACCACCACATCCATTAAAACATTCTTGGCTGGGATTTGGTCTAAGGAAACCACTAAATCTTTAATGAGACCAATGCAACAAACTCTACTAGAATCAAACAAATACAAATCATGATATGGTTGGGTGATATCCATGCCCATATTTTCCATAATAGCCTTAGGCATTAAATTGTGAGAAGCCTCAGAATTAAGCATATCATTATGAAGTACATACTCATGTAGTCTATGGCTTAAATAAAAGGGGTGAACTTCACTCTCTTCTAATTGACCATCTATAGTTGGACCTAAAATGTGCTCAGGGTGATCATCTTCAACATTAACCATATCGGAAAAATGATCAACTAGAAACATTTTAGACACCTGACGTTTATAATGACTATTCTTTACTAATTATGTCAAAGGAATGGACTGTTTCAATTTATCTATTTCATTTTCTAAATTAAAAGTTGTGACTTTATCTACCTATTTGACAACAATATCTCTTCTATCAGTTTGATCCTTTGTTACATTATCCTTTTTCTGAGTGTCCTTCTCTTTAGTAGCTGAGCTTGTTGATGGCTGGTTGATGTGCTATGATTCTGATCTACATGCTCTTTACCCTTTATTTGATTATTTAGAAGATCATTCTTTGACTGGACCTCTTTTCTTTTCTGAATATGATTGACAGGTACATCTCTACTCCTTAAAGAATATTGTTTCTGCTGTGTACTCAAAGCATTCATATATCCACGCTGGTAATCATTTGATTTAGTTCCCAAATCATCATCATTTACCAATATATAGTCCTCATATTTTGGAGTATCCAAATTTTCAGTGTACTCTTCATCTTCAGTCAGAAACATGGGCAGGCCATCTGCTGTAAAGAAATGATTTGTTTCGACTACCGGATCTTCATCTTCTTCCTCTTCCACTCCTTGAACATAATTCTGCTGCAATGCGGTCCAAATCTGTTGTTGTTGTTGTACTGCTTGATCAGGTTTTTTCTACTCTCTTTGCTTGATTCTAAAATGAGGCTGCTGCTGCCCTCTGAAATTTGGGTTTCGGATCTGTGGTTTCGGTCTATCTGAAATAGACAACCAGTCAACCATTCTTTCCATAGTTCAGAGTAATGAATCCATTTTAGCATCAGAAGTAGATGTCTCCTCCTTGATGGTCACTCTCTTTTCAAATCTCATCCTTTCCCTTTTGGCCAGCAAATTCACTTCCACACTTACAACATTCTTTTGCATCTCTGCTAAAGTTGTAGGATCACGTTCATGCAACTGGTATGCTGCATATCAGTATCAAATCCATCCAAAAATTTGACTAAATCCAAACCCTCCGATGGTTTGATATGAGCAGGAAGAGCATTGTACACTGCATTAAATCTCACACAATAATCTTTCACAGTCTCACCGACATTTCTTTTGATGTTCTCATATTCGGACATAATTTGAAGGGGTTTTTTCTTTTCTTCCCATATTTCTACAAACTGACGATGCAAAACTTCTAAAGTATCAATAGTAGCTACTGGTAGAGCTCTAAACCATTTTCTCACTTCCCCTCCTAGACTCTGTGCAAACAAACTCATCTTCACATCCTCAATATCAATTTCATGAAGATCAAATAAGTCATTCATCTTATCTATGTGCTTTTGTGCTGTCATAGGCTGAGTATTTTCAAACAAAGGGATTTTGGTATGGTAATCTTGGGGCATAGCACCAGGGTTCTGAGGGAGAACTAGGGGGAATATCTTGCAGCCATGATGACTAGAGGTGGAGGATTTATAACATGGATTTGGGTGCTGGATGTAATCAAGGGAGGATTGATCATTGATTGAGTAGTGTGAACAGTGGATGAAGTGATGGTAGAAGAAGCTAAAATCTAAGGTCTATTTATTACCCAAGCATTTACTTGCAAAGAATAGTTCTGCAGATCTTTAAGAACTTGTAAAATTTGTGACCCTAATTGTGACCTTGATTGTGAATGTGAAAAGAGATCTTCAACAAGATTGTGAAAGGAAATGGAGGAATCAACAACTGTTTCGTCAATCCAACTCAAATATTTGCTCCAGAATAAGATTTGTTCAAAATTTATATCAAATTCAATATCTTGCAAGTTTTCTAACTTTCCAGGGAATGATTTAGCTTGGGGAATGGAACTTCTCTCTGATTGATTTCTGGCTGAACTAGATGTCTCAACAACAAATTTATTTTTCTTCCAATGTTCTCAAGATCACTAACAATGGTGGGAGGATTCATATCAGAATTGGATCTAGTGTATCTTCGGGAAGCCAATATGTCCAATTTCAAAAACAAATTTTCACTTTACAAATTTTTCAATTCACCCTTTGAATAAAATCTAAACTTATCATCCACAAGTTTAAGAATTTCAATGAAAAATTACTACTTGGGTTGATTTGATCTCACTTTTCATTTCCCCAGTGGAGTCACCAAAATGTTATCACTCGGATTGAACCTCAGGCTGAAGAAGGAAATTCCGAGGTAACCTTAAACCACGCTTAGCCAAGTAGCTGGCCCAACTAGGCTAGGAGAGGGCTCTCTTCGTAAAGATCACAACCAAAATGACTGAGGAAAGAAGATATTAGGTTAGGTATAGTAGCTCAGGGTTTTTGATTTTGATTGTGTAGGGTTTCGCTGGATCATGAGGAGTCAAATAGTCTAGGCAAGGAAATTAGGTCAAGATTTGCAGGGTGTTCTATGGGGCAAGGTAGGTACAATGTTTATCACTTTAGGGTTTTGATGATGGGATGATTAAGAAAGGTGAGGAGCTATAAATAGCATGGTGAATTCATGGTTTCTTTCTAAACTGAAGAAATTACAAATTATGAATGTTTACCCAAAACAGAGCACAAAAATTATGGATTATGTTCATATAACTTGACAACAGTCATTCAATAACAATGAATGATGGATTAAATACAAAAAAAATTCTAACATATGAGCACAAAAGAAAAAACTGAAACTAAACAAAATACCACATGGATCCCATAAAAATAGCTGCAAATTTGATTAATGTCCAGGCCAAAACTGATACAAAAGTATGTCTCTTGAGATGCCAAACCTCCAAGTGAGTCCAACCATTACAATGACTGAGGAAATAAATCATATAGACCTCAAAACCTCTCTCCCTAGCCTCAGGGAGTCGAATACATGAGATAGGGATCAGTTTCACCTACTCCTAAACAAGAAACTGAAGACTAGGAAGACCCAACAATTTGCCTCTAAAAGAGAGGAAACTGATTCATTTGACCACTAGAGGACTGATCTAATGTATCTACCTTATATAACGGTAAAAAAATGAAATTTAAATTTATCTTGACCTCTTACATCAATAATTTCTCATTTTCCCAAGTAAAAAGTCAAATTGGAGTGAAAATAAAAAAATTGCTGAAGATGGTGAAAATGCAAGCTCCCTGGCAAACGCGCAGCGCCATAACAGGAATAATAACCTCTTTTGCAAGCAACTTTTGGAGGCCTTCCCGGTGTCCAAATCAGCTCCAAGATAGCTAATTGGAAATATCTCTAAGTATAGTTTCCAAATATGCCTCCAGTTTTCAAAATGATACTCATCTACCCTGTGAAAAAGTGAATCTCCCAAGACTAGTAAATGTGCAGCGCCAAGGTAAAAAAGGAGGCAGAAACATGAAAATTTGTGGGTTTTTGCACTTTTGAGGGATCATTTCTCCTCCAAATTTTCTAAAAATTTGTAGGGTTGATGTATTCATCATTTTGAACATGATGGTGGTGGCCATTTTTCATTTGGATTCCCCAAAAAAGAGCGTAGCGCCAGAATTTCTATATGCCAAAATTGCTCAAAAAACCAAAAATGCACTAAAGTGCCAAATGTGCCAAAAAATTGCCAAAATTGTAAGGTTACTTGCTGATAAAGTGCTTGAGGCATGAAGAGAAACCTCAGAAAGTATGTCTAACATCTCCTTCTCCTTTTTCTTGGTCAAAGCTTGAATTTTTTCATGGGCTCTTTTGAGCTTGGCCCTTGCAATTTTGTTCCTCATGGCGTAGTGCTTTGCCATTTTTATCTGAATGTAATTTTTCTTTTTGGTCTCTTCTAGAAAACTCTCCAGATGTAAATTGGATCTATCAAGCCATGAATCTCTATCCATGCTAATCTCTAGGGAAAGCAACTCACTTGGAGTGAGCTGCTCTACCAACTCAGCTTCTCTCTATCTCTCAAGGGCTAGATCTCTTTTCAGCCCTCTAGTCCTTGGTATTTGTCTTGGAGGCTGATCCTATTCATCATCAATCTCACCAAATATATCTAAGGTATCCTCCAGCAAGGCCTTAGCCTTTTCTACCTCTCTTTGTGCTTTGATGGTCCTGACCTCATTGATAATTTGCTTGGTTTTCAGCTGCTAATTTTATTGCTCAAGAAAATCAATCACATATTGTGCTATGTCAAGATTAGCTTTAAGTTCACAAATATTTTCTTCTTTGCCTCTGATTACTGCATTGATGATTCTGTCCTCATCCTCCTCATCAAGGTCAATCAGCTGAAACTCCTGCTCTGTTTCATGTTTATCCTCCTCCTCATCAATAATTGGCTCTTTATCCTTTTCCTTGCCCTTGTCCACCCGTTTTGTTGATGAAGAAGGCATGGCCCCTTTCACTCCAAGTGAAGAAAACACATGCTTGTGGCCTCTATGATAGGTATTGGGAAATGGCTCAACATCATTCACATTAGCCCAAGTTGCCTCAATGTCCTTCTCATTGCTTGATGACTCAGTATCATGATGTGATGATGGTGAAAGGTTATGGAAAGGTGAAGAAGTAGGATCAACATGAGGTGAATGAAACTGACTAGGTGATGATGTATGAGCAACAGGATGAGATGGAGAAGTGGATATGGGAGGATGAGATGATGAAGGGATACTCTGCTCATGCTGACTAGGTGGGGTAGTGAAGACTTCATTTGCTATAAATGTGTTCCATGATTGCTCAAACTGGTGCATCACTATCATCTTAATGAGGGAGTGATGGAAAAGACTCTGCAGTTGATGATTATAATCCCTCTTTTGTACAATGTATGCCATATTTTCAATGCTGCGGGAGAGAAAGTAAGGTATGTGAAGCATTCTGACTCTAGTGAAGTGCATGAGGAGTCAGATATGATATGAATAGAGTCGAGAAAATATCCCCTCATAGGTGAAATATTTCATGATTATCTTCATCATAGGGACATACCGGTCAAGAGGATGAGAGAAAGGGAAAATGGTCATCTTGTCATCCTTGTATCTAGGTTTGAGATATGGTTCATAGTAGCTCAGATCAAGGTTTCCTTGTTTAAACCATTTCTCTCCCACATTAGGGATCCCTGTAGTAGCTGAAATGGCATTAGTGGACATGGTAAAAGTGACCCCAACAATAGTGACCTACCTATCATGAAGATTTGTGATGAACAACCTTGTCAACATAGGGTGATACTGAATCTGTTGCAATTTCTCAAAAAAATCAAAACAACCAACATGTTTAAAACATGACACAGTGAGAGGAGAATCCATGAGATCCTTTGAATACTTGTTCATATCTATTGATTTTCCCTCCTTTGTGGTCACTTATCTTTGGTGTTTTTTCCTCACTGACACCTCTGTCTTCCTCTTTAGACATTTTAAATTTGAAGGCTTTGGAAACCCTAGGGTAAATGGAATGAGATGAAGGGAGTGAGAGATGAGATGAATAGCTTGGGAAAATGGAGGGAGTGAATGTAAATGAAAACCTAGGTCTAGGAAAACCCTAGGATTTAACAATATTTATGACTAATATGTGTTTTAGGGACATGAATATGGATTTAGTGTAAGAAAATGAGAAGGAAATGGAAACTAGGGTTTGATAGCAACAAGCACTTCAATCTTCTTATGGAACACCAAATATATTTAGAAGAGAGGTGATTTAGGGTGCACTTATTGATTTAAAGCCTCGTGAAGAAATTGGTGAGGAAATTTAGCTTGATGGAGGTGATTAAACCTTTTGAAACCATCCTTGTGAAAACGCACAACATTTTGGAGGAATGTGCAGCGCCAAGACAAACGTGCAGCACCTCTGTGCAAACGTGCAACGCTTGCATATTTTGGTGAGGATTTATCGAGAAAACGTGCAATGCCTCTGGGTAAACGCGCAATGCCAACTCAAAGGCGCAGAACCCTTGAAATTTGACCAAAAGTGCTTAGAAAACTTAAAATTTCTCTGTTGCTAGAAACTTCTGATGGCTGAATGGATACAATGACTTGCTTTGAGGTGTTTTGAAAGGCTTTATAGCATAGTGGATTTGAAATTTAATTTGAATCACCCACTTTTCTAATGTTCACTTTTCCTTTGGCACTGATACTCTTTAACTTTCCGAATTTTTGGAATTGCAGGTTGCAAACATGGAGTTAGGCTTTCTTTGCTCCACTTAGGCTGGACATGATTGCATTTGACATCTTGGGATTGAATTTATTACATATGAGAACATAAAATTACATTTGGAAAAACATAAATAAATACATATTGAATTTTATATCAAAATGACATTTTGATATAAAAATCATTAAACTGAAAAAATACAACTTTGAAAGTATGAAAATTACATCATGATGATCTTATTTAGTCCCTCTCATATATGTGCTGACCTCATCTGAAATGAAAAAGTGACCTTGAGAAATATAAAATCCTAATGACCTAATGGGACTACTTTATACCTGACTTTCATGAATGAGATTTTGACTTAAAATACTTGCAAGTGAAAAAAACATTTCCATAGGTGTTTTTGTGATCAAGGAAACATAAGAATGAGTCAGCCAATATGATCTTATGAGGGAGAATGAATTTTATTGAAAAGGACAACCACCAGTGGAACAATTTTATACCATGACGTAATGGAATGATGGGAAATTTCTTTAGAGTGGGACACCTAAGATGCACATGAAAAATGTGTTTTGGTCCCTAGTGGAAGTATGCAAATACTGAAACTAACACAGTCTAAGTTTGGGTTTGGGTATAAAGGCTCCTGCTGGCTATGTGCGTGGAGAACTAGTCCTGGCTGTGTGCAGACTCTGCTGACTGTGTGTGCGGAAGGGTAATTGTAAGGAAAGTCTGAATGTATTTATTGTTCAATCTATTAATGAAAAGACTGTTTTGGCAGAACCAAATGTGTTATGTGTTTGATAACTGAGTTATCTAATTACTATGCATCTGGTTCTGTCTATTGATTTAAAATATCTTTACTTTTGTTTATGATTAAATGCATTTGCACCGATAGATCTTATATTTCAGGCCTGAATATCAGTTGTTGGTTAAGTATATGATATATGAATAGATATGTTTAAGTTATTGTGCACGAATATACACTCTGTATGTTGGAGTGATTTTTGAAGAACCGATCCTATTATCTATTTAAATATGTGACGAAGTTGATCATATAGTTGTTGGTCTATTTATGCACACATTTGATTAAGTTCTATTATAGACCTGTTTAGGGCCACCACATCAATTTATTCCTCAGGGTCCGGAAACTTGGTTCAATCACCCCCCATACTGCTTCAGGTGAGACTTTGATTTGCACAAGCAGGTCATTGCCGAAAGGGCTAGTAGTTGGAGGGTTTATTGGTGGCGCAATAAATTCGAACCTGGGACAGGACCCCTTTAGCAAACAATGACAAATACTTGAAACAATATTTTCAATAATGATATGGGGTTATGCCCTACATTGTGTACATAATATTTTCCTTTGTTTTGTTTCTTATTATTTTGCTTTATTTTGTTTTCACTATGTGAATAATTGTCTATTTTACATGTTTTGGCTTCTGAGTATGTGTGTGGCTGAATTTTAAAAGCGTCTAGTGACACTTCAAAATTTTTCTAAGCCTTTGGCCTGTCTTCCTTGTGTTGGTTATGTATTTTGGTCGATGAATTTGCGATAGAAAATATGATCCGTCCATAAGGAGAGTTTTGGACGAATCATGAACTCATGTCTCTTTAGGAAACCTTGTGCCTATATTCGGTACTTTATGTTTTGGTGTTTCCACACTTATCCAATTAGTAGAAAAGGAAAATGGGAAAATTATAATCAAGAAAACCTAAATCAAAGGTAATTACATGTTTCTATGAAGGAACAACCTCTCTTTCTCTCAATAATTTAGGATCCCTCTTCCGCCCAAAATGAATAAGTTCCAATGCACAATCCTATAAAAAAAATAAAGGTGAAAGAAGAGAAAGGATTCCTGTGCAGAGAGGTGAAGCAAGAAACTCCATCAGGGTACTATTCAGGCTCACGGGAAGCAGAGCAATTTTTGTGTTCCTGTAGTGACTCTGTTGGGGTACTGTCTAGGCCTGCTGGCAGTGGAGCAACACCAGAGATGAAAAATTATACTCTGAAAATATTAAGCTCGTGAACTTCACTACCCTTTCCAACTCGAAAAATTGTCATAATGTTTAATTTTATGTTGAGTTTAACTGATAAGGCATGATGGGGAATACATGTATTCATAGGGTAAGTTGGGAACTGCATGAAGAATCAATACTCCCCAAAGAACCAAGGACCCGCACGAAAGAAATTAACCGAGACAGAGAAGCTGGAATTGTACTAGTATGTCACCAAATGTTATAGCTGCTACAACACCCTCCAAAAATTTGTACTACACCCAATTTTAGAGCCTTCCTTGGTCTTGTTTATCATCTCACAAACTTTGAAACTTAGTTCATGTGTTTACTTAAGGTGTTTTGTTCCCTTTTTCAAGTTAGGCTAAATGTCATATTTTTGCATGTTGGATATCGCACCATGTACATAAGCCTATTATGGTGGATCAAAGAGGTTGGATTTGTATAAATGAGTGTTTCTAACCATGTAGACACTCGTTGCACCCACTTCCAATGTTTTGAGCACTATCGCATGTGTCTTCACAATCGTCGAAAAGTGTATCTTTAGTGTCGCACTTGTCGTAACTTGTTGTAAAGCTATCACACATAGGGAAATTGATTATTTATGTGTTATGGGTGATATATGTTGTTGAGTCATCAAGATATTCTAAGTGTGTGATCACCATCAAAGTCTTATCACTGTTCACACTAGTTTCACCGATCCCACGCTTAGCCATTTTTGAAAAAAATTACCGACCAAGAAACTTAGATTTTTATTAGCCTCCCTAAGATGCACACTATGCACTACACAATATAATTCCTCTAACTGTGACCTTTCCCCTTATCACTACACAATGTGCAGTTCCTGCCTCCCAGGATTGCTGCACTGCATAGTTTTTGTGCATAATCTCCAACATTTACCTTAATAATTACGTAATCCTTCCTCCCAGTCTAGCCTTCACTGCGCATTGTGAAATCACAAGCCTCAAGTGAATTCCCTGAGCCTCTAAACTGCATGGTTTCGTAGTAGACCAAATTGTAACTGTGCAATATGTCCTCTCAATGCCCATCCCCTCATCCTATCTCACGAACTCTTAGAAATGCACAATGTTTTTGCTCAAGTCCTGCCTGAACTACGCAATACGCAGTCTCAGGGCTCAAGACTCACCCGTGGCTGCTTGAACTGCCCAGTAAATGATCCCTCTCTCCCAGCTTGTCACCCAGTTTCGACTCAATTAATGGATCAAAATGAGATATCTTAGACTAGGGGGTTTTCAAACTGATTTCGTCTCGTCATGAGTGAATTGTAGATGTAGGTACTCTATGATTCCATGACAAGATGATGAAGAAGGAGATGAAGGAGGGAAGCATGCTTAAAGACACACTTGTAGATGAACACACAAGCTGATTAATCAAGAAAAGAAAAGGGACACTAGTTTGCGACCACCATTCAAGACTAGAAATCATTCAAGATTCCTTATCACCAAGCCATGCGGAGGTGAAAAGAAGAGAATCCTCGAGAAGACATTCAACACTCAACATTAACAGTGGCTTGAAATTTCCACATCATCAAGCAATCCATGTCAACATTGTCATATCATGTCATGTCATGAGTGGTCACATGCCAAACCTTGTGGCCAATGATGTAACACATGTTTCATAAATGTATTGTAAATTGAAAGTCCAAAGGATATGTATGGAATACAAAGAGTCATGTAAAGTTGAAAAGTCATAGGAAGTCAAAAAATCATGAGGGTAGATGAAGATTCATAAGGAAGGTGAAGCATCACCTTCTAATTGTTATATATACTCCCTCATTGTACGAGCAAGGGATTTTTCACGTTGGATCCTTCCGCAAAGAATTAGAGAGATAAGCTAGTTATTTTGGGGAGCTAGGAGTGGCTCCATTTCTCCACTACCAGAGCTAGTAATGTTTATTTTATACATGGATCTTTGAAATTTTACTTAATAATAGAAGCCTTCAAGACCAACACGTTCTTCATGCATGGATTATGAATGTTTGTAAGACTATTTTGCGGATGTTTGTACTTCACGTTTGCTTTCACATGTGCTAATATAGTTGAACTATTTTGGTTATTTTAGTACTTATCTTGTTGATAATGTGCTGTAATGATATTTATTAGTATCCCATCCTTGTGGAATACTCCGCAGGATATTAGAAAAAACTTTCTCGTTTGTAGGTTGTAACAACTGTCACATCCCTTGTGGACTATTCCACTGGATGTTAGATGGATCCTTTTGGTTCATGCGTGTCTCTTCTTGGTTGGTACTATTACCTCTCTATTAGAGGCTCAATTTTATCACCTCTCTATAGTAGAATAATTTTTACACATTAACAACTGAACTCTCACCAAGCATACCTTCTTGCTTTTCGAAGGCACGATTGCATCCCTCTCTCTTATTGACAGTTAGATCCAAGGAAAATCTTTAAGAACTTGGAAATCAGGCCTTTATACCAGATGGGACTCCTACACCAAACAATGTGAGGTCTAATTAGGACTTCGTATCAGGCATATTCCCTGAATGTTGGCAGGTCCAACATCATCAACAATTTCCTTTTGATGTACTATTTACACTCTACAAATAGGTTAATGTTTACATTTATTCAAGTAGGATTAGCATTTAGAGTCATGGAAAATAGAATAGCCTTTCCTTTCTACAAAATAAACTATGATTTCTTCTCTACAAAATTAATTAGGTTTCCTTTCTACAAAAGTAAGTAGGTTTTATTTTATGCAATTAGGATTAGTTGTGCTTTTTATTTCTACGAACATAGAGTACTTTAGTCCCTTGGATCAACTTATATAGAAGTATACCACCTATTGCACATACCATGCTGCAACCTCTTAAGTTTGTACGACATTGAATGAGATCAGTGAAATAAGGACACATTGCATGTTGCACATATATTGTCGACACCTTTAAGTTTGTATGAACCCTCGGTTTATAATTTAAGTTGGAAGTCTTGGGAGTTGCAAGATTATTTTTTCAATATTGGGGCTCATCACTTTGCTTGACGAGAGAAAAATATAGGTGCAATAAATCAAGAAAAGGGGCAAGTAATACATAAATAAATGAAGATGAACCCACCACAAATTGTGCAAAAAAGGTTTATCGGGTCTTCGCCTTGACCCTCATATAGTATCTTGAAAATAATAATGATTCAAATTTAAACTTGGTTCTAATTAATTCTTTGAGAATTTGATTGCAATTTCGCCTTAAAGATTTCAAAATTTGAATTCAACAATGTTCACTTTATTTCTTCACAACTATTAAATAAATAAAAATCACAATGCCCCCCCTCGAAGTAAAGAATTAAAAAAAAATTCTCTCATTGATGTAAATATCATTACATTTCATTCTTTCTATAACTCCCAAAAATAACCTTATTAGGAAAAAAATATAGAACCTTGTGAAAAATGTTGTTTTTAGATTCCAGTCATATCTAAAAAATGCCTTAGAAATTAAATTAGTGAAATTATTTGGCAACTTATGCTTCATAATCTCTGAGAAAGGTTATAGATTGAAAGTCAACATAGTGCGAAAAATATTTTTTCACCAGAAAACATGATATGTTTTCCTCGTAGCACATGATTGGACTTGTGAAATGGTGTTGAAGGGAATTTAGAGGATGCCTACCTCACTGGATTTCTATAGGTTGGTTTCATTTTAGTTTTGTAGTACAATTCTTTGATAAGAGATATTGGCCCAGGTTCAATTCTTGATAAACCATATAGTTTTCATTATTCTTCAATGATATTTGGTGTATAGATCCACATGGTTTCGACTCTGGTCCTTCGAATCCGGCTCAAAGATGTTTTCCTTACATGTGATTGAATATAAATGAGATTTGAATTTAATTTTTGACTTGGGTAGCAACTTGATATAGACAACGTTCCTGCAAAGTTTTACAAAATATGATCCTAACGCGTTATATTATGACTGTTGGAAAATTTCCATTGATGTCAAAGTGCCATAAGTAGCCTATTGAGAAATTAATTGTTATTGATACCAAAGGGATGTCTAGATAAACAAGAAAATTTCAAAAACCTAAAGAGGAATTTAAGCCCTTTCCAACTAGTACTTTCATACCTCCTAACTCCTCTTTGTTGAGGAGAAATGATTTTTCTAAGTTGAAAATAGACTATCCAAGAATAGTACTAGTCAACTATATCTATTTCAAGTTGGATCCCCTAAATATACACATCGGTTCAGTTGAACTTGTATAAATAAGAGAAATGCCTCCAGTTTGACCAAATCAGCTTGGTGTAGATAACAACTAGAGGGTTTCTTGCTTAGGGAAGAGATTACAGGTTCATATCTCATGAATTTTGAGGTAAAGTGAAGAAGAAAGTCTTTAGATTTCCGGTTTCTGTTTTATTTGGGTTATGGGTTATGGTATTTGGTGAAACCCTTGATCATATATTGGAGTTACCTTTTAGGTCATTTCTGGATCAAGTTATTAAAGCATCTTTGTCGAAGAATTTAACCTATCTTTGGAATATAATTCAAGTTTTATTTTGAGCATACCTCGACCTATACAATGAAAAAACCTCTACCTATATAGTGAAAATACCTTAGACGTATCTATTTTCAACCTAAATTTGTGGCAAGAACAAAACTCGACCCTCTTAGAACATGCCTTAGTCCTCTTTGTTGAAAATGCAACAAGAAATTCCTAATTTAATTTTTCCTTTTATCAAATTAGGAGAAAATTGAAATTCCACATCAACAAAAAACTTTAATGAGTTAACTGAGTTGAAATAGTTTTTATCTCTCAGTTATCTTAGTTAATTCACGTTGGGGGCATGAACTTTATTTGTTTACATATATCCCAAAATTTTAGGAGACTAGGTTGAGTTAATTTCAGTTGTAATAATTGAATTCAGTTAAATGTAGTTATGGTTTAGTTAAATTAGTTCTAACTGTTGGAGGAACTAGTGGAAGGTCCAGTCATGGAAGTGGAACTTCTACCAGACTTACTGATCATCCAGATTACTAATCAATCAACCTAAATTAACTCATGCATGCACACAATTCAAGTTAACTAGTTGAGATTGGAGTTCAAGTGAAGTGTACTATCAATTATAGAATATTACAAGTTGTACAAGTCATGCATGTAGTCATAGAAGGACCTAATGGAATTGCATAATCCAGATTGAGGAATTTCATAAATAATAGGGGCTAATTCCTTGAGGAAAAATACAAGGAAATAGGAGCTTGGAGGCTCTAAATTTTGGATAATTATTGGCCAAAATCAGTCAGTCAGGCAGAGGATAGAAGATATAGGTGCAGTTTGAGGTCAAGGTCGAGTAGAGCATATTGTATTCATCCAAATTATTTGATTAATGCAATATAGATAGTAATAGGTTTTGAGTAGTTTATTTCCCCTAGATATATCTCTGTGTAGGTGTGTTGAATATTAATGCATGTTAATGATTTGTGTTCTTGATCATGGATTTACTTCTGCATATTGGTAGAGTGGATTCTAGTCTTGTGATTTAGTATAGAATCTACATTAAAATTATACATGGTATCAGTGCTATATTAATAGTAGATAAGAGAATTCAAAGTTGTCATTGTAGGAGGTTCAAATCAAATATCAGTGTTGCAATTTTTCTCCAGGCCTGAGAATCTGGCTTTCATTGGACTCAGGCTCGAGTATGCTTTGGAAGGAACCACAAATTTTGTGGCATGGAAGATTCACATGGGGGAAGTATTGGATGATAATGGGTTTCTAGAATAAATCAATACATATGGAGCAAAACCCCAACATATGATGCCCATGATCTTGCTAAGTGGAAGAAGGATGTTGCTAAACCGAGGAGAATCATATTAGAGGGAGTTTGAAATCATAGTGTCTCAAATATCCATGGGAAAGAGAATCCGTTCGCAATGTAGAAAAAAATGACATATTTTTTTGAGAATAATAGTGACCACAAGAAGTTGGCACTCAAGGGAAAACTTCGAAGTATTAAGATGCAAAAGAATGAAAAAATTTGTAGTACATGAGAAAGTTTACATAGTGTTGTGATGAACATGGAAGGGTCGGTGTTACTGTCCGAGAAGAAGATTTGGTAGCTCTAGCTCTTTTGGGTCTTCCCAAGAGCTGACACAATTACCAAGATTAGGTAAATGGTAGAGAGAAAATACCATTTTGGGAGTGATTATAGTCCAATATAGTACAAGAAGAAATAAGGCAGAGTAACAGAGATGGGACTTCATCCAAGGTTGAGGATGAGGAAAATTGTGCCTTGGATGGAAATGCAGAGAAAGGGAAAGGGAATACATAACAATCCAAAGCAGAATTTAGTCAAAGGGGAAATAAGAAAGACTTTTCGAAGATCAAGTACTTTTACTGTCATGAATTCGGGCACTTTGCCACGAAATTCCCATACAAGAAAAAAATAAAGAAGACCTTATGAGGAGCAACATGTGAAGCTATAGCTTCATAATCCGAGCTTTATTTTACCCTCATTGCAAGCGTAGAAATCACAATGATGTGAAGTGTTTGGTATCTTAATAATGGTGACTCATTCCATATGATGAGGAACCGATATTTCTTCAGTGTCTTGGAGGAGAAATACATCCATATGCACATAGAGATGGGAGATAATGGTAGGTATAACGCAACTAGTATCGATACAGTTACTTTTCAAAGGGAGTCTGACTCCCCTCTATGGCTCAAGGATGTTGTTATGCGGAAATGTGATCTACGGATAAACCAAATTCCCTAAGTGCGGTGCTAGTCACTTAGAACAACAGAGGAAAGGATTACTATCACTTTCTCTAAAATAAGGAGATATGGAAAATGATAAAGGAGCCTACTTGATTCAATCGCTTATTCTTCTCCTTTTGTCGTTGTTGCTGTCACACTTCTTCTTCTCCTTCTGTCATTGTTGCTGTCACTCTCAATCCAACTCAAAATGCCTGATCGATTCCTGCAAACACAAATAGAGAACAACAAACAACATGCAATATACAAATATCTACTTATCTTACTCAATCAAGTCAATTAGATATGAAATATATATATCATTCAAGAATCCATTGCACGAGAAATAAAGGCATATATATGGGAAAATGAACATCAACTTTATTAAAGAGTAGAAGGGGAAGGTTACAAGCAATGATCGATTTGTTGCAACCAACTCTAGCTTCATTCTAGCCTCACCACATCCAACATCATACCAGTAGCATATTAGTACTTTCACTCTCTCAAATGAGAATCCAACAACATAACTTTACCAAATTTCTTCCTTCCCTAGCACTAGAATGAGTGCTCAATTTATAGTGAAACTGATGGTATTTTCTCAATGAATGCCTTTCTAATAATAGGCAAGACATGTTCCCAATTTTAGCGGTGTTATATGGACACTTGGATTCAAATTTTGACACATATGGACTCTTCTAGAAGGCACTAGCCATGTGGATATTCCCAGAACAATGAGAATTCCACTCCTAGGTGTCCAACGCACTCTTGAATGTCGGGAAGTGCATTGCAGTGCACCCTTGAATGGAGGATTTTGCATTACAATGTAATTAGTCCCTTTAGAGACTGCATTGGTGAGTCAATAAGTGATATAAAATATACTTCAAACCTTGGAAATCTCACAATAGAAGCCATGAATGAATTTTTCTTCTCTTAGGGCATATAACAACTGAAATATGAGGGGATGATAGACCCTATTTCATTGGTCCTGGGGATGCTATCCAAATTGACCTATAACAGTTTCCCTCTAAATCATGAAGTCAAAATAATAAAAATAGTATTTGGATGAGATGCTTTACGATGTGATGAGCTGGAGATGAAGTGGAGTGGTGACCTGCATGAATCTTACAATACATTACATCATGAGGCATTCCCATGCTCGGCACATAAACTATATAATAACATGTGCATAGTCCAGAAATTATTTTACATTGGAATGTTTCCCAATACAGACATGCCTACAGATATATGCCCATGTTCGGATGATGATCTGTATGTAAAGTCATCATAAAAATGATGTATACAACAATCCTGAATTCATATCCTGGATGGATGAAACTAGATCCGGGGTCTTCTTATCTAGTTCACTCGATCATTCGAGTACAAGTCTAGCCATGCAAATATATGATTTGTAGTCGAACATGGTAAGAAATCGTTTAATTATCAACCAATGATGTGATCTTTTAACAAATGCGAGAGAACCACCATTGATATTAATGGCTCTCAAGGTACTGCAGTACAATTTGTAAGGTGTGAATAGATGATTTGATGTCAAACGACAAACAAAATATTTCGGTTAAAGGTCCAAAAATGAGGAACTTGTCGATGATGTAACAAGCCTCATGGTACTAGAAGATGATGTTTCTAAGTAAAATTCCTGGATGATGAGGTGATGTCTATAGGAAGCCACTTTGTCATGAAATAGGAGTTACTGATTTCAGAGACAAAATGTGACTTGATATAACAATGTTCAGGGATGACTGTCATGAAAATGAAGGTTTATGAGTATTGCAGAAGGATGAGTATTCACTGGATGACTTATCTTGAACATATTGGTGACATTGAGATGAGTTGGCAGCATTGACCCAAAACAGAAGTGAAGGTATGATGAACCATAGGTATGAATGAACTATCAAGAATATTACCCAACCCAAAAAGTCACGATGATGGAGTGAAAGTGTCATGTTCAAGAGCGAGCTGCTACCACAAAGTGTTCTGTTCGCTTTCCAAAATTTTCCCCAGTCATTTTTCATTCAATACATTTTTATTCTTTAACAAGATTAAGGAGGACAACATATGATTGATCTATAATTCAACCCTTCGGGTGAATGCATCACTATTTAATAATTTAACGAGTCTAGCGATAAATGGAACTCGATTCTTGCCATGATCGACAAGCTCGTCACTATTTTATGTTTTAACGAGCCTAACGACAGTGACATCCTGATCCTTTTTCATGTTTAGAGAGTTTGAAAAAGAGGAAAAAAGAAAACTCCATGAGTCCTTTTTCATAAATTTATCGCTCAGGTCTGAAAAAGTGTAAAATGATACTAGAGAGAACCTCCTAGTCATGTTCGACTAAGGTTTTCCTTTTTTGTAAATAGTCTATCTCAGTTTGGAAAAGGGCTAAACATATACTAAGTAGATGTTGTTTCATTTACTTTTGCGAGCTCGGAAAGACAAGTTCTTGGCAATATTTTCACATTATCGGAGTCTGAAAAGAGCTAAAAGAATACTCCAGGGGTTCCTTTTTTGCCATTATCGAAGCTCAAAAAGAGATAAAAGTGCGCTTCAAGTCCTTTTTCATTTTTATCAAATCTTGAAAAATAAGGATAAAATTATGCTTTATGGTCAAATCATTCTTGAATAAGTGTGCACGACTACTCTGCTATATCAACTGTAAAACTTGTTCAGAACAACATCAATCAGATTAAAAATACCTGTTTTATAGAAAAAAATGAATAAAAACCATAGTTACAAAATTTAATATGATTTTGAAATAATCAAATGACTAATTAAAAGAGTTTTACCATTCATTTTTACCATTTGAAAGTTACCATTTGGATTTTGGAGCTCTGAACTTCCCCCAAACTTCAGCAGTTGATTGTGATAGATTCTGTGGATGAGTTTCCTCGTCGTTAGATCCAGGTTGGAGCTATGAATATTCTCTTTCCTTCAGTATCATTTATGTTTCATTTCATTGCATTTTTTTAGGGTTTTGTGCCCCTTAGGGTAAATTTATTTTTCTCAGAGGGAAATACACCCTTGAATGTCGAAAGGTGCATTGCAGTGCATTGGAATTGAAGGCCAGGTACACTTGCAACACACTGTCCCTTGACCAAGGGTGCGTTGGGTGCAATTCCCATTTTTGTTTCTTGTAGTGTGCCTAAATTTTTCCTAGTTTTTTGCATGAAAGGGATTTTTATGAGTCTTATGATTGTGTTTCAAGTATTCATCAGATGAAAATGACGATTACATGGAGGGAAAGAGAACACGAGGGACATAACATGATTTCCCTAAAAATCCGGGGATGGAAGGAGCCCTTAGAGACTTCGAGTTACTAAAGTACTTCAGACTGTCGGGTATGAGGCAACATATGGATCTATTGGAGTTCCTTGTTCATTCATGGGATCCAACGATAGAGGAATTTCAAATTGGGGACAAAATGGTCCCAATATTAGTGGAGGATATTTATTTTCTCACAGGATTATCGAGGAGAGGTCTGCCCATTTCTCTCTTAGGGTCTGCTCTCGGAGGAGAGACAGTGAGAGATTATTTATTGCAATATTGCAATTCAGGGACTGAACCTAGTAAAGATGGGAAAATAAAAATCTGTGATGTACATGAATTTCCATTAAGGACCATCCTATTCACTATCACAAAGCTTGCTAGCACCGGTACACTACACATAGCAAACATATCTTACATGCAGTATGCACTAGAGTGATTGGAACCAACAATTTTCAACTAGGATGAAGCTTTCCTCTCTCAGATGAAAGAACATCTGACCAAGGGAAAGGAAGGAAGGAAGAAAAATTTCAAGTATGGTTCGATCCTGATTTATTTTTCCTTAGAGTGGATTCCATTGATGCAACCCCAGCATGTGACACTGGGTATATCTGGCCCTAGAGATCCAAGGATGCATAGATGGGTAGAACCGATGGCTAGACATGTTGGTTAATCTACCATCATGTTCTCAACTACATTATTTTCCTGGTTCAGGCGAAAAATGGTTGCCATTGATGATTATGCATATGCAGGTGTCTACTTCTGAGGATATCCAGATTTGGATTTACTAGAAAGTGGTCAATGGGTTACAATTGGTAAGAATGTTTTGACCATTTTTTTTTTTCTAAGGTTTATACATGTTTTTGTATTTTGATGTTTCCCAAGACTAAAATGAAGTTTGATGTAATGCAAATGTACGTCGAGTTCGACTAGTGGGACAACCAGAGTAGAGAGCACTAGACAACCCAACAGAGAGGGCTGTTGGGAGAGCAGTCCTTCAGGATTTGGATATGGCTGAGACTCTTGTTGAGCTACAAAAACACATACAATGGTTGACTCTTGGGATTCTGAAATTCTGAATTGAAGAGTTACCCATGAGACTGCAATGCCATACTATTGGCATTCTTAACCGTTGGACGCGGTTATTGTGTAGGATAGCTAGATCAATAGCATGTTATCACGAGCATCACTAGTTTACTTTTGACATTTTTCATACATTTTGAGGTAAGATGAACAATGTGTCTTGGGCACAAAATTTGTAAAAACATATAACTATCTATCTATTTGTTTTCAGTGTTTTCCTATGTTTATTGCTCAATCCTATTCAATTATGTGATGTGAATTGAAAGTATGTCTTTACATGTGTTGCAAATTTTTGTTTATAACATAAGCCGCTAAGGAATCAGTTAATGTGTTCAAGTTTTTGGAAATGTGTTGATATTGAATCAAATACAAATGTCTTTCCAAAAGTCAAACTCTTAGGAACATACGATGTAGCATTGGATTTCTGACATTATAAATGCTAGTAAGTTGCAGTACCACAAGTTGTGAGTCTAACCTAATGATGATGCGGTTAATACCAAATGAAATGCCATCAGGGAGAAGTTCGATCAACGTTAGTATACTCAATGATATTTTTTGTAGATCGACCAATACAAATCCAATGAAAACTCACTAACTCGTTGTTCGGAGTGAAAATGGCCCACGCTGCAGAGGATAGATTCTGCTTACTATGAATAGCACCATCAACATACCCAACAAATGGTTCCAAATATTCAGACATCTGTGATGAAATGTAAAGTAGATTACTAATTTCAAGAAAACTCTAGAAAAAAAAACTAAGATAGTAAATGCAAATCAACAACATATATACAATATAATACAACAGTTTACTACGCTCATGTTTAAGAAAAATAATGTTTCAGATACAACCCATTTCGGGGCTAATGGAATTCCATCATAATTGACCAAATCGTAGGCACCCTTAGTAAGAAATCTTTTGACAATATAGGGGCCATGCCATAACGGTGCAAATTTCCCTGTACCTATTACATCAGCTTCCTGATCATAAAGAAGGACTGGGTCACCCTTTGAGAATATGCAAGGCTAGACATGCTTGTCATATTGCGCCTTTATACGTCTCTTATGTGCTTCATTGGCCAATGCAGCTTCACAACACGTTTCATCAAGATGGATGAGGTTAAAAATACGTGCTTCTTCAGAAGTGGTGTCAGGTAACAAGTCAATTGCGAGTTTTAATGACGCTGTTTCATATTAGATAGGAAAGATAGCTTCCAGACCATACACCAATTAAAAGAGGGTAAATCCGGTTGCGTTTCTCACCGAGGTTTGGTATGCCCACAGAGCTGAGTACAGGATCAAATTCCAATTTTGTTTATGAAATCCCATCATTTTTTCAAGCATTCATTTAAGAATATTGTTAATTCTTCATTTGGCAGTCAACTCATTCATCATATGATTGCGAAAATTCTTACCATTATCTGTGACTATAGCCTGTGGAACACCAAACCATGAGATGACATGACTGAAAAAGAATAATGCAGCTATTTCACTTGTGTTGTTGAATGTAGGCATTGCATCAGCCCACTTGGTAAAGAAATCTATTGCCACAATAATATAACCATGCCCCCCCCGGATGAACAAGGGTTGCAGGTCATGAATTCAATGCCCCATTTTGAAAATGGTCCCACAACGATAACATGATGCATCGACGCTAGCGGTTTGCAGAATTTACGATCAAATATCTGGCACACATGACAACTTCTGACTGCGAGGATGCAGTCGCAAAATATGGTAGGCCAAAAGTAACCATAGCAGAGTATCTTCTGCGTGGTAGTGTATCCAGACATGTGTCCACCACAAGCCCCAACATGACAATAATTTAAAACCTTTTTGGCCTCCTCATGAGTGAGGCACCTCCTTAAAATCATATCGGCACCATGACGATAAAGTGTATTGCCGAAGATCATATAATCTTTGGCTTGGTATCAAATATGTCAGTATTTAGAGTGAGAGGTATTTGGCTGAAAATTATGGGTTTGGAGATAAATGATAAAATCCCCATACCAAGGATCAGATGATCTGATCATAAAGAGAGACTCCGATGTAGTAGAAGTACTATTAGAGGGAAGGTTGCAAAGAAGCTCATCCAAAACTAAAGATTTCTTTGACTTGGATTTGATTAATTCCAAATCAAACTCCTGCAAAATGACAATCCATTTTGAATACTCCCCCCTAGCAATTAACGTGACAGAATGTAAGGCATGGGGTTGCAATCCGAGATGAAAATGGTCTTTCGTAATAGGATATAGTGGTGAAATATTTGGACAACTTGAACGGCCGCCAAGGCGAGCTTTTCGACGTATGGATACTTCACTTCCGTATCATTGAGATTATGACTCTAATAATATATCGGATGTTCTATCCCATCTTCTTCTTAGACCAATACCATAGCAATGGTTGTATCACTCGGGTCGATATATAAGAAATAATCACTTTGATAATTGGGGGGATACATTAATTACGCTCGAACAAGTGTATCCTTGACAACATCAAAAGAAGCTTGTGCAACCTTATCCCAATGGAAGGAAATTCCATTTTTCAAGAGCTGAGTAAATCCTTTAGCCATTTCATCATAGTTGGGTATGAACCTCCTTAGGAAGTTAGCCTTTCCCTTAATTTTCTGTAACTAAAGTAAATTTTATGGCGCAGAAAATCAAGAATGGCCTAGACCTTCAGTGGGTCAATTCAAATTCCTTCTTTTGAGACGACGAATCCATGAAAATGACCAGAACTAACACAAAACACAAATTTATGTGGATTTAGGCGTATTTTTTAGTGTCAATCACGTATAAATATAACTCTCAAATGCGTCAGGTGATCAGCCCAGTTTCGTGAATACGTGGGTAAATCATCTAGATAATGTTGAACAAGGTGCTTGATGTCATTGAAAGAATAATCCATTTCTCTCTGAAAAGTTGCCCCAGTGTTCTTTAAACCAAATGGGAGTTTCCGATAAGAAAATGTGCCCCAAGGATAGATGAATGTTGTATTATATTGATCCTCTGTGTGGATATTGATTTGATTGTAGCCAGAAAATCCATCCATGAACGAAAATATTTCACATCCAGCACAATCATCAATAATATGGTCGATAAAGGGAGTAGGATAGTTGTCTTTTGGACAAACAACATTTACATCCCAATAATCGACGCACACTATGATTGTCCCTTGTTTCTTCATGACAGGAAAAATGTTGGAAACCCAATCAGTAAGCAGAATAGGGTAAATGAAACCAACATGAAAAAGTTTTTCAACTTCTGCTTTAATGGAAACAACATTCTTCAGATGAATAGGATGAAGGCGTTGACTTACCGGTTTGACATCAGGGTACATGTTAATGGTGTGTTCAATGATGCTAGTACCTATGCCTGGAATTTCCTTGTAAGACTAAGAAAATGCATCACAGAATTCACGAAGGAGAGCGATAAGTTTCGAGTTCTAATGGAGAACAAGAGATGTCGACATGATTTTTTTTCTATAATGATAGGTTTGGTCAAAATATTGATAGAACTAGTTTCTTCAATATTTGATAAATTTCGCTCGAATTCGATTGCATTAATGGGAAAATAATTTGAAAAGAATGTTTTGACGATGGGTGATATAGTTCAATAAGATTATATTCTTCGTAATCTTGAAGATGGGAACGATGATGATGATATTCCCATGGTTCTCCTTCTGGCATCATGGATTCCACAATTTTCTCATCTGTCAAGAAAGTGGAGGAAAAAAGATCAAATGGGGTACCAAAATCTAATGAACAATCAACCCAAACGACCTCTGACGTTGATTTCAGATTCACCGCCAAAGCTGTGTAGATTGATTGTTATGCTAGCTCAATTGGGCTGGGTGGTAGAAATTTATCCAACATAACAACTTCAGAATCACCAATAATATTCCTTAAGCCAAATGGAGTGGAAGATATCATGTAGCAGGTCTTTATGTTTGCAATTTCTGTTGACGTTGTAGGCGGTGGTAATGCAAAGGTTTCCACGAGGGAAGCATCCTTTAAGAGTCATACACCAATTTTTTGAAGTGCTAGTTGGGGTGCGTGAACTAAAAGAAAGCTTCCAGTTACATGGGAACTGGAGGCAAAGAAGGATAGTTGGTTGATGACAGTGATAACACCTTTATGTGGAAAGGCGATCATTTTAAAATATGTAGAAACGATCGTAGTCTTAGCATATCCCCATGGCCTTTCGAGTAAAATATTGTAGTCAAGGGGTCCATCAACGACCTCAACTTCAACATTTACTGTTTTCCCCCCTAGTTCAACGTGAAAATTATTGATGATACCGCAAGGCTTATATGTACGTTCATCGAAATATTTCAACGTCGTAGGCAATTGAGATAGGCGTGGTGGGCCAAGTGACTTCCAACAGTTTAGAGACATAATGGACGTAGATTCTCCCTCATCAATAATAGTACGATGGATGAGGTGATTGAGAAACCATAAATTCTGGGTTCGATCCCCAGTGGAGTCGCCAATTTGTTATGCAGAATTGTGATATAAGGATAAACCAAATTCCCTGAGTGTGGTGCTAGTCACTTAGAACAACAAAGGAAATAATTACTATCACTTTATCTAAAATAAGCAAATATACAGAATGATAAAGGAGCCTACTTTTTTCAATCGCTTCTCCTTCTTCTTTTGTCGTTGTTGCTGTCACTCTTAGTCCAACTCAAAACATGAGATCGATTCCTACAAACATAAACAGAGAACACCAAACAACATGAAATATACAAATATCTACTTATCTTACTTAATCAAATCGATTAGATATGAAATATATATATCATTCAAGAATCCATTGCACAAGAAATAGAGACATATATTTTGGGAAAAATGAACAACAATATTTATTAAAGAGTAGAAGGGGAAAGTTACAACCAATGATCGATTTGTTGCCGCCAGCTCTAGCTTCATTCCAGCCTCATCACATCCAACATCATACAAGAAACATATCAGTACTTTCACTCTCTCAAATGAGAATCCAACAACATAAATTTACCATATTTATTCCTTCCCTAGCACTAGAATGAGTGCCCAATTTATAGGGAAACTGATGGTAGTTTCTCAATGAATGAATTTCTAATAACAGGAAAGACATGTTCCCAAGTTCAGATGTGTTAGATGGACACTTGGATTCGAAGTGTGACACATATGGACTCTTCTAGAAGGCATTGGCCATGTGGATATTCCCAGAACAATGAGAATTCTGCTCCCAGGTGTCCTATGCACTCTTGAATGTCGGGAAGTGCATTACAATGCATCCTTGAATGGAGGATTTTTCATTGCAACAAAGTTAGTCCCTTTAGAGACTACATTGGTGAGTTAATAAGTGACACAAAATATACTTCAAACCTTGGAAATCTCACAATATAATCCATGAATGAATTTTTATTCTCTTAGGGCATATAGCAACTGAAATATGAGGGGATGATAGATCCTATTTCATTTGTCCTAGGGATGATGTCCAGTTTGACTAGGTCATGGGGGATGATGCCCAAATTGACTTATAATAGATGTGATTTTTTTCAAGGTCTAAAGTAGAATTTATTTTTCGTCTTGGTGTTGGAAGACCATGGATATGATGTGATATTCAATAAAGGAAAGGCATTCATGAGACACATATCCACAGAAAAAGTGAAGCATATATTGGTTCGGGTGAAGAATCTCTACAGTTTGGATGTGGCAGTATGTGCTGCTTTGAGCACAAAGGTGGAGAAGGTGCATAGATGAGATTTTGGTGAATTATGGCATAGAATAATTGGCCATTTTCATCATGGAGCTTTGAATATCATGTAGAAGATCACCACAGGCCTCCCCAATGGAGCACTAGAGAAAAAAAATACATGCAAAAGGTGCACCTTGGGGAAGTACACAAAATCCACCTTCAACTTTCAAGATAGAAGGGCACATGCAATCCTTGAAAGGATCCACTCTGATGTCTATGGAACTTTCTCAACAACCTACATGTCCAAGCACACATATTATGTTATATCTGTAGACGATTTATCATGTAAGTGCTATATTTTCTTCATGCAAAATAATGACAAAAAATTCTCCATTTTTTTTGAATTTAAAGCACTTGTTAAGAAAGAGACTGGAATGAAAGTGAATTCTCTCAAGAGCGATAACGGCGGTGAATATGTATCAAATGAGTTTAAAAATTTATGTGCAAAGGAAGGCATTCAATGAGAGTTGACAACACCCCATAACCCATAACAGGATGGGGTAGCTGAGAGGAAGAACACAATTATTATGGGAGCTGCATGAGCGATGTTGCATGACCAGGGTCTACCTATGCACTTGTGGGCTGAAGTATGCAGCACAATGATATATGTGTAGAAAAAGAGCACAAAAATAAGATTTTTCAGGGAAGAAAAAATATGTGTCACACTTTAGGATCTTTGGATAATAAATATATTTCAATGTTTCCAAGGAAGAAAGGAAAAATCTAGAGTCGACAACAAAGTTGGGCATATTTGTGGGGTATACTGATACACCTCACAACTATTA
This sequence comes from Pinus albicaulis, assembly GCA_034641835.2. Classification (NCBI taxonomy): domain Eukaryota; kingdom Viridiplantae; phylum Streptophyta; class Pinopsida; order Pinales; family Pinaceae; genus Pinus; species Pinus albicaulis. The sequence continues at coordinate 1,122,318,063 of CM076579.1, read as the reverse complement.
GGTGCACCTGCCATCTCTTAGGATGATAGATGTTCGTAGAGATGTGAAGTTTGATGAAGAGAAGGAAATTAAGTGTTCCCTTGAGAGGGATATTTAGTTGCATACCGATCAAGAGCTTTTGACTCTAAAGGAAGAACATGAAGAAGAAGCGGAGAAACCATAAGTAGAGGAGCAGAGAGTGGAGACAACCGCTCAAGCAGAGACATTTAGGGAAGGAATGAAGCAAACCAGGGAAGATGAAAAATTATTATAGGATGTTAGAGAGAATGTGGGAGCACCCACATCACAACATAGGTAGAGGAGGTCACCAGATTGATACACTGGCTACATGGATATGATGGCTATGCTAGTAGAGATAAAACTAGACTCATTCGAGGAAGTATTAGAGAAACCAATATGGATTAATGATATGGTAGAGGAATATGATTCCATTGTCAGAAAAAGTGTTTGGGAAGTGGTCCCAAGACCATTAGATAAGTCAGTGGTGGGTTTGAGATGGATTTATAAGGTAAAGCATGCAACATATGGAAACATTGAGAAGCACACGACTAGTTTCGTGGCCAAGGGATAATCTCAGGTAGAAGGGATTGACTATGAATAGAAATTTTCTCCTATAGAAAGGTACTCTTTCATCAGATCAAGTATTTCTCTAGCTGCACAGATGAGGTGGAAAATCCACCAGATGAAAGTGAAGAAAACATTCCTAAATGGATTTTTTGAGGAGGAGGTGTACATTGAACAACCTGAAGGATTTGGGACCTTCAAAAAAGATTCTCACATGTGTGTTGAATTAAGAGAGCATTGCATGGGCTGAAGCAATAACCCCATGCTTAGTACACTAGGATCAATAGCTACCTCATCGGGTTTGCTTCACCAAAATTGAGGTAGATGCAAACCTTTACCACATTTTGGTAGAAGGTAAATTGTTGATTATAGTATTATGTGTTGATGACTTGATTTTGAATGGTGATGAAAATATTATCATGTTTTGCAAGGAGGACCTTACAACATAGCTATAAATGAAGGATATGGGATTGATGCACTATTTCCTTGGTTTGGAAGTATGACATAGAGAAGGAGAAATTTTTGTCTCTCAGGGAAAGTATGTCAACGAGATACTTTATAAGTTACACATGGACAGATGCAAACCCATGGAGACTCCTCTAGTGATCAATTGGAGGAAAGAGGATGCCACTTCATGTGAGGAAGTGGATGCTACCATGTAAAAGAATTTGGTGGGTTCTCTCATGTATTTGGTGAACACACAACCAAACATGTGTTATGCAATCAATAAGTTGATCCAAGCCATGGTTTGAATATCCAAATTATATTGGAGTGCTGCTGAACATGTACTATGATACCTTAGAGGCATAACTTAGTTTGGAATTTGGTATAGACAGACAGAGGGAGTGAAGCTGCAAGGCTTCATAGATTCTAATTGGGCAAGAAGTCCATCAAACATGTAGGGCACTTTAGGAGAAATTTTCAATGTTGGGTCAACAATAGTTTCTTGGTATAGCAGGAAGAAAAGATCAATTGCACTCAACTCAAAAAAAGTGGAGTACATGGCTTCCAATCAAGCAACTTGTGAAGCTATCTGGATGAGAAATATTATTATTGGGTTATTTAGGAAAATGATGGATCCTACCATGATTTACTGTGAAAATCAGAGTTGTATCAAACTCTATGAGAATCCAATTTTCATGATTGACCCAAGCACATTGATGTCCAACACTACCATCTACGAGATTGTGTGCAGAGGAAGATCATGTTGTTGGAATACATTCCTACAAAGGAACATGATGCATATATTTTGAAAAAGGCTTGTTCAAGAGGAAAATACGAGTTCCATAGAGGCAGGATTGGGGTATTTGATAATCACTTTCTTGCTGAGAGGGAGTGTTGAAAATGTAGTGAAAAATTCCTATTTTAATTTTGCCTTTGATTAAATGAGGATAAATAGAAATTCCACATCAACAAGAAAATTGAATGAGTTAACTGAGTTTAAATAGTTGTTATCACTCAATTAGCTTAGTTAATTTGATATGGGGGCATGAAATTGAGTTGTGTAAAATGATTCCGAAATTTTAGGAGCCTAGGTTGAGTTAATTTTAGTTGTAACAATTTAATTCAGTTAAATTAAGTTATGGTAAGTTAAACTAGTTCTACTTGTTGGAGGAACTAGTGGAAGGTTAAGTTGTGGAAGTGGAACTTCAACCACACTCAGTGATCATCTATATAACTAATCAATCAACCTAAATTAACTCATGCATGAACAAAATTTGAGTTACCTAGTCGAGATTGGAGTTCAAGGGCAATGTACTATAAGTTGTAGAATATTCCAAGTTGTAAAAGTCATGCATGCATTTAGAGAAGGACCTAATGGAATTATGAAATCCATATTGAGGAATTTACTAAATAATAGGGGTTAATTCCTTGAGGAACAATGTAAGGAAATAAGAGCTTGGAGGCTCAAAATTTAGGCTAAGTATTGGCCAAAGTCAATCAATGAGGTAGAGGATAGAAGAGGCAGGTGTAGGTTGAGCAACGAATATTGTATTCATCCATATTATTTGATTAATGCAATATATATAATATGGGGTTTTGAGCAGTTTCTTTCCCATAGTTATATCTTTTTGTAGGTGTGTTGAATATTATTGCATGTTAATGATTTGTGTTCTCTATTGTGAATTTACTTCCACAAATTGGTAGAGTAGATTCTAGTCATGTGATTTAGAAAATTTCATGAGAATTTTTGAATCTACATTAAAATTCTACACTCTTGGAGTAGACCTCGAACCTTTGAGTAGACCTCAAACCTAAACTAAAGCATCTTAGAAATCAGCCATGTGAAGAAATTCAAACCTGCGAAATTTCATTCCTTTATGGGGAAAAATTCTTCCTGTAGATAGAGCTCATCCCCCTCATGGATAGAAATCAGCTATGTGGATTTTGACCCTCTTGTGGATTGTATTCAACTTATTAGAGTAGTCAATGTATCTTCTTATCTTGAGCTATAGGAGAAATTTTATCTCATCTTGTTCTAGTAACTTAGGATTTTCTTATTGAACAAATAAGTGAGACTAGATTTGTGTAGACTTGGAGCTGATTCTTGACCATCCTCAGAGTAGCCTCCTAAAACCACTTTGAAGAAAAATATTGAAGAAGTTACTTTTGATGCAGATCTTGGATCAAACCTTGAAATGTGAAAAAGTGCCATTTGGAACATATTTTCGAGCAAAATTGAAGAACTCTTGAGCATAACTTGAACCCTTATTTGTAGCAGACCTTGGACCAATCTTGAAGTCTTCTTGAAGCACTTTTGAAGTAGACCTGAGGCATCTCAGGAGCTGATACAAGAACATATTTTTAGCAGATCATGAAGACTCATTGGATCATATTTTGATATTGACTGTGACTTGTGAGTTTGATGATATAAGGTATGGATTTATTAGTTGAAATATTGATGTGAAAATGGGCATAATTGAAGTTGTTTAAGTATTGTTTTAATTGGTCCATTTTCAATGGTACGAGAGAAAAAGAAGAACATATTTTAAATTTTATTCTAGAGGGTGGAAAGGTGGTTCTAGGGAAGGAACTTGTAGCTTCCTTCAGGAATTTATTGCCTCCTTCTAGTGGGAGCTAGTAAATCTTGGGGTTGGAGTCATTCTAGTTGTAGCTTCCCTTGTAATATAAAAATATTATATATATATATATATATATATATATATATATGTTGTGTTCAATTGATGTTGTTGGTTAATTGTTTTGATACTTTAATTTTGAAGTTTACAAAATACCGATTCAACCCCCCCTCTCACTATTTACAACAATTGGTATCAGAGTAGGTTACCCTCTAACATTCTAATCATTTGAGGGAAGATCGTGAGAGTATATGGAAATGGAAGTAATCTCTTCAAGAATAATTCTAATGTTTTATGGAAATGATTATCCACTATGGATAATTTGTATGGCTACCTACTTGAAGGCTTTAGGAGTGGATGTTTGGATCTCCATCATAAATGGTTACAAAGTTCCTAAAAATCCTCTAAATGATCCTAATGAGAAGAAGTTGTTTAGCTATAATTCAAAATCTCTTCACACTATCATGGGTGGTTTGTTAAGAATCATTAAGTCCAAGGTGATGACCTGTACCACAACCAAAGAAGTCTTGGATAAACTTAAAACATTGTATGAAGGTGATGAGAAAGTCTAGCAAGTAAAAATTCAAAAGTATAGAACTCAATTTGAAAATATGAAAATGGATGAAAAATAAGATGAATTTATTGACTCCATCAGAGGATTACAAAAAAAAATGAATATCCTTTGGTTGTACAAAAGGTACCGAGACCGATTCACTTGAACTACAATGCCAAAGTATCTACCATAGAAGAAACCAAGGAGTTGACCAAGATGAAAATGGAAGAATTACATAGCACTCTTACAACAAACAAAATGAGAATAGATATTGAATTATGACCATCATCTAGAGAATCAAGTTTTAAAGCCACTAGGTTGAAAATAAATAAAGAGCTCAAGGTCGAAAGAACTCTAGACATTTATTCAAATGTAGAAGAAGTAAATCTCACCAGGAAGCTAAAAATGGGAACCAAAAAACACAAAGGTAAGTTACCTTTTAAATGCTTTGAATGTGGTAGAATGGGTCATTATGCTAATGTATGTAATTTTAAAGAAAACAAAATATTTCAAAAGAAAAATATTTGTTCTAAAGAGGACAAAAAATCTTCATAAGAAAGTGATATAGAGGAACCCGATGCAAGAGAAGTTCTCTTCATAACCCAAGAAAATCAAGAAAATGACCATGATGATGAAGATGCCAATTATTTTGATGATGAAGAACCATATAGGAGAGTGCACTCTTTCTGAGGACTAAGAAAAGATTCATATTATGAACAAGAAGATGAAGACCTTAGATAGAAATTGGAAAATAATGAAAAAGAAAATGGATTTATTAGAAATAAAACAAAGAATTGAAAAATATACTTGAGAAGCATGATGAAGAAAATATATCTTAGAAGGGACATCTTGAAGAAGCAAAAATAATTGAGGAAGTGATGAAGATCCAAATGAAGAAGAATGAAGAAGAGTGTAAGAAACTTGAAGAGGAAGTTGTAACATTGAAGGATGAAGTTGATAAGTTTAACAAGAACTTGAATAACCCACTAGTGCTCGATAACATTCTTAACTGCCAAATATCTCCAGGTGATAAAACAAAGTCTTGGTTATTAAGGAATATCTTCAAGCAAGGAAGACACAAGCTCCAAACCTTTTGAAGGAGGAAATTAAGAGGGAATTTAGAAATTTTTCTACTTCAAGACATTATTCTAATGTTCCCAAGAACATCCAGGATCAATAATGGATTGAACCACATTCAATACATAATAAATTCATAATATTATCCTACTCTCCCAGGTATGAAAATATTTTTCTTGGTCATTGTTGCTCCTGCGGAAATTTTGGGAATAAAGAAATTCATTGTAAAATCAATACAAGATACATTTATGCAATAAGAAATAATGATTATGGAAGGAAAAAATAAGGAAATGTTCATGGATATACCAATAGAAACTACAATCCATTTAAACCATTAATGAATCAAAATATTGTGTGTTGTAAAAGCAATAATATTTCACACAAGGCATATGAATGCAGGCTCGAAAATGCTCCAATCATAAAGACATAAAAGCCATATATGAAATGGAAAAGGAAAAAGAAGGAAGATTGCAACGTAGAATTGATCGCTGAAGATAAAGAAGATGAATGGTACATAGACAATCGATGCTTGGCACATATGATTGGAAATAAAAAAAATTGTCAGCATAAAAGAAAAGAGTGGCAATGTTGCATTTGGAGATAATTCTTTTGTAAAGATACTTGGAAAGGTGTGGTAAGTCTTGGAAGTGAACATATGAAGGCAAAAAACGTTTTTATAGTTAAGGATTTGAAGGACCATCCTATCAGTGTTGGCAAGATATGTGATCAAGGGTACAAACTCTTGTTTGAGTGTCAGAAGTGTGAAATAAAAGAAGAAGAGTCGGGAAGATTGGTTGCAACATACATAATAAGACAAAACAACATATACATTCTATACGAAACAGATTGGAAGAAAATTAAAACCAAGAAAAATATTCATAAGAATGGCAAACAAGGAAAGGATAAGAAGAAAAAAGTCATGTTGAGTGCCATATGATTAGGGGGAGCAGTCCCAAAGACATGAGTAAGCCTTTTCCATTGATGTCTAAGGGGGAGAGAAAAGGAATTTTAGAATGGGGATGTAGGAAGTGAGGCATGGAGATAGGGGGAGCATGTGTTGACATCAATGACAAAGGGGGAGATGGTTGGAAAAATTTCCATTGATTTCAAAGGGCCATAAGCAATCTATTGAAAAATTAATTGTTATTGATGTCAAAGGGATGTCTAGTTGAAGAAGAAATTGCATAAGATTAAATAGGGCTTTATGCCCTTTCCAATGAGTACTTGCATGCCTCCCAACTCCTCTTTGTTGAGGAAAAATGCTTTTCTAAGTTGGAAAACCATTTTCTAAGACCAGTAAAATTTGACCTCGTCTATGTCAAGTCGGATCCCCTCAATAGACATGCAGTTCACTTGAAATTGTATAAATAAGAGACATTCCTCCTTCATTTTGGTGATATCATATCAATGAAGATAAGTAGTAGAGGAATTTAGACCTAAGGAAGAGATTATAGGTTCATATATCATGAAATTTGAGGCAACGTGAAGAGGAAAACCTTTAGCTTTTTGGTTTCTATTTTCTTTGGGCTATGGGTAATGGTATTTGGTGAAACCCTTGATCAAATTTTGGAGTTACCATTTGGGCCATTTACGGATCAAGTTATTATAACATATTTGAGGAAGAATTAAAATTATATATGGAACAAAAATAAGGCTTTATTTTGAACAAACTTCAACCTATACAGTGAACATACCTCATCCTATATAGTGAACTTACCTAGGACCTGTGGAGTTTTATCCTACCTCTATGGCAAGAATAGACATTGACCCTCTTAGAATAGGCCTCTTTCCTATTGGAGAAGACCTCGACACTTGAAGGATATCTCAACCCGTGGAGGAGACCTCAGTTATGCACTAAAGAATCCTAAAATTTGGCCCTATGAAGAAATTAACACCTGTGAAATTTCAACCATTTCCGGGGAAAAATTCAACCTATAGACAAATTTCACTCTCCCTTCTATGGATAGAACTCAGATCTATGGATATCGACTCGCTTGCAGACTGTATTTTGTGTACTGGAGTAGTCAATGACTCTTCTTATCTCGACCTATAGGAGCAATTTTATCTTAGCATGTTCGAGAAACTTAGGCTTCTATTATTGAAAAAAAGTGAGACTAGATTTGTGCAGATTTGGAGCTGATTCTTGACCATCCTTGGAGCAAGCTTCTGAAACAAATTTGAAGCAACATCTTGAAGAAGTTACTTTTGAATATGATATTGTATTAGAACTTGAAGTGTTAATAAGTGCCTTTTGGAATCGAATTTTGGAGCAAACTTGAAGAAAGCTTAAGTTTACATTGAAGCCTTATTTGTAGAAAAACTTGGACCAATATTGATGTCTTCTTGAAGCACTTTTGAAGAATACCTGAGGCATATTTGGAGCTAATATAAGACCATCTTTGGAGTAGTCTTTCTATATATTTTGTAGCATAATTTTAAGACATTTTTTAGCATATCTTGAAGAATTCTCAGAGCAGACTTTGATATTGAATCTGACTTATGCATTTGATGATCTAAGGTATGAAATTATTAGTTGAAATATTGATGTTACAATGGGTATAATTGAAGTTTTTTAAGTGTTGTTGTAATTGGGCCATTATCCTTGGTATGAGAGCCAAAGAAGAACTTATTTTATCTTTTATTCTAGAGTGTGGTATGGTTGTTCCAGGGAAGGAAGTTGTAGCTTCCTTGTTATGAAACCAACTCCAAAAATAGAAGAAAAGAGAAATCAACGCCTTAGAAATAAACTACTTTGAGGGGGAAACCTCCTTTACATTACATAAATGAAAAATTATTGGATGATACAAACGAAAAAACCTCCTTTCTATATATAGGAGTCCATGGGGTCACAATATAATCCTAGCCGACCTAACAATAATAATGTAAGGGCACAATAATAACAATATGGGGACTACATGGGTACAACAATAACAATAAGGGGATACACTAGTATTATAGGGACCTAACATGACCCTCTCCTTCAAACAAGTGTTATCCTCAAAAATTGATTATTCATGGATGCTTTTGTATAGAATTATCATCCTCCCATGTGGAATCTTCAACGGGTAAGTTATCCACTTGATGAGATACTCTGAAATTTATCGACTTCTTAGCTGTTGAGTTCTTGTTTTTATGATTGCTTCAAGTTCCAATATTGTTTTTTCTTCCTCGTCAAGTTTTGGAAATATTCTTTGAACTGGGACTTGCTCCATATTTTCGCTATTAGGAATAAGTTCTTGTAGAAACTTTGTCAAAACTTTCTTCAAACCTTCAATGTATAATTTTAGATCATTCTTCATGTCTTCCATGTTGCCTTTCAGTTTTTCTTCTATACCATTGATCTTTTCTTCCATTCCATTATTCAAACCATCCATATTAGCCTCCATATCTAATTTTAAACCATCTATTTAATCTTTGGTTGCTCTTTGTGAGATTGAAATTTGTTGCACTTGGTACTCAGTGATTTTGAGATATCATACTACAATTCTTCCTCTTCATGCATCATAGTAGAATTTTATAAGGGCTTAATTGGTGTAGAATTATTTTTGGTAGGAATTATAGAACCCAATACTGATAAAAATGCTTCAATATGCCCTTGGTCCTGATGATGGGTCTTGTTTTAGACCCAAAATGTAGACTTAAAAATGAGAACTGTGGAGATTCCGAGCTTTGATTCTAATAAACGTTATGCAATTTAAAAAAAATAAATACACACCTTTTTCTTGCTTTTGAGGGGCTCAATATTGAAACTGATGTATCTGTGGAATTTCAGATCCCAAGATATTATCTTTGGTACTTTAGTATCCCTCTGAATATTATCTCCAATGCCACATGTCTAACCTAATTTGGATTCTTCAAGTCAAAGTTATGCCTAATCTCCTGCAATGACCTAAATATGGGTTGGTTTAGTAGAGATAATTTGTACGGCATGCCATGTGTCACTGTTTCCTCCTTCAGCTTTGAAATTGATACACTATAAACTATAGTCCATTTACTTTCGGCCAATTCTTACAGAATTCCAATCAGATGCTTAGAGAGAGAGTTATGACGATTTTCGCAAGGTGACCTCTTTGAGATGAAATTCGGGAGCCTGCAAAAACCCTAACTTCCATAGATCATATCTCTGAAAATATTTCAAACCAATACTGCAATTCTTCCTCTTCATGTGTCAAAATAGAATTTTCTAAGGGCTTAATGGGTGTAGAATTTTTTTTGGTAGGAATTATAGAACCCAATACTGATAAAAATGCTTCAATATTCCCTTGGAATCACTTCAACTTCTTTTTTAAACAAACGTTATGCAATTAAAAAAAAAAAAATACACACCTTTTTCTTACTTTTGAGGGTCTCGATATTGAAAATGATGTATCTGTGGAATTTCAAATCCTGAGATATTATCTTTGGTACTTTAGTATCCATCTAAATATTATTTCCAATGCCACATGTCTGACCTAATTTGGATTCTTCAAGGAAAATTTATGCCTAATCTCCTGCAATGACCTAAATATGGGTTGGTTCAGCAGAGAGAATTTTTACGGCGTGCCATGTGTCACTGTTTCCTCCTTCAGCTCTGAAATTGATACATTATAAACTACAGTCCATTTACTTTCATCCAATTCTTACAGAATTCCAATCAGATGCTCAGAGAGAGAGTTATGACGATTTTCCCAAGGTTACCTCTTTGAGATGAAATTTTGGAGCCTGCAAAAACTCTAACTTCGATAGATTATATCTTTGAAAATATTTCAAAATAAGATCTAAAATTTTTACACGACGTTCGTAAGGATTTCTTAACAAATGGGTTTTTTTTTTAGCTTTTGAAATTTCGCAAAAAACAAGTTAAAGTGAATATGCCACAATGACCTGTTTGAAGCAACGAAACCCTAGAATCCAAAGCTTTGATACCAAATGTTATGAAACTAACTCCCAAAATAGAAGAAAATAGATATGAACACCTTATAAATCAACCACCTCAAGGGAGAAAACTCCTTTACATTACATAAATGAATAATTCTTGGATGATACAAATGAAAAAACCTCCTTTCTATATATAGGAGTCCATGGGGTCACAATAAAATCCTAGATGACCTAACAGTAATAATGTAAGGGCACAATAATAAAAATATGGGGACTACAGGGGTACACCAATAATAATAAGGGGATACACTAGTATTATAGGGACCTAACATTCCTTCAGGAGGTTGTCACCTCCTTTCAGTGGGAGCTGGTAAATATTGAGGTTGGAGCCCTTCTAGTTGTAGTTGCTAAACCAGGAATTGTAGCTTCCCATGTAATATATATATATATATATTATATATATATATACACTAAGCTATGAACTATGGTTATAAAATATCTTAACAAACTTAATGTTATGATAGAATGTATTTGTTGGAGTTCATATTATTTGGTATACATATATGATTATGGTGGTGGACTATTATGTTGATTCAAGTATTGTAAAGGTTAATGCATATTGTGTTGAAATTTTGAAGTTATATGGCATATGTTATATATTGTTGATATGCCATAACCCTCCTTGCAACATCGACTTAAGTTTATAGGCATGTTAATTCTCTTTTGGCTTTTCTCTTGGTTAAATTTAGATATGACACACTATTTTCATAAATGGTGTAACCCTCTCCTGTGTAGTGCTCCATGTGGTGATTTTTGGGAGAATCTTGCGTCATTTCAGGTTTAATGTTTCTACCTTAAATTTGATTCACTTTCATTTTTCTTGATTTTTTTATAGAAATTCAGGTTGAGGTGGCTTGGCACCATTCTTAGCCTTAAATTCATGGTCTTTAAAAGAGTAAAATCTGGATTGAGAATTTAATAACCCAGCTTGTAAGTTAAATCAATATAAGGTGATGGATTTATTGGTAGTTCAGTGGCTCTCCTTGATGGGGGTTTTTCTCATTTTGAAATTTAAAAATTATCCTAGAGAATTTGGGGTTTATTTCAATTTTTTTATGAATGTTACTATTCTAGTCTCCTTGACAAGCTGATAGTTCAAAAAGAAACTTGTTAACTAGATCACTGGAAATTTGTTGGGTGTTCCTCCAAGTCGTGTGTCAACATTCTGTCATAATTTCAAGTAAGTTTATTATGGTTAACTAAACAATATAAAAAATACATTATGTTTTTACTTTGATCAGTGACTCTTTATTTTCACTACACATAAAAATCTTGTCCATCTAGTTCATTACCTTCTCACTTGCTCATGAAGCTCTATTTCTCTGTGAATAATTCAATAAAATGGATAACCATTTATAAAGTTTATAATTGTGCTTCTTGTAGCTATACAACTTGTTCTATTCAGGGTTTATGTTCATAATGTTAATGGTAAATTTGATACAAAGAAATTTTGAGGAGCTACTATAATTGTGAAGAGACCCATTAAATCTTGGATCGATATTCCCAAAATTCTTTTCCTCATTCTACATCATTTTTTTTCGAGTTTTATTCATGGTATCTTCCTAAAGTTAAAACCCTCATGGATGAATAAATATTATGGGTACCTAGACAAAGATAACCTAACCTTGATTCAACTATGATTTTATTTGCATGGGCTGCTCTTATTTTGAACTCTTTGTGTCAATTAGAAATAAAGCCCCTTGTTGAAAATTACAACAAGAAATGTTGACAATGGCACCAAGAAAGATTCTAATTTAATTTTTTCTTGAATTAAATTAGAATAAAATTGTAATTCCACATCTCATGAATTCCTATGATGGATTGCGAAGTATTGTATTGGGATTTCCCTAATTAATAGGGGCTAATTACCCAAGGAAAAAACACAAGGAAATAGGAGCTTGGAAGGCAACAAAATTATCTAAGTGTTGGTAAGAGTAAGCTTGTGAGGCAGTGAGACAGATAGAGATAATGCAGAGGTTGCTTGGGCATGAGAAAATCATTGCAATATTATCATATTTTCTGGCTAATGAAATATACATATAGCATGGGTTTTCAGTTGTGGATTTCCCTAGGAAATCATTGTGTAATGTGTTAATTCAATTCTTTCTCTTGTATGCTTTGTGATTTTGGGATCGTTTAAATTGGTTTATGCAATTGGTAGAGTAGATTCAAGTTAATTGTTTTATAAAATTACAATTAGAAGTTTGAATCGATAAGAAATTTATACATGGTATCAGATATGAAATTATGATAGAAGAGAAGAATATGAGTTTTTTTTGTGCAGGTGAATCAAATTTGTAGTGTCATTGTTCAAGGTCAGCAGGATGTCATTCTATGGATTGAGACTTGAGTATGCCCTTGAGGGGAAATTGAATTACATATCTTAGAAGGACATGATAAAGGCATTGTTGGAAGAAAATGAGATGAAGGGATTCATAAATACTGATATCCCTAAGCCTCCAATAAATGATGCTCAAGATATGTGGAATTGGAAGAAGAATGTAGCAAAGGCAAGAAGGATCTTACTGGAAGGAGTTAGAGATAATATTGTATCGAACCTCCATGGTAAAGAAACTCCATATGCAATGTGGAAGGCCTTGAAAAGGTTTTTTAGAACAAAAATTACCATAGGAAGGTGGAACTAAAGGAAAAACTCAAGAAAATAAAGATGGAGAAGGGTGAAAAAATACCAAAGTACTTGACCAAGTTCACCCAATGTTGGGATTAGCTTGGGAGTGTTTGTGTTATAGTTTTCAAAGATGATTTTTTCAGCCTATCACTTATATGCCTTCCCAAGATATGGCACAACTACCAGGATTCAGTAAATGGGAGGGAGAAGCTACCAAAGTGGGAGCGTTTTTGGCCTAAATTGGTGCAAAAAGAGATAAGGCGAAACACCAGATATGGGACCTCATCCAAACAATTGGAAGAGGATTTTTAATTATTCAAAAAAGAAAAGAAAGCCAAGGAAAAGAATTCCCAAGGCGAGGAGGTAAAGAAGAAATACTTGTCCAATATGAAGCGCTTTCACTGTCATGAATTCGAGCACTATGCCATGAAATGTCCACAGGAGAAGGAAAGCAAGAAGGAGCTTGCAGTAGCAGCAAAAGGTGAAGATATAGCTTCACAATTTGAACTTGATTTCACTCTCATTTCATGCATGTAAATAATTGTAATGGGAAGCGTGTGGTATCTCAAAAACGATGCCTTGTTCCATATGATGGGGAACAGAGATATCTTCAGTGGCTTGGAGGAGAACGACCTCAAGAAGAACATAGAGTTTGGAGATGATGGGAGGTATAACATGACCAATATCAATACAATTAATTTTCAGAGGGAGTTTGGCTCCCCTCTCAGAATCATATATGTGATGTTTTTTCCAATAATAAAGAATAATCTTGTTTCCGTCGTGGTTTTGGAAGACTGTGACTATGATGTGATATTTAGCAAAGGGAAGGTTTTCCCGAGACACATCACCATGGGACAGGTGAATAAGATCGGTGTGAAAGTCAAGAAAATTTATACACTTGAGGTAAAATATGCATGCAAAGCCTTGAGAAGCAAGGGAAAGGTTAAATACTTGGTTGTTGAGAGGGAGAATGAATTACCTCTCAACATGTAGCCTCAGAAGTAGTCTCAACAAGTTCTGGACCATTAAAAATTGGAGAAGCAGAGAGAAGGCCAAGTGGATTAATCCACTCAAGGAGAGACCTCCAGTAGGGGAAATTTTGAACCAAGTGGGAAGAAGGAGAAAATGCAACCATACCTCCAGGTCAGGGGGGGGGGGTGTGCAATGTGAAGCAATAGTCCAAAGAGTGCAGAAATTTGGACAAGGTCCATTGAGATTTTTTTTGTCTCTTGGATCATTATATTGCTATGGGGGTCCACAATATTCAGGAGTAGGAGGATCAATTTCAGTCATATATTGAGGAGTGCAGAGTAGTGTTGACAACGAAGCAGGAGGCTTAGTAGAGGAGTAAAAAAAAACACAATTTTCTTAGTAGACAGTTGCAGACACAATTGATTCAATTTGTTTTTTTTGGATGATTTTTAGTTGCAGATGTTGCAGTTGCAACAACATCAATAAGAATTGTTGCATGGATAACATTCCAAAGGTATTGGATCATGATAGATGTGAATCCATTTCTTGTTGAGAGGGAGTGTTGAAAATGGCAACAAGAAATTTTGAAAATGGAACCAAGAAAGGTTATAGTTTGATTTTCCCTTGAATTAAATTAGAAGAAAACTGTAATTCCATGTCTCATGACAACTTGTACGAGTTAAATAAGTTAGTTTGACTTAGTTGGTTCAGTTAATTCGAGTTGAGGGTCTAACTTGAGTCATCTAGAGTGGTTCCTACTTGTTAGGAGCCATAGTTGAGTTTATTTTGGGTTGTAATTAATTAATTCAGTTTATCCGAGTTAACTGATAAACTAATGGAGGGACTACTAGGAGGTCTATCAGTGGAGAGAAGCCTCATTTTTTACCCAGTTAACTAATGATTCAACTAAAAATAAGTCATGCATGTGTGAACTGAGAGTTACCCAGTTGAGATTGGAGTTCAAGGGAAGTGTACTATCAATTGTATAATAATCCAAATTGTATAGGTGGTGCATGCAGTCATAGGAAGGCCTATGATGGATTGCACAATATTGTATGGGGATTTACCTAATTAATAGGGGATAGTAACCCAAGGAAACATTGCAAGGAAATAGGAACTTGGAATAAAACAAAATTGGGTAAGTGTTAGCCAGAGACAACTTGTGAGGAAATGAGACATACAGAGATAGTGCAAAGGTTGCTCGGGCATGAGAAAAGCATTGTAATCTTATAATATTTTCCAAATAATGCAATGTAAAGATAACGTGGGTTTTTAGTTGTGGCTTTCCCCAGGAAATCATTGTGTAATGTGTTGAATGAATTATTTCTCTTGTATGCTTCGTGATTTCACGATCGTTTAAATTGGTTTCCACAATTGGTAGAGTAGATTCAAGTCTATTATTTTAGAAAATTACAATTAGTAGTTTGAATCTACAAGGAATTTTACCCCCCCCACCCCCCCATGTACTCTTTCACTGTAAAATCTTATATTTTCTCACCTATATACCTGCACTATCCACCTCCAGCTGTTAAAGCCCTATTTTTTGTTTTTTTTTTAAATCCCGAAAGAAAATATGCTTAACACCCTTTATTTCCATATTTAAAGTATTAATTTTATGCAATGTTATCATTAAATATATGTTGATTTTGAATATGACAAAGAAAATGGTCAAACCTGCATAAAAAAATGACATTTTAAAATAATGTATGGACGAAATTATGATGATCGCTTAAATTATTAAAGGGAAAATTCCAAGAATTATTATGGGTTTCACCTTTTCTGTTACATTTCACTACTCAGTTGTCTAAATTGAAATCCTAATATCACTTCACCACCCCTTTTCCTATTTATATAAGAGTTCATTGATCTATGTATTAGATACATGTTCGCTGTTAGTAGTTTAAAAGGAAATGTGCTGATGTATAAACTTTGTTTGTTTGTTCAGTGATAGTTAATGCTTTGGTTTATTTGCAGAAATGGGTCCTAATTCTAAAAGGAGAGGCAGAGGTAGAGGAAGGGAAACCGACCCCCTAGTGTATAAGATATTGGGAGGACTAAAATGATTCATTTTTCTATTCACTTTAATGCTGATTTTGAAGAGTTTCACTAGATGGACACAACTAGACATTTATACCTCGGTTCTCCCAATGTTGCTTGTTAGCCCCCTTTTCACCAAATTAGTGTCTCCCCTTCTTTGAGGTCTCATCCTAACATTCATTAAATTCCTACTCTTAAACCTAGTAACAATATTTGGAATAACACTGATGATTGGAAATCCTCCTAATATTCAAGATAAAGATTGGGGACCAATCCCCAATAACACATTTCACTATGCACCATGAACCTGTGTATTCACACTCTTCTACCATTAATCTATCATCCTCACCATCTAGAGAACTCAATCTTGACCCTACTATTAACCATGCCACTATTTATAGTATTAAATCTCATTATTTTTGAAGCTACACTTTCTGCCTCCAATTTTGTTAATCCTAAACCATTGCATGTGAGCTCTGTCATCCCAAATTTTGAAAAATATGCTCTTAGGCTTAGTTTTCATATACCAGTTTTGATTTTGCGGCTACTTATACCAGAGGTTCAAATAAAGAGTAACTTATGAGAACTCAACAATCAATGATTTCAATGGAGAATTTTTTGTCTGAAACAAATCATAACTCTGCTACTTTTTCATATAGATTATGATGGTTTGACTTGCAGATTTAATTTTTTCACTATGACATAATTTTTAATGGCAATGTGGAGACTTAAGTGATTCCATGTGGACATTCATGCATATATATATATATATATATATATATATATATATATATATATATATATATATATATATATTTCAGTTTTGATAAAGTGAATTTAATAATTGACCATTTTCTAAGAAATGCATGATTATGTGCATAACACGTGGAAATATTATGCATTTTGATTTAAGTTGATGATTTATGAAATACTATGATAAAAATGGATGTGGGTACTCCCTACCATTTGTGTCATGTGATAATGCGTATTTTTTTGGAGTCCAAAATTTATTTGTTTTCCTCCTATCTATGCGAGCCTTTGATTAGTTAATAAAATTAAGTTAAAAGAAAATAAAGAGAAAATTACTTAACTATCATGGAAGCTGCTCAATTATAAATATCTGCTCGATGAAGTAAAATATGATCTCAATTTTCACAGAGTATGGTATGATATAGTATGATTTCTTTGGTTTTGGAAATTTGTTGTATTGTTTAGTTATTTGAATCTCATAAACTCTTATGAATATGGTTTCTTTTAAATAGTAGCATTGATGGGGGTTTAAATTATTAGTTGCTGAGAAAGGTACCATTTATTTTGGTCATTAATGATTTATAACTTTTATATATTTATCAGTACTGATATATTGAAACGTTTCTATGTAGTAAAATACCAATTTCTGAAAGCGTCTTATTGAGCCAACTACAATATGACCAACATTAATTTATTGTTCATTGTTGCTTACATTGGACTTATGTGATCATTAAAAAAAATGATTTATCAAGAAGTTCTTATTGTAGATTGTTTAGTATGTAGTTTGATTACATTATATCTGAACAATATTATTCTAGTATGCTCAATGAAGGATATGTATCTAGTCTTATAATCACGTGTGCTCTTTTTACTATTTTCTATTTTCTATTTTTTATTGTTGCATCTTTTGTATTATATATTGCATATTTAATGTTGATGAAATTTTACTTTAAACATAGTCAGTGATTTTCATATTCAACTTTACGTTGAGTTCTTTACATTTGAATGTGACGAATGTAATGAATGTTTGATCATTTATTATACAAGAACATCCTTGGAAGTTTTATTTTATTTTTGTATATTTTAAAAGCATGTTTTAATTTTTAGTTGTGTAACTAACATTTGTGGCTGATACATGTACACTTCTAGGTAATCCATATAATGATTGTTATGTTTAAGTAATTCAAATTTTTACTCTAATTAAGAAGGTTATCAACTCGGGTAACATTCCCAAGGTTCTTGGTTTAGCCAACCAAGAATTGAAAATGATATTGAAGGATTGGACGTAAAGTGATCACCCTATTTTTTTTTTCTTTGATTTTGGTTTCTTGGTTATGTTTGGTTTTCTTGTTTTTTTTTTAGTTTTCTTTGGTGCTCTTTTGTAGTTCATGTTGTATGATTTTCACCTGATCTATTCTAGAGGTTATGACTAGGGCTGAACCATTTCAACCGAGTACTGAACAAGAGGACACTTCTCTACCATTTCTCTCATTGGCTAAAGAAACAACAACAAACAACTTTAACCAAGATCAACTATATGTTTTTTCAGTTTGAATCATAAGGTATCTTTATGAAAGATTATCTTTCTTCAATCAATTTGATTAAATATTTTCTTTTACTCAGTCATAAAGGACTGCACTGAGTCCTTTTTAGCAAAATATTTATCCTAATTTCAAAAATCAAAATTTTATCTCTAAAAATTTATTTAATATTATGTTAGACACCG
Source organism: Pinus albicaulis (assembly GCA_034641835.2). Lineage (NCBI taxonomy): Eukaryota > Viridiplantae > Streptophyta > Pinopsida > Pinales > Pinaceae > Pinus > Pinus albicaulis. The sequence goes on along the minus strand of CM076579.1, from coordinate 1,122,299,758 downwards.
CCAAAAATGGGGAAGAAATTGAAATATATTGGGCTTCTATTTCACAAGATGTTGAAATTGTTGATGAAAAATTTAGAGAATGAAGAGCTTGAATATAACCTTATTAAATATTCACCAATTAAATGCATACATACCTTCATAGATCTCAATCTTCTCATCAAGGATTTGAAACTCCTCACTAGTCACGAATACTTAGAGGAAAATCCCCTGAACACAATCCTCTATTATCCACAAAGGGTAGAAAGGAAAGCCTTAAAAATATTAAAATACTCATAAAATATATATTTTTTGAGTATAGTGCCACACTCATACATTAGTTACGCATATTTAATATACTACCAGTCAATATAGCTGCACCTATTTTGGGTAGTTTCTACAATCAATATAGAACAACTATTTCAACCACTAGTCCTAACAGGTTAATTAAAAATTATGGCTTGTTTGAATTTGAGGATGATTTAAATAAAACTCCTTGGCATGTACCTTCTCCTCTTGATTTTCCTCTCGCTACAACTCCTTTGCCCAAATTTAAAGAAACCTATATTGTAGAAGAACACTTAAGTGATTTTTCCAATGTTTGTAACAATATAGGGGCTAATGCAAATGATGTATGCATGAGGTTATTTATAAATACACTATATTGGAAGGATGCATCTAAATTTTTTGATTTCCACCCTAAATATTTCTCTACTTGGGAAAGACTATGCTTGGTTCAAATCCACATATGGGCAATAGTGAAGCCAAAATTATTGAATAAAAGAATACAATAGCATGGTCTATCAATATAATGAAAACATTAAGACTTTCAATCTTAGTTTCACCAAACTCTACAGCCGAATTCCCAAACTAGTAATACCTCATAGTCAGAATGTTATGATTCATTTCCATAACACTATACCTCCTGCTTACAAAAATAATCTTGAGGAGAAAGATGTTAATAATTTGGCATCAACCTTACAAACCTGTCTAGAATTTGAAGATCAAAATCTAAGAACTAGACTACCTTTAAGTGAATTAAATAAAAGTGTTGAAATTAATATTGTCTTGCAATTTATGCAAGACATGAAAAATGGAATGATATCATTTGAAAGAAGAGTCTCTCATATACCAATTAACTCTGTGCTCCCTTCATATTCTCTATCTAATCATGTATCATATCCACCTAGAAAATTTCTTTAAATTCCCCTTGGTGTAATATTTATGAAGACTATCATGATGAAAAACATGTGAAATTATGAAGGCCAATAAAGAGATATTTTTTTGGAAAGAAACCCATTCCTCTAGTGAATAAATCTTCTGTAAAAAACTTATATTTGCTAGAAGTTGGTATCCACATAGTAAATACTCTCGCACAAAATTACAATAAAAAAGTCCAAAATAATTCTTTTAATCATAATAATGCTAATCCTGTTTCAAAGTAATTTTCTCATGAAATATCTACTAAAGATGGAAGTAAACCTAATTCTAAATTGACTTCAAATCCTTCCACAATTATAGAGAAAATGAACTTGAACCATATACAAAGTAGTAGTTGGAAACTATGACTAATTAATATCAACCAAATAACCCCCCTTTCCAATATATATCCATGAAGATATTTGGTATGATTTCCCATTGTTATCTAATTTTTGGGGGATTTGGATCAAATGTTATCTAGAAAATAATAATGGAAGAGATTGGACTTTCGTGTAAAAATAAGGTGTCCAGAAATATGTTTTCATCTAATAAAAAAAATAAACCTACTATTAGGGAGGTCAAATATGTCGCATTGGTCATGTGTTCCCATCCTAAGATCCATAATACTTGTAATATACAGGTCATAGATATGACCATTAGTAATTATTCAATTATTCAAGGTAAAAATTAACAATATCTATCTAGAGGATATTATTCAATGGATGGCACCCATATCATTATTCCAAGAGGACCCAATAACATCATTGTATACTGAGAGGAAAGAATTTCCCCTTACATTGAAAAAATTCCTCAACCTTCGGTTAAACATGTAGAGGACAATTTAGGAATTTATTATATTTTTATTGAAGATAAGTTGAGAGCAAGAATAATCCTGATGATCCCTCAAATTCTGATCTAATATGACATATGTTCTGTGATGGAGAATATTCTCAAGAAGGAAAGGGTGTTGGTAATATTCTGCAAAATCATTATGGAAAAATGAATCCATTTTCTTATCAGTTAAGTTTTTTATGTACCAACAACACCGTAGAGTTTAAAGCTTTGCTACTTGGTCTAGAAAATGATCTAAAGTTTGGATATCGAAATAGATCTATCTTTGGAGATTCAAAATTAATTTTAAATCTGATTAAGAAATGTATGCTCCATCAAACAATCTTATGAGGCATTACACTAGTCTTTCTTTAGAAGTTATCTCAACATTTAATATATTTAATATCACACATGTTAACCGAAGCTTTAATACTATTTCCAATGGCCTAGCCATGTATGCTACAAGGAACGAAAGATTTGATATGTTAAATAAGCTTGATTACTCTCTAGTATCTCTATATAGACCACACCTGGCTGCCAATGAAGAGTCTTGGAAAGTCTTTGAAAATAATCAGACTCTTCTTGATTTTCCTATTGGTGAAACCAAATAATCTTCCCAGATTATTAATCTAGGACAAAATAAACACCCCAAACGTCTTCTCCCTTTGGAATATACATTTTCACTTAGTGTTGCAATAAAAACCAAAATATATAATAAAAATTCCAACAAAACAATAGATGAAACTATTAAAGTTAATATCATAACTAAAATTGATCCTAAAATGTTATACATTTCAAAGTCTTGTTATGCTGATGAAATTAAGAAAAACTAGACCTCTTTCATGAATTTTCTGATATTTTTGCTTGGTATTACAAGTATTACATTGATCTTAAAGGTTTTTACCCCTCTATAATTAGTCATGCGATACCTATTAGAAAATATTGTTTACTTGTAAGACAAATGAAAATGCCAATTAATAGAGCCATTGAAGCAACCATAAGAGATAAAATGGATAAGTTAATTTATGCTCATATTATTTATCCAATTAAACATTCTAATTGGGTAGCTAATTTAGTTCCTGTTAGAAAAGAGGATGGTTAAATTTGTTTGTGTGTCGATTTTTGTTCCCTCAATAAAGCTAGTATAAAGGACAATTTTCCACTTCCCAATATGGAGTTAATTTTACAACATATAGCTAGTTCTAGTATGATGTCCTTATTAGATGGTTTCTCTCGCTATAATATTTTTTTTGAAAAAAAAATGACAAACATAAAACAACCTTTACTACAAAATGGGGAAATTTTGCTTTTAATTGCATACCATTTGTCCTAATTAATTTTGGGGAGACATTTCAAAGAGTTATGAATATAAAACTCAACAATCTAATTGGGGTTATTATCTAAGTCTATTTATATGATTTAAAATTATATTCAAGACAAAAAATCAATCATTTTGATCACTTGAGAAGAGTATTCATACACTGTAGAAAAAATGGGATATCCTTAAATATTACAAAATCGATTTTTGGTGTTAAACTTGGTAAATTAATTGGACACATAGTATCCAATTTTTGGACCAGTATAAATCTTGAAAGGGTAACATCCATTCAAGCACTTTACCCTTCTACATCAAAGTAGGACATCTAAGCCTTCCTGGGAAATATTATTTTCGAAGAAGATTCATACCAAATTTTGTAAATATTATCAAACCAATCCATCACATGTTGAAAAATGATCAAATTTTCAATTAGAATTCATCTGCCTATAATTATTTTCAACAAATCAAATATGTTATTTCATCAACTCCTATCTTAGATACGCCTGATTTTACTAAAGAGTTCATTATTTACACCAATGCTACAGAAGAAGCAATTTCTGCTATTTTAATGTAGAAAAATCATGAAGGGCTAGAACAACCCATAACATTTATGAGTCTAAGTCTCTATGGCGAAGAAATGGAGTATTATTTAATAGAAAAGCATGCATATTCCTTAGTAAAATCTATTGAAAAATTTAGACACCTAATTATTAGAAAACATATTGAAGTCAAGGCTCCATTACCAGGTGTCAAATTCTTTCTTTCCCAAAAGTTAGCCCATTGGTTGAAAAAAAATCAAGAACATAATTTAGAGACAACAACTACTCATATAATCAAAGGGAGAGATATGGATTTACGTTTGGCCAAAAATTAAACAAATAACAAGGAGGTTCAATTATAAAATGAATATTTTCCTGAATTATTCTTTATCCATGGTGAGGCATCTGAATTGTATCAAAACCCTTGGTGTCGTGACACAATTTTTATCTGATTGATCAAAAGTATCTAGAAAACTTAGAAAAAACACAAAGAATAAAAATAATATTGGATGCTTCAAAATATGTGTTTGTAAAGTCATGTTTTTAAGGCACATAGATGATAAATCCACTAATCAAATTCTAAAATCATTACCTGGTTCATCACAACAATATGATCGCATAGGAGGTCATTTTTTTGCTAAGGCTACCACTTATAAAATTTTTAGGACCAGATACTTCTGGTCCCATATTTTTTGTGACAACTTTAAATTTGTAAAATCTTGTAATGAATGCCGACATGCAGTAGGAAGGATTCAATATTCAGATATGCCTCTATAACCTATCATTTTAACTTTCCCTTTCACTAAATGGCGGGTAAATTTAATTGGAACAATCAATCCTCTGTCCTCAACTAGACATACTTTTATTCTAACTACTACAAATTAATTTACTAAATGGTTTGAAGAAATTCTCTCAAAAAATGCAACTGAGGATTAGGTCATAAACTTCTTCGAAGAAATTTCACTTTTTATATTTGGGACGCTTATTAATATTGTATATGATAATGGAGCTAAATTTTTTTCCAACAAATTTTCTCTTTTCTGAAGTAATTTTGGTATGGAACATACCTTTTCTTCATCCTCTTATCATCAAGGAAATGGATTAAAAAAGTCTACAAAGAAAAAACTTAGTCAAAATCCTTAAAAATATCATTGCTAATAATACAAGCCAATATCATTACTTGTTTCCTTATTCCCTTTGGGTAGGTAGAATTACTACTAAAGTTAGTAACAATGTAATTCCTTTCCAGCTGCTATATAGCTAGGAAGCCATTATGCTTGTTGAATTACAATTAACTTCATTTCGTTTAGCTTTTCAAGATGAAGAATTTAAAGAATAAGATTTAATTAAAATATATCAAATTTTATTAACTCTTGATCAATAATGAGCTTCAAATTTGAATAGAATTTGAAAGAGGCAAGGTAATGTTAAAAAATATTATCACAATAAAGATAAAGCCACAACTTTTGATGTTGGTCAAAAAGTGTTGTTGTAGGATTCTGCACATGCTGACAAAGGAAAGCATACTAAATTTCAGAAATTATGGATTGGCCCCTATGAGATAACTGCAGTAATTGGAAATAGATCATACTTGTTGAAAAATGAATATTATAGACCACTGCCATATATTACCAATGGGTCTCATATGAAACATTTTAATGATCTTACTTCAGGGTCAATCCTATCTTGATATTTTCTCCTCTTGTTTCTTTGTTTTATTTCGAGTTTATTTTGTTTTCTTATTTGTTTCCTTTTGTTTTATTATTTGTTTACTTATATATCCTTTACTACTATTTGTAATATTCTTTTGAAAGTTTTAATTGAATTGTTAGATCTACATCATTTTGATTCTTTGTACAAAACAATAAACACAATAAGTCTGGCTACAATTCACATTAAATATGAGGACAATAATGCTACAAATAAGTAACCATTATCTTATTTACTCATAAAAGCATGATATTAGTATTAACCTATCATTATTCCAGTAATATGTTAACTGATGATTCAATGTTGATTTAGGTAAAAAGTTTCCCTTGAAACTTTTGTTTTATGTATATTTCAAATATATAAGTGAGTGTATTTTTCTACCTTCCGTGAGTGGGGTTTCTTGGATTGGTTATATTCTTTTCTTTCTTTTCTAAAAAAATAGAAATATTAAATTCAATATAGTCACCTATATTTCCCTTTGGAGTCACCAAACATTGACACCAATTTTCAAAATTCTTGAATTTTGTATTAGGCTACAACATTGTGCCTCTATTGTTTCTTTGCCATACTTTAAGTGCTCCTGAAATATGTTCGCTTCTACTTATCCATGACCAAAGGGAGGAGGACACCATAAAAAATATATATATTTCATGAGTATATATCGATGGATGTACCATAATTACTATTTCTATGTTGATGAATTATTTGAAGTGAAATGCATGATTGTGAGTAATTTGAGCATATGTTTATCTTTAAAAAAAAGTAATAGTCAAAAAGGAAATTGTGAACTTGATATTGGGTAATCTTACAGATGTGGTAAGATCTAGAGAATCATGGAAATACACTATATAACCTAAGAAAATGATTTGAAGTGATGATATATATATATATAACCAAGTTATGAACTATGGTTATAAACTATCTTAGTGGGATCAACGTTATGATACACATGCATATGTTGGATTTTAGATTATCTATTATACATATATGGTTATGGTGACATAATAATGCATTGATTGAAGTCTTGTAGAGGTTAAGTCATATTGTTTTAAAAGTTTGAAGTCATATGCCATATGTGATATATTTTTGATATTCCATAACCCTCCTTGTGGCATCGACTTAAAGTTATAGGAACGGTAATTCTATTTTGGCTCTGTCGTTGGTTAAATTCAGATATAACACATTGTTTACATAAATTGCATAACCCTCTCCTATGTAGTGCTCCATGCGGTGATTGTTGGGAGAATGTCACATCATTTCAAGTTTAATGTGTCTTCCTTACATTTTATTCACTTCTAGTTTTCATGATTTTTGGTATACATTAAGCATAAGGTGGCTTGGAGCCATTCTCAACCTTAAATGCCTGGTCTTGAAAAGAGTAAAATTTGGCTTGAGAATTTAATAACCCAATCCATAAGTCAAATTAATGGAAGGAAATAAATTTTTTGGTAGATTAATGGTTCTCACTGATAAGGGTGTTTTTTTTTTTTTAAAAATCTTTTGGGAAATTACATAAGGAATTTTTGGAACCGACCAGTTTTGAACTACCAACTCTAATTCATCATGAGGATAATGAGGAATGGCTGATCTGACATACACATTTATATCATGAAGAGAGAAGCAACGGTCAAGACCCCAAGGAGTCAAAAAAGGGTAAAAAATTAATTACAATTATAAAATAATCCAAAAAAATATAAGTCACACATCCTTAAAATTAAAACGGTCAAAAAATAAAACTAAAAATAAAAATATAAAAAGACCTAATTACCCATTCCTATAAGATTAACCCAAAAACTAACTTAACTCTCACACCTAAACAATATAAATAAGTGATTAAGTGAACAAATATTCAAGTCAAAGACATAAATTATAAATCAATTATAAATAAATAGAATAATAATAATAATAAAATAAAAACAATAACTAAAATTAGAAATAAAAATAAAATAAAAACAATAACCAAAATTAGAAACAAAAATAAAATAAAATAAAATAAAATAAAAAATAAAAGGACCTACTGCAGAGTAAAATAAAAACTAACGAATTCAAGTCAAAGTCATAAAGTAAAAATAAATAATTCATAAATAGATAAATAAATAAAATAAAAATAAATTAACAGTATTTACATTTTTAATTTAATAACCAAATAAATTAACAAACATAAACTCATAAATACAATAAAAAGACTAAATTATAAAAGTAAAGAATAAAAGAACCTATTACATTAAAATAAAAATTAATGAATTCAAGTCAAAATCATAAACTAAAAATAATTTATAAATAACTAAAATAATCAATACAATAATTTATGAATGAATAATATATTTTTTTTAGAAATAAAAATAAAAATAAATTAAATGTATTTTATTTTAATTATTAAATAAATAAAATATTAAAAAATAATAATAACACCAAACCATAAAAGGGTTTTTCTCCGGGAAATTTAACTAATCAACTCGAATTATTTTGGGTTTATTTCAATTTTTTTACCACTGTTACTATTCTAGTATATGTGATAACTAAGAGTTCAAAAAGAAAATTTCTGACCAACTCACTTGACATTTGCTGGGTGTTCCTCCAAGCCGCGTGTCAACATTGCAAGGGAGTTGCAGGTAAGTTATTTATGGTTAACTACACTGTAGATTGTGTTTTTACTTTGATTGGTGACTCTTTGTTTCCATTTCACATAATAACATTGTCCATCTAGCTCATTACCTTTGCACTTGCTCATGAAGCTCTGTTTCTCTTCGAATAATTCAATAAAATGGGTAGTCATTTATAAAGCTAATAATTGAGCTCCTGGTGGCTCTAAACCTTGTTCAACCAAGGATTTCTTTTCATAATGTTAAAAGTAAATGTGTTATATAGAAAGTTTGAAGATCTACTCTAACTGTGAAGAGCCCCCTTAAATCTTGGCTCGACCATTTCTAAAACCTTGTCCTAATTCTATGTACAAATATTTTTAAAGTTTTATTCATGGTATCTACCTAAATTTAAAACTCTCATGCATGAATAAATATTATGAGTACCCAAACGAAGATACCCTAACCCTGCTTCAGCTATGATTTTATTTGAATCAGATGCTCTCACTTTGAACTCTTTAAGTCAATTTGAAATACATCTCCCCATCTACTCTTTCACTGTAAATTCCTATAGTTTCTTACCTATTCCCTTGTGTCGTTAAAACCTTAATTTTTGTGTAAAAAAAAAACTTATCTCGAAAGAAAATATGTTTGACGCCTTTCACTGCCATATTTAAAGTATTACTATTATGTAATGCTATTATTAAAACCTCTCTCGACTTTGAATATGACAAAGAAAACAGTCGAACCTGCATTAAAAAAAATAGATTTCCAAAAAATGTATGGAAGAAATTATGGTAGTCACTTAAATTACTAAAGAGAAAGTTCCAATAATTTTGATGGGTTTCACCTTTTGTTTTACACTTCACCGCTCATTTGTCGCTATTAAAACCCTCATATAACTTCACCACCCCTTTTACTATTTACAGAGGATTTCATTGATCTATGTATTAAATAAATGTTTGTTGTAGTAGTTTAGAAGGGAAACGTGTTGATGTATCAAATTGCTTTGTTTGTTCATTTATTGTTAATGTTTTGGTTTATTTGCAAAAATGTGTTCTAATTCCAAAAGGAAAGGCAGAGGCATAGGAAGGGGAAATAGACCCACAAGTTTATGTGATACTGGGAGGAAACAAATATTCATTTTTATGTTCAGTTTAATGCTGATTTTGTAGTGTTTTTCCGGATGGCCACTAATGGACATTTATAACTCGATTCTTCCAATGTTGCTTCCTAACCCCTTATTTACTAGAGTAGTGCCTCCCATTATTTGAGGCCTCATCCTAATATTCATGAAATTCCTGTTCCAGAGCTTGGTAAAAATACTTGGAATAATGTTGATGGTTGGAACCTTGCTTCAAATCCTCTTGATACTCAAGACAAAGATTCGAGACTAGTCCCCTATAACATAGTCCACCATGAACTTGCTCATTCATGCTCTTATTCCATTCATGCATCGTCCTCACCATTTACAGAAATCAATCCCGACCCTACTATTAAGTATGCCACCTTGTCCTAAGGATGAACCACATTAGATGGTTCGAAACGTCCACCAAATTCTAATGATGTGATTACTCTGAAATACATTTATCTAAATTATGGATCACAAAAGTATTAGATCTAACAATGTAAAATCTCATAATATTTTTGATGCTACACTTTTGCATCCAAGTTTGTTAATCCTGAATCTCTGCATGTGATCCCTGTTAGCCCAAATTCTAAAGTATATGCTTTTGAGGCCGTTGAGAATCAACAAGATGATGATCCTAGTGAAAATTAAGCATCTACACTAGGTGGGGCCCACAGGCTATTTTTAGGTGTATGTCTATTTTTAGAATGGTGAGAAAATTCTATTTATAGCAGGAGTCTATTTATAGATGGTTGAGAAAATTCTATTTATGGATGGGGTTCTATTTTTGGAATGCATGTGCAAAGTCTGCTCGTATATCGCATGTCTAAAAATAGAATGCATGTCGATTATTATTATCTCTTAATAATAATTAGACAATAAATAATAATCTATTCTCTTGAAGCACTTGATTTCACTTAACTGTTGTGGAAAACCAGTTGACTGAAGGAATTACGAGTTCTAAGGTTGGTTGGTGGGACATGTAAGTGGACTTCATTGTATTTGAGTGATACAAAGTTGTAACAGAGTTGGATGTGTAGTTACATGAGTTTTAAAGTAGTTTAACTTAGTTAAGTGAGTTAAACTCAGTTGTGCTAGTTGTAACTAAAGAGACACTAGTGAGAGACCAGTGAATTAAATATTAAATTAATTTGCATGGAGTGATCTCACATGCAACTGAAGATTTACTACTGTTAACAACATGCATGTCAGATCCAGTGGAGACCTAGTTGAGAGATAGGTGAAATGGACAATTTGACTATCAGTTGTGACATTAGTGGGTGCACACTTGCAACCAAACACACATTGGAGATGCCAATGAGGATTGCGGAGTCAAGGAAAGGCAAGATAAAATTCATTCAAGGGTTTTGATCAGTAGGGATTGTGCAGTGGAGGCAGGCTGTTAGGAGGCAGTAAATTGGCACATATATTTGCCAATTTTTGTATGACAGTGTGAGACGATTGTATATTGTACTGAGAGCTCTTGGATTAGAGTTTTGTATGAGATTGTTTCATGATCCATGATATATACATAATATATGATAGTGGGGTTTTTAGCTTTATGCTTTCCCAGTAAAAACATCTATGTTATGTGTGATTGATCTTTCTTCACATGTTTTCAATTGGCGATTAAATTTCTGCAAAGATTTTAGTAGAAGGATTATGTATTTAATAGTAGAATATAATTTTTAGATTAGGAGAATCCAGGAAACACATAATTGTATTAAAATTTCTACATGGTATCGGAGCAAAGAAGATTGCAATATTGAAGTAGTAGCTGAGTTTGTTGGTGGAAACAATTTGAATTTGCTGCAAGAATTTCTTGGTGCAACAATTAAGTAAACATTGAAATGGATTTCAATGGTTTGCGGTTAGAGTATGCACTCGAGGGAAGCTCGAAATACATTGCATGGAAGGATAGTATGGAGGAGGTGCTTGAAGATAATGGCTTGAATAAATTCATCGACAGTGATATTCCTAAGCCCACTTCGACGAATGTTTCATTACTTGATGCCTGACAAAAGAAAGTAGAAAAGACGAGAAGAATTCTGTTGGAAGGTGTACGAGACCATATTGTCTCAAGCCTTCATGGGAAAGCCACTCCATTTGCGATGTGGAAGGATTTGATAGATATTTTCTGAAGCAACAACGACCATAGAAAATTGGCGATGAAGGATAAACTCAGAAAAATCAAGATGGAGAAGGGCAACAATATTCCTAAGTATCTCACAAAGTTTGTCCAATGTCAGGATGAACTAGGGAGTGTGGGAATCATAGTTGCTGATGATGATTTGGTGAGTTTGGATCTCTTGGGACTTCCTAAGAGTTGGCACAGTTATCAAGACTCTGTCAACGGACGGGAAAAATTGCCGAATTGGGAATGACTGTGGTCGGATACAAGGTAGGAGGAGTTCAGGAAGAACACCAGAGATGGCTCTTCATCAAAGCATGATGATGAAGAGGATTGTGATTTGGATGCCAAGGAAAGGAAAGGGAAGGGTAAGAAATCCCATTCAAAATCCGATGCTAAAGGAAAGAGGCTAGATTTGTCCAAGGTGAAGTGTTTTCACTGTCATGAACATGGGAATCTTGCCACTAACTGCTCACAGAAAAAGAAGAAGAAGAAGGCTACTGGAGTTGTAGCTGGTGAGGCCCTTGCCTCGAAATTTGAACTTGATTTATCTTTGATCGCATGCTTGGTTTCAAGCACAATGGGATCGGTGTGGTATCTTGATAGTGGTGCTTCCTTCCACATGACGGGAGATAAGGAGCTTTTCAGTGACTTGGAGGAGAAAGATCTCCAAATGCATATAGAGATGGGCGACGATGGACGATACAATGCGACCAAAATTGGTACCATTACCTTTGAGGGGGAGTCAGGTAAACCATTTCTGTTGAAAGATGTTATGCATGTTCCAGGTCTGAAGAAAAACTTGGTCTCAGTCGCGATGTTGGAGGACAGAGCCTATGACATTGTTTTCAGTGATGGAAAATATTTCCTGCGACAAAAAACAACGGGTCAAGTCAATAGGATAGGGATTCGAGTTAAGAATCTCTACAAGCTGGAGGTAGACGGCTGCACTGCAATGGTGGGCAAAGAAGAAGAAGTGGTGAGTCGGGATGAGGGCGAATTATGGCACAGGAGATTGGGCCATCTTCACCATGGCGCCCTAAAAATTTTGCAGAAAATTTCTACTGGACTTCCCAAGGGTACACTTGTGCAGTTAGATCAGTGAAAGGGATGTACTATGGGTAAGTTTGTAAAGTCCACCTTTCATGAAAAGGAGAACCGTGCTTCGGTGATCCTGGAGAGAGTTCACACAGACGTATGTGGACTATTCTCAGTTGCTTCAACAACAAAACACATGTATTATGTTATTTTTGTTGATGAATTTTCTCCTAAATGCTGCATCTTCTTCATGCAAAAGAAGGATAAAATATTATCAAAGTTCTGTGAGTTTAAGGTGCCATTGGTTGAGAAAGAGTTGGGGAAGCAAGTGAAGGCTCTGCGGAGCGATAATGGTGGAGAATACATCTTGAACGAATTCAAAGAATTATGTAGCAAAGAAGGAATTCAGAGAGAACTCATAGTGCCTCATAACCCACAACAAAATGGGGTCGCGGAGAGGAAGAACAAAATGATCGTGGGTGCTGCACGAGCTATGCTGCATGATCAGGGCCTACCAATGCATTTGTGGGTGGAAGCATGAAACACTGTGGTTTATGTGCAAAACCGTTGTCCTCATAGAGTACTTGGCATGAGTACACCTGAAGAAGCTTTTACTGGTAAGAAACCGGATGTTTCTCACTTTAAGATTTTTGGCTCATCTGTTTATGTGCATGTGACCAAGAACGCCAGGAAGAAGCTGGAGCTGACTACTGAAGTTGGGATATTTGTGGGGTACACGAAAACACCCCATAATTATCGTGTGTGTTTTCCAAACAGTCGAATGATTGTGGTGCGACGGGATATAAGATTCAACGAGGAGAAAGCCATGAAGTTGTCGCTTGAGAGGGAGCTAGACTTACATGTGGAGGAGGAATTTTTGGTTCCCAAAGATGAGTCTCTAGATGTGGATTAGTCATAGGATGAGGGTCATGGAGTGTATGATTCCACTCACACAGAGCCAAACATCAGAACTGACAGAAGGCGTACCAAAAAATCTGAGAGGCTGAAGCTTGATGCAGCATAGAATGTAGGAGTCCCTACTTCACAGCACAGACAAAGACAGTCTCCCAACTGATTCACTGGATACATGGCTCTCGTGAGAAAATGTATTGTGACTGAGCCATATTCCTTTCAGGAAGCAGTGTAGGAGCCCACATGGGTAGATACAATGGTGGAGGAGAATGACTCCATTGTCAGAAACAATGCTTGGGAAATTGTTCCAAGGTTGGTTGATAAATAAATGGTAGGTTAAAGATGGATCTACAAGGTAAAGCAAGCTTCTGATGGGAGTGTTGAGAAATACAAGGCCAAATTTGTGGCCTGGGGCTTCTCACAGATCGAGGGGATTGATTATAAAGAAACCTTTGCACCTGTTGCACGGTATTCTTCCATAAGGACAATCATTTATCTCTCAGCGCAGATGGGTTGGAACATTCATCAGATGGATGTGAATACTGTGTTCCTTAATGGGATCATTGAGGAAGAAGTGTACATTGAGCAGCCTGAAGGATTTGAGATCTTCAGCAGCAAGTCGCATGTGTGTAGACTCAAAAGAGCGCTGTATTCACTGAAGTAAGCACCTCGTGCTTGGTACACTCGAATCGACATCTATTTCACTAGACTTGGCTTCACCAAGAGTGAGGTGGATGCAAACTATACCAGATTGTGCTGGAGGGTAAGATTTTAATCATTGTTCTTTATGTTGATGATTTAATAATGATTGGTGATGAGTAGCTGATACACTCACACAAGGAGGACCTTGCAAAGGATTTTGAGACGAAGGATATGTGCCTCCTTCACTATTTCCTTGGATTGGACATATGGCAGTGAGAAGGTGACCTTTTTGTGTCTCAAGGCAAGTATGCAAGGGAGATACTCGGTAAGTTTCACATGGAGGGTTGCAAACCCATGGATACTCCGCTTCCAAGAAACTGGAGGAAAGAGGACGCTACATCTGGAGAGGTAGTGGATGCTACTATCTATCGATAGTTAGTGGGTTCGCTAATGTATTTAGTAAATACAAGACCAGACATATGGTATGTGGTGAACCAACTTAGTCAAGCGTTGGTTAAGCCTACCAAGCTCTTTTGGAAGGTGGGCAAGCATGTCTTGAGATATCTCAGGGGAACATCTGAGTATGGCTTATGGTACAGATAGATGGATGAGGTGAAGTTGCATGGCTTCACTGATGAATATTGGGTAGGTAGCCTAACAGAAAGAAAGAACACATCAGGAGGGGTCTTCAGTATCAGATCTACAGTTGTTTCTTGGTACAGTAGGAAACATAGATCTGTGGCACTCAGTTCAGCGGAAGCGAAATACATGGCAGCAAGTCAAGCTGCATGTGAGGCTATCTGGATGAGAGAGATCCTGGTTGGTTTTTTGGTTCTCATTTAGATCCTACAATGATTCATTGTGATAATCAAAGTTGCATTAAACTCTCAATTAATCCTGTGTTTCATGATAGATCTAAGCATATAGATATCCAGTATCATCATATCAAAGATTGTGTGCAACGGAAGATCATGTTGCTTCTGTACATTCCTACGGAAGATCATGATGCAGATATTATGACGAAGGCGCTCACTAGGAGAAAATTCGAATACCATAGAGACAAGATCGGGGTGAAGGATAATCCCTTTCTTGTTGAGAGGGAGTGTTGAGATTCAACAAGATGATGATCCTAGTGAAAGTTAAGCACCTACACTAGGTGGGGCCCGTAGGCTATTTTTAGGGGTATGTCTATTTTTAGAATGGTGAGCAAATTCTATATATAGTAGGAGTCTATTTGTAGATGGTTGAGAAAATTCTATTTATGGATGGGGTTTTATTTTTGGAATGCATGTGCAAAATATGTTCGTAGATTGCATGTCTAAAAATAGAATGCATGTTGATTATTATTATCTCTTAATAACAATTAGACAATAAATAATAATCTATTCTCCTGAAGCACTTGATTTCAGTTAACTGATGTGGAAAACCAGTTAACTGAAGAACGTATGAGTTCTAAGGTTGGTTGGTGGGACATGTAAGTGGACTTCGTTGTAACTGAGTGATACAAAGTTGTAACAGAGTTGGATGTGTATTTATGTGAGTTGTAAAGTATTTTAACTCAATTAAGTGAGTTAAAATTAGTTGTGCTAGTTGTAACTAGTTGTAACTAAAGATACACTAGTGAGAGATCAGTGAATTAAATATTAAATTAATTCACATGGAGTGATCTCACATGCAATTGAAGATTTACTACTGTTAACTACATGCATGTTAGATCCAATGGATACCCAGTTGAGAGATAGGTGAAAGGGACAATTTGACTATCAGTTGTGAAATTAGTGGGTGCACACTTGCAACCAAACACACATTGGAGATGCCAATGAGGATTTCATAGTCAAGGCAAGGCAAGATCGAATTCATTCAAGGATTGTGATCCGCAGGGATTGCGCAGTGGAGGTAGGTTACAGGAGGCAGTAAATTGGCGCATGTATTTTCCAATTTTTGTATGACAGTGTGAGGCGATTGTATATTGTACTGAGAGCTCTTGGATTAGAGTTTTGTATGATATTGTTTCATGATCCATGATATATACATAATATATGATAGTGGGGTTTTTAGCTTTATGATTTTCTGGTAAAAATATTTGTGTTATGTGTGATTTATCTTTCTTCATGTGTTTGCAATTGGCGATTAAATTTCCGCAAATATTTTAGTAGAAGGATTATGTATTTAATAGTGGCATATAATTGTTAGATCAGGAGAATCCAGGCAATACATAATTTTATTAAAATTTCTTCAAAGGCTAAGTGTTCATATGCCAGTTCTGAGTTTGAAGCTACTTATACTAGAGGAATGAATAAATAGGATCAAATGGGCACTTAATAATCCGTGATTTATATGCAGGTTTTTTTGTCTGAAGCAAATCATTACTCTATTCATTTTTCATATAGATTCTAATGGGTTGGCTTGTAGATTTAAGTTTTTGACTATGACATAATTTTATGACAATATGTGGATACTTTAGTGATTTCCATGTAGACATTCATGCACTTTTTTGACATTATATATATTATATATATTTCAGTTTTGATAAAGTAAATTTAATAATTGAACATTTTCTAAGCAATACATGTTTATGTGCATAGCATGTGGAAATATGCAATTTGATTTAGGTTGATGATTTATGAAATACCACGATAAAAATGGATGTGGGTCCTCCCTCCCCTTTGTGTCATGTGATTACCCCTATCTTTTAGGATCCCAACATTTTTTTTTCCTCCTATATAGGCGAGCCTTTAATTAGTTAATCAAATTAAGTTAAAATAAAATAAAGAGGCAATTAATTAACTGTCATGAAAGCTACTAAATTGCAAAATGTACATGATGAAGGAAAATAAGATCTTATTTTTCACATAGAGCATGGTATGATATAGACTGATTTCTTCAGTTTTTGGAATTTACTATATTGTTTAGCTATTTGAATCTCATAAACTCTTGTCAATAGGGCTTATTTTAAATAATAACATTGATGGAGTTTTGAAGTCATACTTAGTGTGAAATGTATCACTTATTTTGGTTATTAATGATTTAGAACCATTGTATATTTGTTAGTACTAATATATTGGCATTATGTGCAGTAGCATACCAGTGTATGAAAGTGTCTTATTGAGCCGACTACAATAAGGCCAAGATTAATATATTGTTCATGTTGCTTACATTTGACATATGCGTTTGTTAAACACACTCATTTATCAATAAGTTCTTATCACAAATTGTTTAATCTGTAAATTTTGATTCTATTATATCTGAATGATATCATCCAAGTATGCTCAATGAAGGATCTGTTTCTAATCTTACCATCTTTTGTGCTCTTTTGACTATTTATTTTCTTTATTTTTCTTATTTATATATCTTTTGTATTATATATTCATCATTTCTATTGATAAACTTTTACTTTAAACATAACCAATTATTTTCATATTCAACTTTATGTTCAGTTCTTTGCATTTGAATGTGATGAATGTAATGAATGTTTTATCATTTATTATACAACTGTGTTTGAAGTTTTCTTTTATTTTTGTATATATTTAAAACTTGTTTTAATTTTCGGATGTGTAACATACATTTGTGGTTAATACATGTACAATTCTAGGTCAACCATATAATTATTTTTAAGTTTAGGTACTTCGAAGTTGTACTATAATTAGGAAGGATATAAACTTAGATAATGTTCCCAAAGTTATTGGTTTAGCCAATCAAGAATTCAAAAGGATATTGAAGGATTAAAGAATATTCATCAACACCATGCATGTACATCTCTAAAAAAATATCACTGCAATGTCATACATAATTTCGAGTCTGAATACGAGTATGTATATACTTCCTCTACCACTGAAATCATGGATTATGACATATTCTTCCTTACAAAGGTTGCTTTCAAATTGATCACTTTTGGCTGCAATAATACTCAAGGTGTTGGTTATCCCTTTGCAGATGGTATCCTAGGTATGGGAGGAGGGCCACTTTATTTTATTTCTCAGATTGGGTATGACATTCACAATTTATTATCCTATTTTTTGGGAAATATAGACAATGATACAAAGGAAAAATCTTTATTCTTCGGGTTGGATACATACATCTTGACTAGTGTGTTTGCTGTGACCCTTATCTTGTAAAACATGGTAGACACCAATTTTACCTTCTGTTACCTCGAACGTGATGGAATCAGTGTGGCGAGGAAAGGAAAATATTAGAGGTTAATTAATCAAATAAAAACAATAAAAATAGTATAGGAAGGACATAATTGAAGAGTTTGAGACCATATATTTTATGCTAAATCTCTCATTAAACAATAACACTAAATCTAACAAAAAATTTAATTTTCTTTTCTCTAATAAAAAATTGGAAAATTTTCGTACCATTCAACCACTGATCAATTTGATGGGGTTTTCCAAAAGCTTGCAATGATGGAATCTCCTTTACACCAACAATTGTATCACTACAGATTTGATACCACATTGATAACAAAAGTGTACCCAAACACAAAACAAATATTAATCAAAGGAAAAGAAATTACACAATAGATGCAAGGGTTTACAACAATCTCTCAATTCTCTTACATGAGGAGAAAAATAATATTTAAATAAACTTATGTCCTAAACTAATTTTTTTATGGACAAATTATCACAAATGACAAGTGTCCACTTACATTAAATGCAAGACTACCAATTTTCCTAATTCTAATACTAAGTAACAAATGCTTTTCTAGATCTACTAATAATATAGAAAAGTCTAACTATTTTAAAAGATAATTCTAAACAAAAGTATTTTTGGATCATAATATATAACAATTTCCATTATACTATGTCTCTTATAGTCACTCAATCGATTTCCATCCATGGATGAATTTTTCCATTCGCTGCTCTCCAAATAAGGAACATAGAGCCCATGTAATGGCAATGCTATTGTCTTGGGTGCTTATCTAATCGAATCATTGTTCTTATTCTTGTGCCTCTCCAATGCTAGGCCTTGAACCTCCATATTTGTGCCATGGTTTCATAAATTTCCAACGCAGAACCCTCCCTTTCTCATCAATGACTTAAGGGGATTTTCTATCTTATCCTTCTAGGATCTTTAAGCCCGATCCATTTTATTCCAATCCAACTCAATTTTCCACTACATAAACAAAAATAGTAGTGAAAATCATGGATCCTTACGTAAGTGTCCTCTACATCCAACCATGGATTTGATACCATGTTAAATTATTGAGGAGAAATATAAGTTACTAGGAGGAGAATTAAAACAACCAACAACACAATGCATTATTTTTTATCTTGTAAAACTCCAATCCGGGGAAAAATTAACTAATAGAATTATGTTAGCCCCTTAGAAAAAACCTGACTAAGACAGAGAACCAATCCTAGACAACTCACATCCGTGGCATGCTTAAAATGGAGTATTTCCAAGCCTTTTAAATGTTTCATTACATGTGGCACAAAACCATGGGAAATGAAAACCATGTGCCCAAATCCACCATTGTTTGACCAAGAAACTTTGAATATTTCACCAATGCAAGTTTTACCTAACAAAAATACCCCTTGGTTTCTCCATACCACATAGTTTTCAGAACAGATGGTCATGGCATATCCTAGGATTCTTATGTTCTAATAGTAGTCTCATTTTCACACTTTCTAGTTTAGTATTCATTAGGTATTCTTTTCAGAATGTTTCATCATATTATTTGTATCAAGTACATACAATCATCATGATATGTTATCATAAAAAATTCAATACTACATCTTTTCAACTTTCATCATATATTTTTTATATTTCGATTTGTTTATCAAGGGACTCATGATTCTCCTCTTGAGGTTACCCATTTTTCAACACATTTTCTGTCATTTTAGTAGATGTCAATATTTATTATGGTCGTACATGTCTACCATATCCAAAGCCAATTCAAATCCAATAAAGGTATGACTATGTAGAAACAATCATTAGTATTCAAACATAAAAATTCTTACTACAACAATATATGAACTACTTCCTTTTAGTTGTACGAACATCCTTGCTCTTGCATATCAACAAGATTTTTTTCATACATTTTTTATTTCTAGTTGCTTCTATAATGGTATTTTTCTTCATAGCCTCCTGCTTCCAGATTTATGTTGTTCCATCTAGTACCACGGTGGATTCACCATGTTTACCAATATATTACCATGTTCATTCATAAATAGGGTGTTTAAATTATGAAAATTATAGTCAATATATTATAGGTATTAGGGCGGGGTGATGTGGGATAGGGGGAATTATAGGTATTGGGATGTAGTAAAAGGGGCATATAATAAAAATAGGGGATATCTATAAAAAAGGGTGATTTTTATTATAAAGATGTATTTGGAGGGGGTTGAACAAAAGGATTTTGAGAGGCTTTTATCAATATCTAGTGAGAATAATGGCATTCTTTAATATCCCATGAACAAAGGTGCTACGATACAAGTTCACTAAGTGGAGGCCTCATGTATAGAACCTATATCAAATAGTATGTAGATCATATGTGTTAGGACCATTTCCATATACAATCATTAAATATTTCCAATAAGAAATGTTAATTTCCACAAGGAAACATGCATTTCAATGAGTGATATTTCAAATAAATACTTATATGTATGATCATCCTTTGCTTCAAAAATGTTCCATAGGTAACAAGTTCAATTCATTGCTTCCATTGGAAACACCCATCCACACTCACAATCGAGTGAGTGTGTGACAAATCTCGTCTTCCTGGAAATTACTTAGCATTTTGGGATTAGAAAATCCCCTTCCCTGGGTGATCTACTTGAACGAAGTTTTCCTACTTAGAATATTGAAGAGACTGTCATAGCCTTATATCCAAGGCATTTTATTGGCTTGCTCCAACATGGTTTACTTGTTATAGGGTTCCAATGTTGCTACAATGGCCTTGTTCTTGGAATCTCCACTTCACCACTTTTATCTACCCTTCCTGAATAATTCATCATTTCACTTGTATCACATCATACAATTTATATGAGATAGATTCTGAAATTTTCCATCAATTTTTTTATTTTCCATGCTTACTTCATATAGAAGCAAATTCTCACAAATAAAAGACTCTTGTCATAACAATAGGCTTCTTGCAAGTTGTAATATTTTCAACCTTCATCAAAGGATTTCATCCCATTCCATGCCCAAGGCACTCTACCTATAATTTGTATTTCTACTCAACCAAATAATGTTATTTTTTTGTGCATAGAAATGTTTTAAGATACTATCACAACAACCACTAAATTGGTCTCCAAGGCCATCACATAGTCAATCATTTAACCAATTCAACTACATTTTAGATTAATCAAAAGGATACATCATTACATCACATAATCATTCAATATCATTTTATTCATTTCATAAGTTGATAAGCCAATTATATTTTTCATATAAATAAGGAAATTGTCTCAGGGTTGAAAATTCAATATTCACTTTCTTCATTGGGATATCCATCTTAGAATTTATTGTCAATCATTTTTCCAACTTTAATTTCTGCAAGAATGAGGGATTCATACCACTCACTTCAAAAATCAACAAATATTTTAAAAATATCAAAAATCATTCTTTTCATGAAAAATTCACTCGAAATCTTGTCCTACAAAACCAAGTACACATTCAGTGCATCAAACAATTTTGAATTCCCTTATATCAACCGTAGCGTCTTAGACAATTTCATACTTTCATTGTTTCCATTACCATTTATTCTCGGCTAATGGTTACTTAAGGAGTCCATTTGGTTCCTCCTTTAACCTTATTTGATGCAAATTCTCTTATCAGTGTCCTCAGGGTTCTTTTGATGACTAAGGGAACTTATGTGACCTCAAATTTCATTGCTAATAAAGGATACTTTTAATATCAAATTCCGTAGAGAAACTTGCACTTTTTTTTTTTGTTCTCTGCTTCACAATCTCACTTGCACATAAGGTATTAGTCAAATAAGCTAAAACCATAGCAGATCCATTATTTTCTATTTCAATGATTAATTTATTTTACTCATTCATTCATTTTTAACATTTTTAAAAAATAAATCAAGCATTCTTAGCATCAAGCTATTTCATGATTTAGTTAATTATTATCCTGGGAAAGTCCACTTTGAATGATATTTAAATATTAAAAATATTCCATATCCATTTATTTAGCAAGGGAACTTGGCAAGTTCAACCAGAACTTAGTGGAGAGCCTCTAAAATTACTTTCTTTTTGAAAGTTTATCCTATATATTTCACTCATTTTTATCACTTACCTTCATATCATCATATCTTAGGCTTTAACCCTGTACAAAAATGATCCACAAATGAATTCTTGAAAAAAAATAACGGTGAGAAAAAAAACAAATATACATAGATATTTCCCCCTAGATCCCAAAACTAGGACTACTAGATTGATATTTCATTATATTCCTGTCAATGTTACAACACATATATATACATGCCGAAGCATGCACAAACCCCAATCTATAAACCTGGATTAGAACATAACCTTAGTTCCGTTGACCAGATCTACAAAATACCACTGGGAGAAAACCATCATGCCCAAAACCATTTGCAAAAACCATGCACAAATCCATGGGTAAGTTTGCCGACCATCTTTGGGTCCGCCCCCCATCCTTGGGTTCACTCAACTATTATTGGGTCCGCCCAACTATTGTTGGGTCCGCATAATTTTTTTTCTTAGGGCGCTACCCTGGACCCTATGTAGATGGCTGTTGACCCCCTGCAAAACCCTTGAAAAGGGAGCTACCGCCCCTCCCGTAACCCCCATTTCACTCGACACAATGTACAATGCACGATACTAATCATGAAAAGAATATAATACACACTAAACACATACCTTTATTTTAAGTTAAAATCCATCCATACAAATATAGTAATAAGGTAAAAATCCATTTTTTTCTCAAATATATACATTTTTCTTCATGAAATCGATTTTATTAGACATAATATACCAAATATTTCATATTCGCCAGATCCATTAACATTCTCCAACTAATTTGAAGGTTTTATAAGATCCAACAAGCTATAAATCAAGAAGTTTCCAAATGGTTCCGATATCGTGATCCACATATCAGCCACAAGTGTAAGTCCATGGATCAATCACAACACTAAGTTAAAATCTCGGTCAAAGCAAATTTTTATGTATATTTAGAAATAATAATATCAAATGAGTGATATATTATGATTGAAGAAGGCATAAAAGATACAAAATGATGATGTGTTCCTTTCATAATTCACTTCTATGATAACTAATCATGAAAAGGAATAACTTTGTTAGGAATAAATGATTGGTTTATCACTTTATATCTATATTTTAGCCAATAGACTCTCAGAAATATTATTTTGAAAACCTTATAATTTGCTTTATTTAGAAGCGAGTAGATAGTCTTGAAAATTGATTTGAATTCCACACTTATTTTTTATTTTTTTCAAAACCCTGTGACTACACTTCTAATAATATAATCCCATTTACGGCACTTTTATAAGTATTAGTGGCTGATTTAAGTATGTGATATGCATATAGGGAGCCCCCTTGCAGAAGTATGAGCTATATTAGTTCAATTTACATTCATAATTCATAATCTAATGCTCCGTTTTGTTTAAAGCTATAGATTCAATGCTCTGTTTTATGTATGTAGTTTTGCTATGTCTTTTTCTTGTTTATGTCATCTTTCTACACGTCAAGCACTATAGTAATTACAGAAACATAAAAAAATCGGTTTGTTCTCAATCTTGCATACACTCTTCATAGGGACAAATGTTAAGTTTCCATAGTGAATGATCTCTAATTGATGTACAAACTCACAAAATTTACAAAGTTTTAGTTAAGCCTTTTAATGATTTTTCCATTGTCAATTGCTCTTAGAATAGAAGTTTGGTTGCCTTTATCTTATAATATAGTTTTATTTCTTTTCAAGAAATAGAGTTTTATTGCTTTCAAGAATATAATTGTCAATTGAATATATGTAGAATAAAATTTATGGTTTTCATAGAATAGATTTATTTTCATGCTCATTAGAATAAAATTTAGAATAAGATCTTAGAACTTTAACAAGTTTTCATAGCCTAGAATTAGTTTCATAAAAGTCACATTTATTCTTCCTAGACTAGAACTGTAATTTCAATTTAATAGATTAAAAATTACATTGCTTTCTAGTTTGGAATTTTTTCTTTCCATAGATTAAATATTAATGAAGTTTTGTCTTTATTTAGAAAATTATGTATGTACTAATTCTGCATATCATTTCATATATATAACTTTATTTCAATCTCCACAGTTCCTTTCAATAGATTAGATTTATTTTTAAATCAAAATTTAGCTCCCTAGCGTATATAGTGCAAGTGTGCTTCACAAGAATACGAATCCTCGATTGAAATTTAATACAAGTAATTTAAAAGAATTAAATTATCCAACACTTAGGATATCAAGTTTATGCAAACAAAAATAATTAAAGTTTCCTTAATCAATCCAAGGGGGGCCTCCCCCTAACACACCTATACATATATATTGTGTTTATTATACATCATATCAACATCATTACTTATAATCAAGCCTCATGTCTCTACCATGGGACTCCATTTGAGTCTCTAGTAATCTTAGAGATATTTTTTCATTTCTCCCCAATTCTTCCTAGCCTCACCACCAGTGGTCGATGACTTTCCATTTTTAAGTTCTTCAGTCATCTTCTTATAGCTAGTCATGCTAGCCAATTTTTGACATTCTTCCTTTCCTTCCATCTCCATTATTGCTACTAGGTGGCTTTCCTAATGATTATCTAGCGCTACATAAATCTTAGACATGATTTTGGATACTTCATCCACTATGGTAGTCTCTTGGACATTGAAAATTTTCCTACCATCGTGCTGTTTATAAGAGCAGTCATGAAGGATATGCTCCTCATCACACCCATGAAATTTCCATGTTATTTTATTTTAGCCCTCTATTGTTTCCCTTATTGGTCCAACAATCTCATTCTCAACTTGAGTGGAATAATTCCACTAGTATACACCTTTTGATTGGAAATTGAGCTTATCACTCTTTCATGATGGCTCATATAATGATACTTTATCCCTTGAATCCAAATTTGTCCTTCTTATTTGAAACATTGTGGGGTTTGACCTTAGGATTTGATTTCCCATAACAATACCTTTATTTTTAGATGGTGTCATCAGGTGTCTTGGGTTCTTCAAACTCAATCTGATCCTAAAAATATTTTGGTGGCTCATTGAGAAAACAATATATTCTCATGTTCTCATCTTTAACAAGCTGAACCCAAATTTGTACATCTCTAAAAAAATATCACTGCAATGTCATACAAAATTGTGAGTATGAATACGAGTATATATATACTCCCTCTACCAGTGAAATCATGGCTTATGACACATTCTTCCTCACAAAGTTTTCTTTCACATTGATCACTTTTGGATGCAGTATTAATCAAGGTGATTATTATCCCTTTGCAGATGGTATCCTAGGTATGGGATGAGGGCCACTTTATTTTATTTCTCAGATTGTGTATGACATTCACAATTTATTATCCTATTTCTTGGGAAATATATACAATGATACAAAGTCAAAATATTTATTCTCCAGGTTGGCTACAAACATCTTTACTAGTGTGTTTTCTATGACCCATATCTTGCCAAACACGGTAGACACCAATTTTACCTTCCGTTACCTCGGCCATGATGGAATCAATGTGGTGAGAAAAGGAAAATATTAGAGTTTAATTCATCAAATAAAGGCAATATAACTAGTATAGGAAGGTCATAGTTGAAGAGTTGGATACCATATATTTTATGATAAATCTCTCATTAAACAATAACACTAAATCTAACAAAAAAGTAAATTTTATTTTCTTTAATAAAAAATTAGAAAATTTTCATATGATTCAACCACTGATCAATGTGATGGGGTTTTCCAAAAGCTTGCAATGATGGAATCTCCTTTACACCAACAATTTCATCACTACATATTTGATACCACAATGATAACAAAAGTGTACTCATACACAAAAAAATATTAATAAAAGGAAAATAAATTACACAATACATGCAAGAGCTTACAAAAATCTCTCAATTCTCTTACATGAGGAGAAAAATAATATTTAAATAAGCTTATGTCCTAAACTAAATTTTTTTATGGACAACTTATCACAAATGACAAGTGCCCACTTAAATTAAATGCAATACCAATAATTTTCCTAATTCTAATACTAAGTAACATATGCTTTTCTAGATCTACTAATAGTATAGAAAAGCCTAACTATATGAAAATATAATTCTAAACCAAAGTATTTTTGAATCATAACATATAAAAATTTGCATCATACTATGTCTCTTATATTCACTCAGTGGATTTCCTTCCATGGATGATTTTTTCCATTCCTTGCTCTCCAAATAAGGAACATCGAGCCCATGTAATGGAAATGCTACTGTCTTGGCTACTTATCTAATCAAATCATTGTTGTTATTCTTGAGACTCTCCAATGCAAGGCTTGAACCTCCACATTTGTGCCATGGTTTCAAAAATTCCCAACACAGGCTCTAGTGAATCCTCCCTTTCTCATCAACGACTTAAGGGGAGTTTCTATCTTATCCTCCTAATATCCTTAAGCCTGATCCATTTTATTCCAATCCAAATCAATTTTTCACTACATAAACACCAATAACAGTGAAAATCATGGATCCTTACCTAAGCGTCCTCTACATCCAACCATGGATTTGATACCATGGTAAAATTATCGAGGAGAAATATAAGTTACTAGGAGAAGAATTAACAACCAACAACACAATACACAATTTTTTATCTTGTAAAACCATAATCTAGGGAAAAATGAAGTAATAGAATTCTGTTAGTCCCTTAGAAAAAACCTGACCAAGCCAAAGAAATGATCATACACAACTCACATCCGTGGCACCCTTATAATGGATTCTTTCCAAGCCTTTTAAATGCTTCATTACATGTGGCACAAAACCATGGGAAATAAAAACCATGTGCCCAAAACCACCATTTTTTGACCAAGAAACCTTGAATATTTCACCAATCCAAGTTTTACCTAAAAAAACTACCCCTTGGTTTCTCCATAGAACATAGTTTTCAGTACAGATGGTCATGGCATATCCTAGGCTTCTTATGTTCTAATAGTAGTCCCGTTTTCACACTTTCTAATTTAGTATTCATCAAATATTCTTTTCAGAATGTTTCATGAGCTTATTCATATCAAGTATATACAATCATCATGCTATGTTATCATAAAAATTCCAATAATACATCTTTTCAACTTTCATTATACATTTTTTATATTTTGATTTGTTTATTAAGGGACTCATGTTTCTCCTCTTGAGGTTCCCAAATTTTCAACACATTTTCCCTCATTTTAGTAGAAATCAATATTTCTTATGGCCTTACATGTCTACCATATCTAGATCCAATTCAACTCCAATAAAGGTATGATTATGTAGAAACAATCATCATTATTCAAACATAAAAAATTATTACTGCAACAATATAAGAACTACTTCCTTTTAGTTGGATGAAAATCTTTGCTCTTGCATATCAACATGATTTTTTTCATATATTTTTTCTTTCTAGTTGCTTCTTTGATGGTATTTTCATTCATAACATATTACTTGTAGATTTATGGTGTTCCATATAGTACCACATGGGATTCACCATGTTTACCAATATATTACCATGTTCATTCATAAACATGGTGTTTAAATTAGGAAAATTAAGTCAATATATTATAGTTATTAGGCTGGGGGGATGTGGGATAGATGGGAATTATAGGCATAGGGATGTATAAAAAGGGACATCTAGTAAAAATAGGGGATATATATAAAAATAAGGATGATTTTTATTAGAAAGATGTATTTGGAGGGGGTTGAACAAAATGATTTTGAGAGGGTTTTATCAATATCTCATGAGAATGATGGTATTCTTTAATATCCCATGAACAAATATGCTACGATACAAGTTCTCTAAGTGGAGGACTCACGTATAAAATCCATATAAAATAGTTAGTAGATCATATGTGTTAGGATCATTCCCAAATACAATCATTAAATATTTTCCATAAGAAATATTAATTTCCACAAAGCAACATGCATTTCAATAAGTGATATTTAAAATCAATACTCATATGTATGATCGTCATTTGCTTCAACAGGGTTCCATAGGTAATAATTTCAATTCACTGTTTCCATTGGACACACCCATCCAAACTCACGATCGAGTGAGTGGTTGACAAATCTCTTCTTCCTCACAATTACTTAGCATTTTTGGATAAGACAATCCCCTTCCTTGGGTGATCTACCTGAACAAATTTTTCCTAATTGGAATATTGAAGAGACTGTCATAGTCTTATATCAAAGGAATTATATTGGCTTTCTCCAACATGGTTTACTTGTTATAGGGTTCCAATATTACTACAATGGCCTTGTTCTTGGGATCTCTACTTTACCACTTTTATCTACCCTTCCTGAATAATTCATCATTTCACTTGTATCACAACATACAATTTATATGAGATAGATTCTAAATTTTTCCATCAAATTTGTTATTTTCCATGCTTACTTCATATAGAAGCCAATTATCACAAACACGAGACTCTTATCATAACATTAGGCTTCTTGAAAGTTGTACTATTTTCAGCCTTCATAAAAGGATTTCATTCCATTCCATGCCCAAGGCACTCTACTTGTAATTTGTATTTCTACTTGGCCAAATAATGTTAGTTTTTTGTGCATAGAAAAATTTAAGATACTATCACAACAACCACTAAATTGGTCTTCAATAACATCACATAGTCAATCATTCAACCAATTCAGCTACATTTTAGATTAATAAAAGGGAGACATAATTGCATCACATAATAATTCAATATCATTTTAATCATTTAATAAGTTCATAAGCCAATTATACTTTTCATGTCAATAATAAAATTGTCTCAGGGTTGAGAATTCCTTATTCACTTTATCCATTGGGATATCCATCTTTGAATTTATTATCAATCATTTTTCCCACTCTACTTTTTGTAAGAATGGGGGATTCATATCACTCACTTCAACAATCAAAAAATATTTTAAAAATATCAACAATCTTTATTTTCATGACACAATCACTCTAAATCTTGTCGTACAAATTCATGCACACAATCAGTGTATCAAACACCATTGAATTGCCTTAAATCAACTGTAGAGTCTTGGAGAATTTCATACTTGCATGGTTTCCATTACCATTTATTCTCAGCTAATGGTTTTTCAAGGAGTCCATTTGGTGCCTCCTTTAACCTTATTTAATGCACATTCTCTTGTCATTGTCCTTAGGGTTCTTTTAATGACTGAGGGAACTTATGTTACCTCAAATTTCATTTCCAACAAAGGATACTTTTAACATCGAATTCCCTAGAGAAACTTGCACCTTTTTTTTCCGCTTCACAATCTCACTCACACATAAGATATTAGTCAAATAAACTAAAACCATAAAACTCCATTATTTTGTATTTCAACGAATAATTTATTTTACTCATTCATTAGTTTTCAACATTTTAAAGTGATCAATCAAGCATTATTAGCATCAAGCTATTTCATGATTTAGTTTATTATTATACTAGGAAAGTCCACTTTGAATGATCTTTAAATATTACAAATATTCCATATCCATTTATTTAGCAAGGGCACTTGGCTATTTCATCTAGAACTTAGTGGAGAGCCTCCAAAATTGCTTTCTTTTTGACAATTTATCCTATATATTTCACTCATTTTTATCACTTACCTTCAAATCACCATATTGTAGGTTTTAACCCTATACATAGATTATATGCAAACAAATTCTAAAAAAAAAACAATGGTGAGAACAAAAAAAAAATATACACAAAGATTCCCCCTAGATCCCAAAACTAGGACTACCAGATTGATTTTTGATTATATTCTGTCAATGTTACAATACATATATATACATGTCAAAGCATTCATAAACCCCAACCCATAACCGTGGATTAGAGCATAACTATAGTTCCCTTGATGGGTAGAAAACCATCATGCCCAAAACCATTTGCAAAACTCATGCACAAAACCATGGGTAGTTCCTCCCATCGTCTTTGGGTCCGCCCCCATCCTTGGGCCCGCCCAACTATTATTGGGTCCAAATATTATTTTTTTCATGGGGTGCTACCCTAGACCTTGTGCAGATGAATACCTCCCCCCTACAAACCCCCTAACAAGGGGGGCTTCTGCCCTCGCTCTGACCCCCCCATTGTGCCCAACACAATGTACAAGGCGCGATAATAATCATGGAAATAATATAACACACACCCAACAAATACCTCTATTTTAAGTTAAAATTCATCCATAAAAATGCAGTAATAAGGAAAAAATCCATTATATTCTCAAATATATACATTTTTCTTAATGAAATCGATTTTATTAGGCATTATCTACCGAATATGCATATTCCCCAGCTCCATTAACATTCTACAGCTAATTTCAAGGTTCTATAAGATCTCACAAGCTATAAATCAACTGAAGCATATAGGAAGTTTCCAAATGATGCCAAGATCATGATCAACATATCAGCCACACGTGTAAGCTCATGGATCAACCACAACACTAAGTTAAACTCTCGATCAAAGCAATTTTTGACGTATCTTTAAAAAGAATAATATCAAGTGAGTGAGATATTATGATTGAAGAAGGCATAATAAATAAAAAATGATGATGTGTTCCTTTCACAATTCACTTCTATGATAACTAATCATGAAAAGGAATAGCTTTATTAGGAATAAATTATGGGGATGTCACTTTATATCTAATTTTTATCCAATAGACTCTCCGGAACTATTATGTTGAAAAATCTATAAACTAGTTCATTTGGAAGTGAGTAGATAGTCTTGACAATCGATTTGAATTCCACAATTATTTTTTATTTTTTCAAAACTTTGTGTATGCACTTCTAATAATATAATCTCAGTTGTGTAACTTTTATAAGTATTGGTGGTTGATTTAAGTATGTGATTCAAGTTTTAAAACTACTCGTGCATCTTAGGAGCCCCCCCTTGCAGAAGTATGAGCTAGATTAGTTCAATTTCCATTCATAATTCATTTAATCTAATTCTTTGTTTTGTTTAAACTTATAGACTCAATGCTCTATTTTATTTATTTAGTTTTTCTATGTATTTTTCTTGTTTCTCTCATCTTTCTACAGGTCAAGCACTTGAGTAAAATTTTAAAAACATAAAAACATTCGCTTTGTTTTCAATCTTGCATTTACTCTTTATATGGACAAATGTTAATTTTGCATAGTGAATGAACTCTAATTGATGTACAAACTCACAAAATTTACAAAGTTTTAGTTAATCATTTTAATGATTTTTCCAAATAGTCAACTATAATTTTCAATTTCTCTTAGAATAGAAGTCTGGTTGCCTTTATCTTATAATAGAATTTTACTGCTTTTCAGGAAATAGAGTTTTATTACTTTCTAAAATAGAATTTTCAATTGAATATTCATAGAATAAACTTTATGGTTTTCATAGAATAGATTTATTTTCATGTTCATTAGAATAGAATTTAGAATAATATCTTAGAAATTTAACAAGCTTTCATAGCCTAGAATTAGTTTCATAAAAGTCACATTTATTCTTCCTAAAATAGAATTGTAACTTCGATTTAATTGATTAAAAATTCCATTGCTTTCTAGTCCCAAATTTATTGCTTTCCATAGATTAAATATTATTTAAGTTTTGTCTTGATTTAGAAAATTATGTGTGTACTAATTCTGGATATTATTTCATAGACAGGACTTTATTTGAATCTCCGCAGTTCCTTTCAATATATTAGATTTCTTTTTAAATCAAAATTTAGCTCCCTAGCATATATAGTGAAAGTGTGATTCATAAGAATACGAATCCTTGATTGACATTTAATGCAAGTAATTTAGGAGACAATTAAATTACCCAACACTTAGCATATCAAGCTTATGCAAACAAAAATAATTAAAGTTTCCTTTATCAATCCAAGGGGGGCCTCCCCGTAACACACACACACACACACACACATATTCTGTCTATTATATAGTATATCAACATCATTAATAATAATCAAGCCCCATGTCTATACCATGGGATTCCCTTTGAGTTTTTAGTAATCTTATAGAGATTTTGTTATTTCTCCCCAATTCTTCTTAGCCTCACCACTAGTGGTTGATGAATTTACCTTTTTAATTTCTTCAGTTATCATCTTGTAGCTAGTTATTCTAGCCAAGTTTTGACATGCTTCCTTTCCTTCCATGTCCACTATTGCTGCTAGGTGATATGCATAATGATTATCCATCATTACATAAATCTTAGACATGATTTTGGCTACTTCATCCACTATGATAGTATCTTGGACATTGAAATTTTTCCTACCATCGTGCTGTTTATAAGAGAAGTCATGAAGGTTATGCACCTCTTCACACCCATGAAATTTCCATTTCCTTTTCTTTAATCCCTCTATTGTTTTCCTTATTTGTCGAACAATCTCATTCTCAACTTGAGTGGAATAATTCCACTAGTATACACCTTTTGTTTGGAAATTGAGCTTAACACTCTTTCATGATGGCTCATATGATGATACTTTATCTCTTGAACCCAAATTTTTCCTTCTTATTTGAAACATTATGGGTCTTCACCTTAGGATTTGATTTCCCATAGCAATAATTTTATTTTTGGATGATGTCATCAAGTGTCTTAGGTTCTTCAAACTCAATCTGATCCTGAAAATATTTTGTTGGCTCATTGAGAAAACAATTTATTCTCATGTTCTCATATTTAACAAATGGAATATTTCTCACTAGCTCTATGAATATATTACCATAGTCGTCCAAGTTGAGCTTCCCCAATTTGAGTTCATGGAACTCCCTAATATTTTCATCATAGTATCTCTATAGATCACTAGTAATTAGTTCACGTTGCAACAACCTTTTCATGTATGAAAATATTTGTAGTAGCATTGCAGTAGCTCTACCGTCTTCTCTTATTCTCTAATGAGTTTCTCATTATCAACCTATTAACGGTGCTGGAACCACCAAAATTTAGGGGATATCCCTAATATGAAGTCCCAATTAGACCTCACACCGTTTGGTATAGCAGTCCCATTTAGAATATGACTTGATTTCTGAGGTAGTGGGTTTTAATGATGTGCCTTAGATGCAATAATGCATAGAGTGGTGTATTCGTGACTTTGGTGAAAAAGTGTGTGACTCTGTGGAAATTCAATAGTAATTCATGAAGCTTCTACCACAAGAAGTGGGGGTGGTGAGCCCATTAGAAGTCTATCATATTACGCGGCTTGAAAGGAACACACAAGCATAAAGATATCACAAGATAGCCTGCAAAATAGCTCACAAGTTAACTTTGATGGAAATATACAACAAAACACATTAAAAAAGATTTTTACTAATGTAAAAAAAATAGTTCATAAGAATAAGCGTAAGTGACATAAAATGCATTGCAAATACAAAAAGAATAGTCCTATTGTATTCACAACATATGCATGAAAACATACTGGATATGAGATTTTATTAAATTGAAAGTTCCAGTCATACATATACCATTGATGAACCACTAGCCCCAATAATGGAACATGAAGTATACACCTTCTCCTCCAAAGAACGATACTCCCTCTATGCTATGGAGAAGTCAAGGCTCTCAAAAAAATCCCAAGCTCCTGATTCTAAGCCTAAGCCTAGCCAAAGGTTGGCTCCCCAAAAGCACTTTACATGAGCTGTGAGGATATATTTATAACAATAGGGGTGACTCTTAACTTCTTATTTGTGACTCTTGGACTTCCCTCATGACTCTTCAACTTATTTACAAAATGAATATTCACATTCCACAATTGACACTCGGAATTTCACTTACAAATTAATTACAAAAGAATATTACAATATAATCATACCCATATAAGAAAAATTAGGGTAGATTCAACTAGACATCCTAATAAGAAAAAAAATGTCAAGCTTGTGTTTGGGGAAACTCTAGCTCAACAACTTCCACTTGTTGTTTCTCGATCACGTAATGGTACCAAGCTTTGTATTGCGAAACAACTTCATGTTATGAAACCAACTCCAAATATAGAAGAAAAGAGAGATCAACACCTTATAAATTAGCCACTTCGAGGGGGAAACCTCCTTTACATTAAATAAATGAACAATTCTTGGAAGATTAAAATGACAAAACCTCCTTTCTATATATAGGAGTCCATGGGGTCACAATATAATCCTAGCCGACCTAAAAATAATAATATAAGGGCCAAAAATAACAATAGTGGGGTTTTATGGGGCACAATAATAACAATATGGGGACTACAGGGGTACAACAATAACAATAAGGGGGCTACACTACAACAATAAGGGACTACACTAGTAATATAGGGACCTAATATGCCCCTCTCCTTCAAAAAAGTGTTGTCCTCAATGCTTGGGTAGCTCTGGATGATTTTGTATAAAATTATCATCCTCCCATGTGGAATCTTCAGTGGGTAAGTTCTTCCACTTGATGAGATACTATGAAATTGAACGATTTCATAGCAGTCGAGTTCTTGTTTCTGTGACTGCTTCAGGTTGCAATATAATTTTTCCTTCCTCATCAAGTTCTGGCAATATTGTTTGAACTAGAAAATTTTCACCTATAGCCTTCTTTAAGCATGAAACATGGAAAACTGGGTGCACTCGAGAAGAAGTAGGAAGCTCCAATTTGTATGCCATAGTACTAATATTTTGCAACACCTTGTAAGTACCGTAGTAATTTGGTGACAATTTTTTATCCTTCGTATCTTACTTGAGTGACATTTGTTTGTATGGTTGTAGCCGTAAAAATACCCAGTCTACTACATAAAAAATTCTCTCGCTACGATGTTGATCTGCCTATTGTTTCATTCGATTTTGTGCCAAATTTAGGTTATCCTTTAAGAGTTGGAGAACTTGTTGTTGATGCTCGATGTGATCTTCCACTTCTTTAACCTTATAATTTTCTCTTAAAGATGATGTGATGGATGGTGGATGATATCCATAAAGTTCCATAAATGGGGTCATTTTTGCTGCAGTATGGAAGGAAGTGTTATACCACCATTCAATGAGAGGTAACTGCTTGACCCATTGTGTTTGTTTATCAGATACAAAACAACAAAGATATCCTTCCAAAAATTTGTTCAATATCTGAGTTTGCCCATTGGATTGAGGATGATAATATTAGCTATGGGATAGTTTATTACCCAAACAAGAAATTAATTCCATCCAAAAATTTCCAGTGAAAATGGAGTTTCTGTCGCTTACAATAATATTTGGGTTTCCATGTATCTTTTGAACTGTTTACATAAATGTAGTAGCAACTGTACTTGCTTTATATGGATGAGATAATGCACAAAAGTGTGCATAATTGGTAAGTATATTAATTACCACCATAATGACACTACTTCCTTCGGACTTAGGTAAACCTACGATAAAATCCTTTGAAACCTTCTCCCAACGTTGACTTGGAATGGGTAAAGGTTGTTGTAGATCCGGGGTCTTAATTGTCTCAACTTTATTTTGTTGGAAAACCAAACAGTCTGCCATGAAATTTTGAATATCAGATTTAAGGCGATCCCAAAAAAATTCTTTC
Source organism: Pinus albicaulis (assembly GCA_034641835.2). Taxonomy (NCBI): domain Eukaryota; kingdom Viridiplantae; phylum Streptophyta; class Pinopsida; order Pinales; family Pinaceae; genus Pinus; species Pinus albicaulis. Next base: position 1,122,264,108 of record CM076579.1, on the reverse strand, counting down.
CTCACCTTGTGGTAAGTTTTTAAAAATATTGAGTGTCTTCCAACGGGAGAGGTGTGCAATTCCAAAAAAATATTTTATTTTAATTGGGAATTCTTACAAAGATATAAGCGATATTTGTACTATAAGGAATAATTTTTCCAACTAAATGTATCATACGTACTGGGACCTTGCTACAAATTTTGAATGAGTGTCCACACTTGTTCTCCATTCTTCCATTACTCCCTTGCTTTGATTATCCAGCCTGGTTGGATAATAGAAATGGAACAAATAAATGCTTCCACCTCCTCATCCTTTCTTGAGAGTGCATCTGCAACAACATTTAGCTTCCATTTTTTGTAGATTATTTCAAAGTCATAACCCAACATTTTTGTGAACCATTTTTGTTGCTATTCTGAATATGGCCTTTGTTCCAAATGAATTTAAGACTATCATGATCATTTTTTACCTTGAAGTGTATTCCCATTAGGAAACGTCACCATTTCTTTAGTGCATGTAGTATTTACAACATTTCATTCTCATAAGTATCTTTCTGTAAATACTTTCCTTTGATTGGATGACTTTAAAAAGAAGTGGGTCTTCCTTCTTGCATGAAAACAACACCAATTCCATTTTATGAGGCATCACATTCCACAATAAATGTTTTTGTGAAGCCTGGTGTAGCTAAGACCGTTGCTAGGAACATTTCCTCTTTAAGATGTTCAAAGGCCTCAGTTGCTTCAGGAGTCCATGAAAATGCATCTTTCTTCAATAATGTTGTTATAGGTGCTGCTATTCTCCCATAATTCTTAACAAAGTTGCGATAATACCCTGTTGACGTGAGAAATCCTCACAACTCCTTTATGGTTGTGGGGACTTTCCATTCCTTAATGGATTTAATTTTTTTAGGGTCTACCTTAACACCCTCCAGAGATACAATATGACCTAGATATTCCACCTCTTGTAATCCAAATAAACATTTGGAGGTTTTTGCATATAGTTGTTTCTCCTCCAATAGTTTGAGCACCCTGTCAACATGTTGAACACGATCCTTCCAAGACATGTTGTACATTAGTATATCATCAAAAAATACTAACAAAAAATTTCTACGGAAGGGTTTAAAAATGGAACTCATTAACCCTTGAAATGTAGAAGGTGCATTGGTAAGGCCAAAAGGCATGACCAAAAATTCGTAATGACCCTCATGAGTTCAAAATGCTGTTTTTAGAATATCTTCAGTCTTCATTCTAATTTGATGATATCCTGAACAAAGATCCAACTTGGTAAAATAAATTTCTCCATGTAATTCATCCAATAATTCATCAATCATAGGAATGTGAAATTTATCTTTAATATTGAGCTTATTGAGATCCCTATAATCTGGACACATGCACCATGATCCATCCTTCTTGTGCACTAATACTATTGGAGCAGTTAAAGAACTTTAACTAGGTTGAATTATACCAGCCTCTAAAATTTATGCAATCATACGTTTAATTTCTCTCTTTGGACATAAGGATATCTGTAAGGCATGATGTTCAGAGGAAAAATTACTGGAATAAAATGAATAGCATGATCATGATCATGAATAGGTGGGAGTCCTTTGGGAGTGTCAAATACCTTGGAATGATTGTCCAAGAATTTTTGGAGATATGGAGAAATATATTATTTTGATGTTGGAATTTCTAGTGAGCATAATTGTGAAATTACGCCTCATTGTTATTTCTTCAGAAGGTTTTTCATGATAATAGATCTTATTATCTTTCCCAGATTCCCCGCGATACCCCATAATTCAACTTCCTTCCCTTCCGAACAAAATTCAAGAAAAGTTCTTGAAAATTAAAAGCTACCGTCCCCAAAAATTGTAACCATTATACTCCTAGTACAACATAAACACCACCCATTGGAATAGAAATAATTGGACTATTCAATACATATTCCCCCTTGGTTAGCTCGATATTATGGCATTTTCCAGACAAATTTATATTCCCTCCATTTGCAACCATCACTTGACACTCTGGTGCTGGGTATAGGAATCAATTCAATTCCTTAACTACCTTACAATGAATGAAATTATGGGTACTACCTAAATCAATCAACAATATTACCTTTTTCTTCTTGATATGTCCTTCTATCTTGAGAGTTTGAGGAGTAGTAATTCCTCCCAATGCATTACATGATATGGTCGAATGAATTTATTCTTTCTCTAAGGTTGGTTCCTGGTGTATATCCTCTTATTTTGAAGTTTCTTGTTCATTTTCTTCCTCCCTCTTCACAATATATGTAAAATAATTTCTTCTTAGCACACTTATGACCTTTAATTTATTTTCTATCACAACTGTAGCAAAGCCCTTTTGCTCTTTTTTCTTCCAATTGTTGTGGTGTTAACCTTGTAGGTTGTGGAAGTCTAGGAGTAGCAACACTTCCATCTTTACAATGTTAGTGGCAAGCTTCCTTGTTGCCATAAATTTACTTTCAATTTTTCTTCCCAACCTGAATGCCTTCTCCAATGGATCAGGTTCCCAATGGCGAACCTCATGTTGGATGTTATCCTTTAAAGTCCCTATGAAGACATCAATCCTGTGTTCCTCTGGAATATCAGTTACCCTTATATTCAATTTTTGTAAGTCCTCAATGTGCTCCACCGTTGAACCCTTTTGTTTGAGATTTATCAGTTCGCTAAAGAAGATGTTGCTCTTTGTATCCTCATAATGTGTTGTCATTTCCTCCGTAAAAATTGACCAAGTGAAAATTGTTTTATGAGAGGAAAGCCATTGATACCATACAAATGTATTTTGTTCTAAATGTAAAGTTGCAGTGCATACATTTTTTGTTTTTTCAAATTATGGAGATAAAAATATTGATCCATTTGTAGCATCCATGTTACGAGATCCTTGTCATCAAACTTCCTCATATCCATCTTTGGAATATGGTGGGCCTTCAATCCAACGTTAGAGTTTATGAAATCACGATTAACATTTATTTTGTTCTCATCATGAGTTTCCTGTACTACCTTTTCGCCATTAGGAATCATTTCTTGTATCAAATTTGTCAAACCCTCCTTCAAACCTTCCATGTCTGCTTTTATATCATTCTTCATGTTTTCCATGTTAACTTCCATGCCATCCATCTTAGATTCCATGCCATCCATCTTAGTTTCCATGCCATGAATCTTAACTTCCATGCCCTTCTTCAAACCATCCATGTTAACTTCCACGCCTTTCTTCAAACCATCCATCTTGGATTCCATGAGTTTTCTTCAAAACTTCCATTTCGTTTTTTTCCTCTCTTTGCAAGAGAAAAATTTGGTGCACTCACCCTTGTAATTTTGATATATCATTTTGCACTTCTTCCTCTTCATGAGTCATAATAGAGCCTTATAAGGGCTTAATGGGTGTTGAATTATTTTTAGGGGGAATTTTAGAACCCAATACTGATATATATGCTTCAATATGCCCTTGGAATCACTTCAAACAGATTTTTCAAACAAGACTCATGGAATTTGAAAAACAAAATACACACCTTTTTCTTGCTTTTGAGGAGCTCTATATTGAAACTGATGTACATTTGTAATTTGGGATCCTTGAGATTTAATATTTGGTCATGTAATAGCCCTATGAGTCTTCCTTCCAATGCCATAGGTCTGACCTGATTTGGATTCTTCAAGAAAAAGTTATTCCCAATCTCATACAATGACAAAATTATGGACTGGTTGAGTACAACGAACTTGTATGGCATGCCATGTGTCACTATTTCCTCCTTCGGCTATGAAATTGATACAAATAAAACTAAAGTCTATGTACTTTCAGCCACTTTTTACAAAATTCCAATCCGATGCTCAGAGAGAGAGTTATGACGATTTCCCCAAGGTTACCTCTTTGAGATGAAATTCAAGAGCCTACAAAAAACCTAACTTCCATAGGTCATATCTCTGAAAATATTGCGAACCAAGATCTGAAATTTTTACAAAAAATTCCTCGGGAGTTACTCGCAAATGGTTTTTTTTAGCATCTGAACCTTCGTAGAAACAAAGCTATAGCAAAAATGCCACGATGACCTGTTTGAAGTAGTGAAACGCTAGAATCCAAAGCTCTGATACCAAATGTTATGAAAATAGCTCAAAAAATAGAAGAAAAGAGATATCAACAACTTAGAAATCAACCACTTCAAGGGGAAAACATCCTTTACATTATATAAATGATTAATTCTTGGATGATTCAAATGAAAAAACCTCCTTTCTATATATAGGAGTCCACAAGGTCACAATATAATCCTAGCCGACCTAACAATAATAATCTAAGGGCCATCAATAACAATAGTGGGGTTTTATGGGGCACAATAATAACAATATGGGGACTACAGGGGTACAAAAATAACACTAAGGGAGATACACTACAACAATAAGGGACTACAGTAGTAAAATAGGGACCTAACACTTCCCCAAACTATGTAATGGTATCAGGCTGGAAGCGGAATCTAGTCTCCATGGAATCTGGGTATACTGACTTGGAATAGGTCTGTGTTTCCTTATTTAGCAAAAGCAACATAGTGTTGATTTGGATAGGGCCACCAATGTACTTATGCATATTTTTCCTGTTCACTTCAAGATATTCCTTGGTGGCGATTTGTTTGCACTTCTCCAAGTACTCTTCAATATAGTGCTTGACTTGATTCTTGCATTTGGACTCAGTGAGTGAGACAAATGATGGGATACTATGCAATTTCACCAAGAAATCCACAATGTTATATAATCATGCATATGAGGCTTGAATGTTTTCAATGAATGAGGCAAGCTGTTTGTTATTCTGGATGAGCATCCAAAACTTTTGTTTGTCCAAATGTGCCTCTTGCTTTGTTTTCTTTCCCAATTCAAGCGATGACCCTTTGTATCACATTGACCATTCATGCACAAAAATAATGGCTACTTGTACAACCTTAAGATTTTTAACGATATCTTTACACTTCTACTACAAGTCATGCAAGTGGAAAAATGAATTATGCACAGTAACAAGCTCCTCATTTCAGATGGTCTCTCCCAATGTTGATACTTCGGTGAGTGTTTCTGCCTTTAGTTCTTCCAAATAGACCTGTGCAAAAGCTGTGTTATGAGCCTGTGCTCGGAGTTGTTCAGCCTCTTGCCTAGAATCTTGCAAGTTCTTTTCCAACTATTTTTTCTTGACCATTATATACTCTAGGTTTTACTTTTCTTCAATTGCAAAGACCAAGTTGGCTACGACAATGGCATTGGGATTCCTTTTGGTGTTTGCCATAATCACCCTTTCTCTAATGAGTGCAGGAGATGGGAGGCCATTCGAAATTTTTTTATTCCATGCTTGTACAATATTTTTCTAAAGCTCATCATAAGTCATATTTTATGTGTCCATAACCAAACCCTCGTCAAGATTAACAATTTACTTTCCCTCACTTGGAGATTTATCTACTGAAGGAGGGGGAGACTAAATGCTGACTTGCTATGTGGTTGGCATCAGGTCGAAATATTGGTTATGTGGCTTTGGTTCCATCTCCATGTCTTGAATCACAATTAACTCCAATATCTTGAGCAAGGTTGTTGTCCTGCAACTATTTGCTCTCCTCTCTTGGTAGTCAGTTCCTCTCTTGCTCCTCGACTTGATTCCACGCGACTTATTATTATTATAACATTCACCTTTCTTCTTCTTCCTATTTCTATTTTCTTCCTTCAATATCCTATGCTCTTTTTCCTTCCCTCTACTTCTGTTTTGCTTCCTACATCCTAAGATTTCTTTTAGAATGATTGGATCCACTCTCATCTTGTGGCTTCTCTCTCCCACTGGGTTACATGTAACCTTCCTCTTACATTTTCCGCACACTCAGTTACGCCCTTCTGCTGGTACTGCTTCTGGTCTATGAAAATCAACTCAAACCTCTCAAATGAAGAAGAGAAGCAACTATGCCAACTTTTGAAAGAAAATCTTGAAGCGTTTGCTTGGGATTACAAGGACATGAAAGGGGCGTATCCTTCAATATGAAAAAATAAAATTTACATCAAAGAAGGATACAAGCCTATGAGACAACCCAAAAGAAGGATGAAACCGGCTTTGAAGGAGATAGTCAAAGAAGAGTTGCAGAAACCATTGGATGCAGGGTTCATATATCCTATATCAAACAGTGAGTGGGTATCCCCTCTTGTCCTAGTCCCAAAGAATAATGCGAAGTAGAGAATTTGTGTTGAATATCAAGAACTTAACAAAGCCACCAAGAAAGACCATTTCCATTTTCCCTTTATAGATCAAGTACTGGATGGCCTTGTGGGGAAGAATTTATTTTCCTTCTTAGATGGGTTCAATGGGTACAATTAGATTCAAATCACCCCTGAAGACCAAGATAATACTACTTTGACCTGCCCTTGGGGTACCTTTTCTTATAGAGTCCTACCATTTGGGTTGTGTAATGCCCCAACTACCTTCCAAAGAGATGTCTTGAGCATCTTTTTTGATTTAGTCCATGACTTTTTCGAAATATACATGGATGATTTCACACCATATGGGGATGACTTCCAATAAGCTCTCTCCAATTTGGGTAAATTAATAAGAAGGTGCATTGAGATGCATCTCTCCTTGAGCCCAAAAAAGTGTGAATTACTTAAGAAAGCAGGGGTTGTATTAGGAAACACCATATCCCAAGTAGGAATACAGGTAGACCCGAACAAAATCATTATCACCAAAAGGGTACTTGCTCCTCAAAAGAAGAAATATGTCAGGAGTTTCTTAGGCTTAGTTTGTTACTATAGAAGGTTCATCAAAGAAGGATGGCTTCACCATTATTTGGGTTATTGGCCAAAGATTCTAAGTTTATTTTTTCTGGTCCTTGTCAAGAGGCTTTCGAGCTCATTAAGGGAAATTTGACTACCGCCCCCATCCTCCGAGGTCCAAATTGGACTCTACCTTTCCACATCCACACTAATGCATCCAAAAATGCTGTAGGGGCAGAATTAGGACAATTAGAGGACAAAATAACTTATGCCATTTATTTCATCAGCAAGAACTTGTCCAAGGCTGAGCTGAATTATACTATTATTAAGAACGAGATGTTAGCCATTGTCCATGCTTTGAACAAATTCAGACATTATGTAACTGGATATCATACCTTTGTTCACAGTTACCATGAAGCCTTCAAGTATTTAATGAACAAACTAGATGTTAATGCTAGGATAATTATATGGTTGTTACTTTTGCATCAATTTGATTTCACTATTGTTGATAAACCTGGAAAGGAGAATGTTGTTGAAGATTTTTTGTCCAGGTTAGCTCTCCCTATAGGTGAAGAAGGAATGGTAGATGACTAGCTCCCAGATGAGCATCTCTTTGCTATATCAACACTCTCAACATGGTTTGCTAATATAGCCAACAACTTGTTTGCTAGGAGACTCCCTCCTAATATTTCATTCAAAGAGAGGAGAAGAATCATAAAAAAAGCGCCCCTTTCACATGGATTGGGGGAAACCTTTTCAAGATAGGCCCTGAACAAATCCTAGGGAGATGTGTGAGGGAGGAATAAGTTTTTGATATCCTCTCTACATGTCATTAAAACCCATGTGGAGGCCAATTTTCTGCAAAGAGAACTGCTTAAAAAGTTTTGCAGACATGATACTATTGGCCTACCCTTCACGAAGATTCTATAAGATACACCAGCAGGTGTGACCAGTGCCAAAGGATGGGGAAACCCACGCAAAGGGATGAGATGCTTTTGCACCCTCAGGTGGCTCTTAAGCCATTTTACAAGTGGGGCATGGACTTTGTTGGACCTATCGATCGACCATCTGGACAAAAGAAGTATATCATTGTCTACACTGATTACCTGACAAAGTGGGCTGAAACAAAAGAAGTAAAGATAACAACCAAGGAGAAAGTAGCAGAATTTCTGAGGGAGAATGTATTTTACAAGTTTGGGTACCCTAGAGAAATAATCATTGATTAGAGAGTACAATTCACCTCTCACCTTATTGAGAATATTTTAAGGAAGCACAAGATTAAGCATAGAACTTCTACTGCCTATCACCCTTAGGCGAATGACCAAGTATAAGTAACTAATGAAACTTTAGAGAGCATCCTCACCAAGGTTGTGAGAAACAACATAAAATATTGGGCAGACAGGTTGGTGGAAGCTACTTGGGCCTACAACACTACTTGGAAGACAACAACATGATTCACTCCCTATGAACTAGTCTATGGTAAGAAGGCTCTACTTTCATTTGAGTTTGAATTCAATACTTTAAGAATGGAAGCTGAATTAAATCTAGATCTATCAAATTCCCAAAAAGAGAGGTTCTGCAACTCAATGGATTAGATGAGTTCAAAATGCAAGCACTTCTTCGGATGGAGGTAGTTCAGCTGCAAAGGAAGGTCTGGCATGACAAGAACATCAAATAAAAGACCTTCCAAGAAGGAGATTGGGCACTATTGTATGATTCAAGGTTTAAATATTTCAAAGGCAAGATGATGACAAGATGGTTGGGACCTTACAAAGTGGAAAACTGTTTTGATAATGGCACAGTTCAAATCAGAACCATAGATGAGGAAGGAATCCCCTTGCTTGTCAATGATCACAGACTTAAAATTTATAAGAACCCTTTGTCAAAGGCAGAGTTCATAAATTCAATAAGCAGAGAGGTGTATGTGACAGGAAACTCTATAGTTTCCCACACATCCTAAAAAAAAAGAAAATAAAAAAGAATAAATATTCATGGGTGAAAACCTCGCTGAGGCACCCAAGGCAAGCTTTTGGGTTAAGAACCTCGATGGAGGAGGCTCACTTACTCTCAAAAAAAAAGAAAAAAAGAAAAAAGAAGAAAAAGAGAATAAAGATACATGGGTGAAAACCTCTCTGAGGCGCCCAAGGCAAGTCCGTGGGTTGAAAACCTCCATGTAGGCAACCGACTTTCTTTCTTTCAAAAAAAAAAAAAAAAAACTTCTGCATCTCTATGTTTTCTGTGTTTGTTGTTTTGCAGGTTATTAATGGTTTCTGGAAACACAAGGAAGCATTATTCTTTTTTTCCCTTCTTCTATTTTACCATCCATACCATCATTCAATCCATTCATTTTCATAACTTCCTCCATCGCCTCCATAAACCACATTCCTCCATTCCTGAGCACAATGTAGTAAGGAAAGAAAAACACAGACTGCTACAGACATCAGGGAATTCCTACAACGCAAAAATATGTTCATGAACAACAAGAAAAAACAAATAAAGGAGTTGATAAAGAAGACCGCAGGAAAGACAAGAATGCTACCCATGGCATCTGGAGCACCCCCACGCAACATCTGCAACAGGAAGAAACATTAAGAAAGATCAACATCTCACTCAGAGAGTTTCTTATTCAACAATATTCTCACTCAGAAAATAGGAAAATAAGGAATAATGCAGCGTATAAGAGGCTTGTATCCAAATTCCAGCTCCTATAAACGCCATGACAACAACTGGTAAGCTCAGGTATAGCCCCTCACCCCTCGCTATGAAATAATAATAGTAAGAAATAATTAAATTTACAGACTAAGAGTTTAAGAGGTGGAAAGGTGGCCAGTTAACTTGGCCACCACCGTGAAATATGACTAAAAAAACTGGAAGTACATGCCACCTGAGCCAGTAAAAAAATTAAATCATTTGGAGTGGAGGAGGACGAGAGGATGAGGCATGCAGTATCAGCCAGTTAACAAGAAGAGGGTCCAAATTTATTCAATAATGAGCTTCAGCCACGTATTTTGGGACAAAATGCAACAACAACAACATGATAACATCACCCTACCCATGGCTTGGTCCTATTTTGTAAATATGAGCAGGGAAGATTTTATAGCAACACAAACAAGGCATAATTTCATTTCTAGCCGTAGAGAAGAAAAAGAGGAAGAACCAGAAGAAGAATAAGAAGAAGAAGAAGAACCAGAAGAGGAACAAGAAGAACCAGAAGAAAAAGAGGAAAAGACAAAGGGGCACAAAAAAATAGAAGAGATGGAAATAGAAGGCATAGAGGTAGTAGAAAGTGAGCAAGAAATAGACTCAAAACACAACACCACATCCCCTCAAGACAAAGAGGTAGTTTACACCTTAGCTCCTCTGAGTGCAAAGAGAAAAAGGCAGACCTATATGTATTTCATAGCTCGCAAGAGTCAAAGGATAAGTCAAAGAGATCTAGAAACTCCTCCCATGAGCTTGATTATCATTGAAGAATCACTAAGGGAGGAGGAAAGAATCTAAGAAACAGTTTTTAAGGAGTAGCTGTAGAAGGAACAGGCAGAGAATGTAGCACTGAAGGAGCAATTGCAACAAAAAGGGCAGCAAGAATCCACCATGGTAGGCTTATACATAGAAGCCCTTCAGCACATATTCCCTTCTGAATCATATGCTGTGTACCTCGAGGAGAAATGGCTCACATTTCAAATCAAAACTATAGCCTCCCATGGATCACTAACTTTCCAAGATTATATGAAATTCATGGATTTCTACAAGAAAGCTAACATGGATGATCAAGCAAAAATGGCAGAGTTTTATGTGCATAACCTTGTGCTGACAAATTTGGATACTTGGGACCCCAATTCCACAATGGGGGATATAAAGCTAATGGCTCTAGAATATTGGATGACAAATGAGGACACTAGAGAAAAAGAGATATGGAGGGTCATGGGAAGAAGAAATAGAGAACCCTCATATATTAGACCAGAATTGTTTAGCCCAAGAGGAGTCATCCTTAACTATCGAGAGATTGAAAGGGACACTGCACTAGTTGAAATCTCCCTTCAGACTCAAACACAGGTAATAGGCCACTTTGATGATGTTTCTAGGGAGATAGAGGATGAGTGCATTATGGCCAGCTAGAGGATATGGAACAACCTCCCTCACAACCTCAAGAACATGGAGTACCATACTCTAGAAATATTGAGGGGTGCATTGGAAAGGGCACCATTATATAAGAGGGCCATGCAGGAAAAAAAGATCCAATGGTAGGGACTAAAGCTCAACCCACCTTTGCTGCTGGGGTTGAATGATGAAAATGACACAGATGCACAAGATAGAGAATGTGAGAATGTAGGAAAGAATAATGGTTTTTACCCCCTTGGGAAAAATCCCACACTTCTTCCTCAGGAAATCAGGGGGGGTGTCAAAGCCTTAAAGGAAATGCAAGAGGAGGATTAGTTGCTTAGAGGATGAGAAACCATTCAGTAGGGGGGTGATGATGAGCTCCATCATTAGACATATTTGGAGGGGTTAATGGTTACCTTTTTGCCTTCTTAGATCTATTTTTCTTGCATTTTTATTATTATTTGGTTTTATTATGCTAGTATAGGTGGTGATTAAGGCTAACATACTCTGAGTTCCTACCGTGAGGTTGAGTGCAGAAAACAATGAATTATTAGCATTTTTATAAGTATTTTATCATAAAGACTTAGAGGAGACAAAAATTAGAAATTATAGGAGGATTTTCCACCCTACTTAACTATAAAAGGCAACCAAAGGATCCAAAATATTCTCTCCAGCAATTATAAGTCCAAAGGTAGCTAAAGGATCCCAAATATTCTCTCCAGCAATTTGAATTTCAAAGGTAGCCAAAGGATCCCAAGGATTCTCTCTAGCAATTCAAATTCTAGAGGCAACCAAGAAAATCAAAGAGGAGTGCACTCAATATTTGTTTACTTGGAGTCAAGTGGACTCAGTCACTATTTTATAATGAGCTATTGGTAGCTACCTGGTAGAATAAATAGATCAAAGCTAGAGCTAGGAAGGGTCGAAACTTTGTTGCAAGCTATTGAGCTTTTATTATTTTACTCAGTGATTAAACTTTTAGAAATGTATGAGGCTATTCTTTAATGAAATGAGTAGACTGATTTCATTTTACTGATTCAAGTTTCATGGAGCAAGGCTCGTGGGTTAGGGCCCAATCCATGTGCCTCATCTTCTCTGTTGTTATCACTCATTCCTTTCTTCCATTTAGCTAGTTTTCTTTCTGCCATTCAATTAGTTATGCTTTTGATAATTTCATTTATGCTTAGTCTTTACTTTCAGTGTGCTACTGTAGGTTTAATTTTCTTGTGAGTAATAGAATAGAGGAGAAAAACCAAAAATTTATGGATCAAGACCCCCTTCTCATCCTTTTCAATAGAGCTCGAGGAGGGAGAACCTTCCCATAGACCCAAAAACTGATTTTTGTTCACTATTTCTGAGATTAAAAGTAGAGTTGCATTACCATCTTCTAGTCTTCCTTTGCACTATATTTTTTACACATTTGTTCGTTTATTTTGGATAAGTTAGCAGGTTGATTGTAGGAATTGTTGTTAAAACCCCAGAGAAGCTCCTTGGTGCCTCCCCGCTTCATTCTCCATCTCTGTCTCCACAATCTGCACATTTCTGTTATGCTCTCCATGTCTGATTTTTCCCACTTATCCTCAATTCCTCACCCACCTTTTTATTCATCAAAACACGTAAACCATTCAGCCCGCCTTATTCCTTTTTTTTTATTAGTCACAATTTCCTTACCCTTTTTAACGCAAAACACTTGAAAACCATTGAAATTCGACCTCCACCTTTCCTCATCAAAAATTCTTCTACCGTACTTCTCAAATTGCAAATCACAATTCAAGACCTTTTCCCTTTTTCTATTAAGGCTTACTGCTCCAAACATCGATTGCGATAATGCTTCGTGCTCCTTCGCATCGCAAATTGAAAATAACACTATTTATTTTGTTCTCGTTAACATTTACTACTCCAAATGCCAATTGCGATATCATTGTCGTACTCCATCGCATTTCACATTTCGATCCTGCTCCCAAACATCACTTCTACTACTCATTTAAGCTTGTGATATTGAAATTGCGATATCACATATCACATATTGCACTTCCATCCTCCATTGCAACTTGACCATTGCACTTTTCAAATTCTTCCGCTCCAAAGAATTTTTGTGCTATAATAAAGTTTTAATAAGGTTCAAACCCATATTTTCACTTCTAAGCCTTGTTTCATGTGTTTATCCCTTTGTTAGCACCTTTACCCCTTTCTGCTGCAAATCAACACTTTCTAAATTAGAATTAAGTCATGGTTAGCTTAGCTGCATGGATAGAAGCATGGTAGATAGAGCATAAGATAAGTAGGGTGTGTTTAGCCGATTGGCCAAGTTAAGTATGGTTTAAGTTAGTTTCCTTTCTGTAATTTAAATTAGTTTCCTTTCTACCATTTATTTTCAGCAATTTAGTTTAGTTTCCTTCCTGTCATTTATTTTCAGCAATTTAGCTTAGTTTCCTTCCTATAATTTCTTTTCAACAATTTAATTTAGTTTCCTTCTGTCATTTCCTTTATGAAAATTTAGTTTAGTTTCATTGAAGTGTGACAGTCTTCACTGAGAACCCCTAGAAGCAGCACCCTTTCGTAGAGTGGAAGAGTATGACATGAGTAGAATGCATCTGCTATGCATATAGCACTGTCACCTCCAAGTTTACACAAAACCTGGGTTGATAAAGTAAAGTAGGGCAGCCCCTGGGACTCGCATCACTCTTGGTGCAATACTAGGGCTCACCACTTTTTGTCACAGTTTCCGGGGAGGTGTCTAGTAGATGCTTTGATTTTGGTTAAGCATTATTTTATGTTTTCCTTCCTTTTCATGTTATTTCAGAAATATTGAGAAAAAAAGAGATCTAATTTTCATGCCTCGTAGGAGTAGGAGTACTCAAAGACAAATCTTACCTAAAACCCCCACTTCACCTCCTAGCCACCCTTCACTATTCTTCGTTGGCAGCGAGACTAAACTCCCTATAGGAAAGCCTTCTGAACACTCTGAGGAACCTATTGGGGAAGGAGAAGAAGATCTTGGTCCAACTTAGGGACCTTCTTCACCTATCTTAACCATGGATGGGATCGAGAGAGCCTTTCCCATAAGAGAGGAGGATGGGGAAACTAAGATGAAAAACATTAGCCCCTCAGCTCTTCCACACTTTCATGGACTTACCTCTGAGGACCATAACACATTCATGTTTGAATTTTTTGTTGTTTGTAGGACTTATGACTACACCTATGATGATCGGAAGTTGAAGCTATTCCCATCCACCCTTAAGGATGCAACCTTGCGCTAGTTCATATGTCTGCTTGGGGATATCATCACTACCTAGGCACAGATGGAAGAGACCTTCAACAGAAAAAACAAAGACTACTGTTGGTCCAAGGAAACTAAGGATGAGATCTTTAGGATGACTCTAGGGCTGTATGAATCCTTAGAGGACTATGAAGAGAGGTTTAAATTGAACTATAAGAGAGCCAAATGTACTCTTGATCCTGACTCACTTAAACTTGTACTTATTGGAGGGGTCATAGAAGAGATGATAGAAACCTTGAATATGCTATCAGGAGGAGATATCTACCAACAACCCTATGAAAAAATAAAAACTATCTTCTGAAACCATTCTAGGGCATTTAGGAAGAAGGGAAAAACTGGCCAAAGCACATCCAATACCCCTTCCTCTTCCACCTCCATCAAACATGAGATTGGGAATATTCTGGAGAACTTCAAGAGTGATATGATGCACACCCTTGCTTTGTAAATGGACACAATGTAGGTCAAAAGGAAGCAAGAGGAATCATAGAGAGCCTTGGCCATATTTTTTCCTAGATGTACTCGGAAGCACCCAAGAAATGAATGTCCACTAGATTTCATAAAGGCTTTCTTAGTCTGTGAAGAGACTCATGCCACATACAAGTGCCCCTCCTTACTTAGATTTAAGGTCATATATCAAGGTGGGGAAGCAATGCCAAATAAATTCTGTTTCATCAACCAAAGAAGGAAACAAGGCCCTCGACATTATCAAAAAGGTATGCAAGGTGCACCTTACTCTTATTATCACAAAAATCAGTGTGCACCCATGAAACCTTGGTACACCCCCACTCCCCCATCCTGGTCTACACCTCCTACTTGGCCTTACAACCCTTCATATCATCCTTAGCCAGTAAACCAACCATTCTAGTAGTATGTTACAAAACAACCTTAGTGGAACAATCCATCCCAAGGGTGGAGGCCTCAACAAAATAAACCACCTTCTCTAATGCCTCCACCCCAACCTCAACCTTAGCTTACTCTTGTTGCTCCACCTAGGCTACCTCAAATACCTACACAACCCAATCCGAACTCGAACAACATACATGCACAATAGACTCCCAGTGGAGAAAAATCCTATCCAGCTTATGCTGTGGAGATACAGGAGGTTAATCTCAAGTCGGGAATAGTACTCCCAGAAAGCCATCCTCCATATCCACCTGTAGAGGTTGAGGAGGAAAAAGAAGAAGGTAACACTCAGATCCAACAACCTCCTTTTCCTGAGCGCTTGATCCACTCTAGTCAACACACCCTAGAGAAGACTGAACTCCTAGGAGAATTGGAAAGTTTGTGTGTAAAGATATGCAAGAGTCTAAAATGGGAAGAAACATCAAGAAAGATCAGCAACTCATTCAAAGAGTTTCTCATTCAACAAGATGCTCACTCAGAAAACAAGAAAATAAGGAAGAACACAATATATAAGAGGCTTGTCTCCAAATTCGAGCTCTTGCAAACGCCTTGATAGAAACTAGTAAGATCAGGTATAGCCCCTCACCCCTCGCTATGCATTCATTATGGCCAGAAATAATTAAATTTGCAGACTAAGAGTTTAAGAGGCAGAAAGGTGGCTAGTTAACTTGTTCACCACTACGACGTATGACTGAAAAAACTAGAAGTACACGCCACCTGGACCATCAAAAAAATTAAATCAGTTGGAGTGGAGGAGGACAAGATGAGGAGACACGCAGTATCAACTGGTTAAAAAGAAGAGGGTCCAAATTTCTTCAACAATGAGCTTTAGCCACATATTTTGGGACAACATGCAACAACAACATTAAGACAATGTCACCCTAACCATGGCCTAGTCCTCTTTTGTAAATATGATCAAGGAAGATTTTATAGCAACCCAAACAATACATAATTCCACTTCTAGCCATAGGAAAGAAAAAGAGGAAGAACCAAAAGAAGAACTATAAGAAGAAGAAGAAGCAGAGGAACAAGAAGAACCATAAGAAAAATAGGAAAAGACAAAGGGCCATAGAAAAACAGAAGAGATGAAAATAGAAGTCACAGAGGTAGCAGAACGTGAGAAAGAAACAAAATCACAACACAACACCATATCCCCTCAAGATAAAGAGGTAGTTTCCACCTTTTCTCCTTTGAGCGCAAAGAGAAAAAGGCAGACCTTTATGTATTTTAGCACTGACAAGTGTCAGAGGATAAGTCAGAGAGAGCCATAAACTCTTCCCACGAGCCTGATTTTCATTGAAGAATCACCAAGGGTGGAGGAAAGAATCGAAGAAACATTTCTAAAGGAGAAACTACAGAAGGCACATGCAGAAAATGTAGCACTGAAGGAGAAATTGCGACAAAAAGGGCAGCAAGTAGCCATCATGGCAGGCTTATGCAATAAATCCCTTCAGCACAGATTCCCTTATGACTCATATGCTGTGTACCTCAAGTAGCAATGGCTCCTATTTCAAATAGAAACTCTAGCCTCCCATGGATCACTACCTTTCCAAGATTATATGCAATTCATGGATTTTGAAAAGCAAGCTAACATGGATGATCAAGAAAAAATGGTAGAGTTTTATGTGCATAACCTTGTGTTGAAAAATCAGGATACTTGGGACCCCAATTCCACAACGGGGGATATAAAGCTAATGGCTCTAGCATCTTGGATGACGAATGAGGACACTAGAGAAAAAGAGATATGGAGGGTCATAGGAAGAAGAAATAGAGAACCCTTATATATCAAACCAAAATTTTTTAGCCCAAGAGGAGTCACCCTTAACTGCCAAGAGATTGAAATGGACCTTGCACTATTTGAAAGCTACCTTCAGACTCAAACATAGGTAATAGGCCACTTTGATTATGTTTCTAGGCAGATAGAAGATGAGTGCATTATGGCTAGCGAGAGGAGATGAAACAACCTCCCTCACAGCCTCAAGAATAGGGAGTACCATACTCCAGAAATACTGAGGGGTGCATTGGAAAGGGCACCATTATACAAGAGGGCCATGCAGGCCAAAAATATCCAATGGTTGGGACTAAAGCTCAACCCACCTTTGCTGCTGGGGCTGAATGATGAAAATGAAACAGATGCACAAGATAGAGAATGGGTGGATGGATGAAAGAATAATGGTTTTTACCCCCTTGAGGAAACTACCACATTTATTCCTCAGGAAACCAGGGGGGCTGTCAAAGCCTTAAAGGAAATTCAGGAGGAGGATTAGTTGCTCAGAGGATGAGAAACCATTCAGTAGGGGGGTGAGGATGAGATACATCATTAGACATATTTGGAGGGGTTAATGGTCACCTTTTTTCCTTCTTAGATATATTTTTCTTTCATTTTTATTATTATTTGGTTTTATGATGCTAGTATAGGTGGTGATTAAGGCTAACATACTCCGAGTGCCTACTATGAGGTTGAGTGTAGAAAATCATGAATTATTAGCATTTTTATAAGGATTTTATCATAAAAACTTGGATGAGACATCAAGTAGAAATTATAGGAGGATTGTCCACCCTCAACTCTCAAAGGAAATCAAAGGATCCCAAATATTCTCTCCAGCAATTTGAATTCCAAAGGTAGCCAAAGGATCCCAAATATTCTCTCCAAAAATTCGAATTCCAAAGGCAACCAAAGGATCCCAATGATTCTCTCCAGCAATTCGAATTCTAGAGGTAGCCAAGCAACTCAAAGAGGAGTGCACTCTATATTTGTTTACTTGGAGTCAAGTGGAATCAATCACTATTTTCTAGGGAGATGTTGGTAGCTACCCTGTAGAATAAATAAAGCAAAGCTAGAGCTAGGAAGGGTTAGAAATTTGTTGCAAGCTATTGAGATTTTTATTATTTTACTCAGTGATTAAACTTTCAAAAATGTATGAGGCTATTCTTTTATGAAATGAGCAGACTGATTTAATTTTACTGATTTAAGTTTTAGGGAGCTAGGCTCATGGGTTAGGGCCCAATCCACGTGCCTAAACTTCTCTACTATTATAATTCTTTTCTTTCCGCCATTTAGCTAGTTTTCCTTTTGTCATTCAATTAGTTCTGCTTCTGATAGTTTCACTGCTGCTTAATATTTGATTTCAATATGCTGCTGTAGGTTTCATTTGCTTGTGAGTAATAGAATAGAGGAAAAAAACCAAAAAGCTATGGATCAAGACCCCCTTCTCATCTCTGTCAATAGAGCTCAAGGCAGGCGAACCTTCCCATAAACACAAAAACTAATTTTTGTTCACTGTTTCTGAGATTAAAAGTAGAGTTTCATTACCATTTTCCATTCTTCCTTTGCACTGTATTTTTTACGCATTTGTCTGTTTCTTTGCGCACAAGTTAGTAGGTTGATTGTAGGAATTATTGTTAAAACCCCAAAGCAGCTTCGTGGTGTCTCCTTGCTTCATTATCCATCTCTGTCTCCACAATCCGTGCACTTTTTTTATGCCCTCCATGTCCGCTTTTTCCCTCT
Organism: Pinus albicaulis; assembly: GCA_034641835.2. Lineage (NCBI taxonomy): Eukaryota > Viridiplantae > Streptophyta > Pinopsida > Pinales > Pinaceae > Pinus > Pinus albicaulis. The sequence goes on along the minus strand of CM076579.1, from coordinate 1,122,245,607 downwards.
TATCCTCCATGCCACACCCACCTTTTTATTCATCAAAACACGTAAACCATTCAACCCCCCTTATTCCTTTGTTTTTATTAGTCACATTTTCCTTACCCTTTTTAACACAAAACACTTGAAAACCATTGAAATTCGACCTCTGCCTTTCCTCATCGAAACTTCCACTACCGTACTTCGCAAATCACAAATCACACTTCGTGACCTTTTCCCTTTTTATTTTATGACTTACCACTCCAAACGCCGATTGCGAAAATCCTCTGTGCTCCGCCGCATCACAAGTCACAAATCACACTGTTTATTTTGTTGCCATTAAAATTTACTGCTCCAAACTCCGATTGCGATATCACTGTCATACTCTGCCGCCGACCCTACCGCCACATCATCTCGTTGCATTTCGCACTTTGAAACTTCTACCCCATCACATTTTGCATTTTTCTCCCGCTCCCGAACATCACTTCCACTGCTCCTCTATCCTTGATATATTGAAATTCTGATATCACATATCGCATATCGCACTACCGTCCTCCATCGCAACTCCACCATCTCACTTTTCAAATTATTCTGCTCCAAATAATTTTTGCGCTATAATAAATTTTTAATAAGGTTCAAACCCAGATTTCACTTCTAAGCCTTGTTTCATGTGTTTATCACTCCATTAGCACCTTTACCCCTTTCTTCTACAAGCCGCAAATCAACACTTTCTAAATTAAAATTAAGTCATGGTTAGCTTAGTTGCATGGATAGAATCATGGTACATAGAGCATAAGATAAGTAGGGTGTGTTTACTACTGATTGGCCAAGTTAAGTGTGGTTTAAATTAGTTTCCTTTCTGCCATTTCTTTTCAGCAATTTAGTTTAGTTTCCTTCCTGTCATTTCTTTTCAACGATTTAGTTTAGTTTCCTTCCTGTCATTTATTTTAAACAATTTAATTTAGTTTCCTTATGTCATTTCCTTTCCTCGATTTATTTTAGTTTCATTGAAGTGTGGCAGACTTCACTAAGAACCCCTAGAAGTAGCATCCTTTTCTAGAGTGGAAGAGGATGCCATGAGTAGAATGCATCAATTGTGCATATAGCACTGTCACTTGTAAGTTTGTACGAACCCCGGGTTGATAAATTAATGTAGCATGGCCCCTCATAGTTTCAGCACTCTTGGTGCAATACCAGGGCTCACCAATTAGTATGCAACTTGAAAGGAACACATGAGCATAAAGAAATTACAAGCTAGTATTCAAAATAGTTCACAAGTTAACCATGATGGAAATATACAACAACGCACATTCACCAAGATCCATACTAATGCAAACTAAATAGTTCATAAGCATAAACATAAGTTAAATAACATACATTCCAAATAAAACAAGAATAGTCCTACTATATTCATAACATATGCATGAAAACGTGCTGGCTTTGAATTTTATTAAAGTGAAATTTCCATTGATACATATACCATTGACGAATCGCTAGCATTAATAGTGGAACATGAAGTCCACACCTGCTCCTCTAAAGAAATGTACTCCCTCTATGCTATGGAGAAGCCAAGGCTCTCAATAAAATCCCAAGCTCGTTATTCTAAGCCTAACCGTAGCCAAAGGTTGGATCCCCAAAATATCTTTACATGGGTAATGAGGATATATTTATAACAAAATGAGTGACACTTCACTTCCCCTTTGTGACTCTTGGACTTCCCTCGTGACTCTTCAACTTATTTACAAAATGACTCCTCACATTCCACAATTGACACTTGGAATTTCACTTACAAATTAATTAAAAATGAATGTTACAATAGAATCATACCCATATAATACAAAATAGGGTAGAGACAACTAGAAAGCCTAATAATACAAAACATGTCAAGCTTGAGTTTGGGAAACTCTAACTCAACAACTTACACTTGTTGTTTCTCGGTCATGTAACAATGGCAAGCTTTGTACTGCAAAACGAATTCCCCAAATTGTACGATGGTATTAGGCTAGAAGCGAACTGTAGCCTCCATGGAATCTGGGTATATTGACTTGGAACTAGCCCATGTTTCCTTCTTTAGCAGGAGTAACATAGTGTTATTTGGATAGGGTCATTGATGTACTTCTGCATATTCTTCTTGTTCACTTCAAGATATTCCTCGGTTGCGATCTGTCTGCTCTACACCAAGTACTCTTTAATCTCCCGCCTAACCTAATTCCTATGTTTGACCTCAGCGAGTGAGCCAACTGATGGTGTTACACCAATTTTTGGACATATAACCTGTTACTATTAGATGGACTAAAGTACACCATGTAAGACCAATTTTACCATAGTAAAATTTCTTTCACTATGAAGAATAACTTAATAACCCATAATTTATTAAGTTTTTTATGGTCTAAACAGGAAACCCCATGAGGAATAATTGAATAAATCCTTATTTGTTTGATTTTCCTCAAGGGATAATTAATTAAAATACTGTTTAATTAATATTCCTGGTCATATTTAACCCAAAATAGGAAAATTAATTAGATAAATCATTATTTACCTTATTATTTTCTAGGAATACTTATTTAAAACATTATTTAATAATATTCCTGGTTAAATTTGACTAAATTATTTACAAATAATTGAATAAATCATTATTTATTTAATTATTACTTAACCAAATTCTTAAAACAATAAATAAATCATTTATTTATTTATTATTTCCAAATAAAGGGATTTGACCAAATTCAAATTCCTTTTCCCTCCAACAAAAATAATAAAATATTCCATAAAAGTTGGATCTAGATTTGGTTAATAATATTTTAATTATGTACTAATATCTAGACTAACTCAATATTTTGTTATAAATAGAAGGGTTTTTCCATTCATTCACTACCTTTTGTTGTCTAGAGATCACTCTTGATCTATACTTTTGATCCGACTTTGATCCTCCCATCATTGTCATATTTTTCTACTTTTTGCTTGTGAGATCCCTTTGAGTTCCATTTTTTGTCTGGGTTTTCTGCACCATCAAGAGAGATAGATCTTAGATATGAAGCATTGAGGACATACAAGAACCCATCCCATTGAGGGGGACTAGTAACATCTTTCTATGTTCCCTTCCCAAGTGTCATAATACAAAAAATTATTTAAAAATTCTTGTCTTGTTCATTGGATGCATGGAGAAACTCTTGCTTATTATTTGCTAAATGTCTCTAACTGCATAGATCTGGATTTCTGTAGCATTTATTATGAACACTAACTGTAATGATGTTATGCACAACTAAAGTGAGCTTTTTTTTGTACACTTGCGATTAGAATTCACACTAACAACTGGTGACTCCACAAGGGTTTATAATTACGAACGTGGTCGTTTTTCTGATCCCTGCATGACCAGCTTCTTCAACCCCTAGGTTTTTTATTCAACTTCTTATTTTTCATTTCTTGATGTTGTTTTTAACCTTTAAAGCCCTAAAACAATAAAAATTATAACTTCTGTGTGTTTCTAGAACTTTTCCACAGGTAACATGTATCAGCCACAGCAGAGACAACATTTTTTTTTTGAAATCTGCTCCCAAAATAGCCAGAAGTACAGGTCACACTTTTTGGGGCAAAAACTGTGACCTCAGCTCTCAGGTAGCGGAAAACAGCCTGAAAACTGCGACCTCAACAGAAAACAGGTTAGAAACTCGACCTGTACTTTTTGCGAGATTTTTTCTGTGATTTTTCTAGGGCATTGTTTAGGGTTGTATGACCTCCCTCTTCACCCATATTGGAATTGTACTTGTTTAGTTTTACTCGTCGAAGTAGGAACCAATCCCCTTAGGGCTTCAATACGCTTCTACCTTTTTAGGAGGAGTTTAGCTGAGACTTCAATTTTTTTCAGCCATCTTTTTAGATCTAAACCTGCACTTTCAGATCCATTTCAGATCAGTTATTTATCCATTCAAAACACCTCTTTTCATTTTTTCTTGGTCCTCCTTTAGGGTGCATCCCATTTCCCTTTAGGTTGTAGCCTTTCGCCACCTATTTTGCAACATTTGTCCCTCTAGTTTTTTGTTGTTTTCCTGCACATATTTCTAGCAGATCTAACCTTTAGATCCATGTTCCTCCCGAACTTAGATCCATTGGCCATTCAGTCAGTTTTGACTAGATTTCACCCACCCATAGACTAGTTCTTGGGAAGCCCTCATCCTTGGGTTTAAATTGATGCATCTTTAGCATTTTTTTTTACTGTCACTTTCAGTTTCCTTTACTGTCATTTTCAGTTTTATTTACAATTATAAAACATCATTTTTATTTTTTTCTCTACACATGTCTATGCTTAATTTGAAATTAACACACTTATCACATACACGTACACCCTAAGAAAAGAGAACCTCGTTTACACTGCCAGGCCAAGACTTAAAAATTGTAATTAATTGATCCTACACCTCCCTGCCCTTGTTTACCTCTCTTCCTTATTATGTTCCGTGTCTCTTTACCATAATTTTACCCCCAAGGAATTTATCCTGGAGACTCCAAGGCCTTCATCCTTAGTTTTCGTTAGGAAGACTTACCCCACAGCGTAGGGTTCGAGTTCGTCCTCCATCGAGTCCCCATTCTGACTCTGAATCTAGTTCATCGGGTTCCCATTATGATTCTATCCCAGACTCTCCTCCACCTTTCACCTTCATCATGTATGGTTGATGACTTAATGTTGGTGGAAACCCCAGCCCTAATACTAGAAATGCTACTAGTGGTGCTGCAATAGGAACTATTCCGGCTGCTCCCTTGCTTCCTTGTATGGTAGGCCTAAGCCTTCCCAATTTTAGCCAGTTGATTAATGAACCCATACACAATGATCCTGGTTGGCTTGCTATGCCAACCAAGCTTCCTTTAGACATCCCCAAGTTTGAAGGAAATGTTGGAGAGGATCCTATCAACCATGTTCATTCTTTATACATGTGGTGTTCGTATAAATCCATCAACAATGGCTCTTCCTGTCTTCGGTTATTCTAGTGTATTCTTACTGGAGAAGCATCCAAGTGGTATGTCAACCAGGTCTCCTCCTCTCATACTACTTTTGCAACCTTTGCCAATTAATTTCTGTCTTACTTCCAGCTTCCCCTTTGCTATGACACCGGTACCGAACTCTTGAACTCTTTCCATCAAACTTCTGCTACCAGCCTATCTAACTATATTCAAGGATGGCGTAGAAGGAAGAGCCTATGTCAAGCCCCTACTTTCGAAGACCATGTCTACATGGACTGGTTTCTCAGATCCCTTTTGCATGCAGGTTGGCACAAAGTTAAAATTTGGTCAACCCGTTAGTCAAAGGTAGTCAAACTTGGACTTCCTCCTCCTGTACTCAGAAGTTCCAAAAGGACCTCAAGCAGATTATCAAATGCAACTTCAAAACCACAAAGATAGCTTCAACAACCATATCAACAGCTTCAATATCACATGCAAAAACAAATCAATGGTAAGGATTAGGTATGCAATCATCTAACCCTTTCTTCAATTCTATTTTCTCTTAATAAAACATTAAAAAGTGTGAGAGGGAAAGTTTTTTTATATAACCAAAATCAGTAGTAGAGAAATCTCATCCTTATCTAGCAACTAGCCTCACTTTTTCCACCAAGAAAAGAAACACGACAAAAGTAAAAAGGACTTGATAAAGTGGGCAGTAAGCAGTTCATTATAATCAAAGAAAAGGAGTTCCAAAGGGGTAACCAGGGGTGAAATCAGTTAACAGAAAAATAACTCTAATTTTATTTTTCATGAAATTAAAAAAAAAAAAAATTGAAAAAAAAGGAAAAGAAGAAGAAAAAAATAGAAAAAAAGAGAAAAAGGTGGACCCACCACCTCTTGGCATGCAAAATAGATTTTCTTAAGGCATATGAGTACCTCCATGAAGCACCTACAAGAAGAATTGCAGCAAGAAGAATAGCAAGAATATTAGCAGAATAGCAACGCATGGGCCAAGAAGAGTGACAGTTTTTTGGAAATGTCGGAAAAAGTGTCGCTCTTCCGACATTTTATTGTAGTGTCGGAATTGCGATGTAATGGCTAACCATGTTTTGCCCGACCTCAAACTGTCGCTCTTGTGATGCCTATGCGTCAGATTAGCGACGAAGTGGTTGTCGAAAATTGGGCCAAATATACTAGTGAAATAAAGGGATTTGACCAAATTCAAATTACTTTTCCCTCCAACAAAAATAATAAAATATTCCATAAAATCTGGATCTAGATTTGATTAATAATATTTTAATTATGCACCAATATCTAGAATAACCCAATATTTTTTTATAAATAGAAGGGTCTTTCCATTCATTCACTACCTTTTGTTTCCTAGAGAACACTCTTGATCTATACTTTTGATCTAAATTTGATCCTCCCATAATTGTCATATTTTTCTACTTTTTGCTTGTGAGCTCCCTTTGAGTTCCATTTTTTGTCTGGGTTTTCTGCATCATCAAGAGAGAGATATCTTGGATATGAAGCGCTGAGGACATACAAGAACCCATCCCATTGAGCGGGGCTGGTAACATCTTTCTATGTTCCCTTCCCATGTGTCATAATACAAAAAATTCTTGTCTTGTTCATTGGATGCATGGAGAAACTCTTGCTTATTATTTGTTTTTTAATGTCTTTAACTGCATAGATTTGGATTTCTGTAGCATTTATTCTGATCACTAACTGCAGATCTAGGGAAATTGACAACCTTTTTTGATGTTAGGACTGTTTGTTATGCACAACTAAAGTGAGATTTTTTTGTATGCTTGCGATTAGAATTCACACTAATAGATGGGATCGTATGTGATTTCACTAAGAAATCTACATTGTTATATAATGGTGCATATGAGGCCTGAATGTTGGAAATGAACGAGGAAAACTATTTGTTATCCTAGATGAGCATATGAACCTTTTATTTATTAAACTCTGCCTCTTTCCTTGTTTTATTTCTCAATTCAAGCAGTGCTCCTTTGTATCGCATTGAAAATTCATTCATGAGAACAATGGTTGCTTGTACAATCTTAAGAGCTTTAATATGATCTTTATACTTTTGCTGCAAGCTATGCAAGTGGAAAAATTCCTTATGCACGGTAACAAGATCCCCATAAATATTTTTCATAGTCTATCCAAGTGTTGATACATCCTGTAGGTTTTAACCCTGTACAAAAATTACCTGTAAAAGAATTCTTAAAAAACATAAAATAAACTATGGCAAGAACATTGACATAAAAAACATATACACAAATATTTTTCCATGGATCCAAAAAATGAGACTACCAAATTGATTTTTCATTATATTCCTTTCAATGTTACAATACATATATATATATAGGTCGAATCATTCATAAACCCCAATCCATTAACCCTAGATTGGAACATAACCGCAGTTTCCTTGAATGGATCTTCAAAATACTACGAAAATTAAACCATCATGCCCAAAACCATAGGTAGGACCACCCACTTAATATATGGTCCAATTTTTTTTTCCTGGGGCACTAAAATTGACCTCGTGTAGGGGGCTATCACCCCCTTACAAACCCCCCGCCCGTAGGCAATTACCCCCCCCGTGACCCCCCCCCCCCCCCCCCCGCGTGTGCGACAAGTCGTGGAAAGAATATAACACACACCAAAAAATTCTCCTACTTGTTGTTTTAATTTCTACACAGGGGCTCATAGGAGAGCTTAGTCATTGGTCTGGCCCTGCAACTCCCATTGTTTCTCTACACCAATAAAAATTCTCAGTGCTCATATACTTCGTCAATGCATCTACAACATTTTTCAAAGTGCCCACCTTTACCAACAACACCTTTTTTCATCAACCATATCCCTCACAAAAGTGATACTGAACATATATATTATTTTTCTTTGAATGATAAGCAGGCTTATTTTCCAAGAAAATTTCACTTTGGCTATCATAGTCTATCCTTATAGCTCGTTGTGACAACCCCATACTTGAAAAAAATATCTGCAACCAAACTACTTCCTTGCTTGCATGCGTGGTTGCCATGTATTCAACCTCTGTAGTTGAAAGAGACACTACATATTGTCTTTTGCTCATCCAACTGATATCTCCTCCAAAAAGGTTAAACAAATACCCACTTTTATACCTTCCTTCATCTATATCTCTATCCCCTTCTGCATCAACAAAGCCATGGATTTCCAAAAATATATCCAATCGTGGTCTTCCTTGGTAGCACAAACCATAATCACTAGTGCCATGAAAATACCTGAAAACCCGCTTCACTGCTATCCAATGCTCCTTCCCTATGTTTGACATAAACCTGCTCAATACTCCCACTACATGTGCAATGTATGGTCTAGTACAAACCATTGCATACATCAAGCTACCGACTGCACTTGAATATGGAACATGGGACATTTCCTCTTCCTCTTCTTGTGTCTTCGGACACCGTTCAACAAATAACTTTACACCTATAGGAATAGGAACCTTCACTGATTTATTATCCTACATATTAAACCTCTGCAATATTGTCTTGACATACTTCCTTTGGTTTAACTAGAGCTTCCTCTTTTCCCAATATCATTTAATTTCCATGCCCAAAATATAGTTTGAAACACCAATATCCTTCATGTCAAATTTGGAGGAAAATTGGGTCTCCAAATCCTGGATAATTTCTTTGTCATTTCCAATCAACAACATATAATCCACATACAAGACCAAAAAAATAACACTGTCACCAATTAATTTAAAATACACATACACTTTTATTCTCTTGAAGCCAAGTCCCCATATATATGTATCAAATTTTTGATACCACATCCTTGGTGACTTTTTAAACCCATACACATAATTTTTTAATTTGCATACCAGTTCTTTCTTACCCGTCACTGCAAATCCTTCAGGTTGCTTCATGTAGATATATTTTTCCAGATCCCTGTGAAGAAATTTTGTATTCACATCCATCTGTTCTACCTCAAAATAAAAAGCAACAACAAGAGTTAAAATTAATATAATAGAAGCTACCTTAGGAACAAGAGAAAAAACATCACCAAAATCAATTCTTGACACCTGGGAATAACCTTTTTCTACCAACCGAGCTTTGTACTTATCCACCTTGCCTTCTGCATTCATCTTCTTCTTAAACACCCATTTTCTCCCAATGGGTTTCCTTCCAGCCAACAATTCAACCAGATCCCATGCATCATTTTTGTGCAAGGATGCCATTTCATCAACCATGGCCTCCTTCCAGAGTTTTCAATCCTATGAATCCACTGCCTCCCTAACAATTCTTAGATCATCATTAGTGATATATAAAGAAAAAATTAAATAGAAAGCATATGGACTATACCTTTTTGACTTCCTTTCTCGAATTTATATTCTCAAAGCTGGAGTTTGAGGCTGTTCCTCTTCCGATCCCTGTTCTGTTGTAGAGTCTGATTTTTCCTCATTTAGATCAAACTCTATCTTCTCAGGTTCCTTTCATAGGAATTCATGTTTAGTAACATCTTTCACATCTATAAACACCACATCTCAGTTGTACACAACCTTCCTTGTTTCTGGGTTCCAAATCTTATAACCTTTTAAACTATCCTTATAACCAGTAAAGAAGCACCTTTCATATTTACTATCCAACTTGGTTCTTTTCTCCTTTGGAACATGTACATATGCATCACATCCAAATACCCTCATATGTGAAAGAGAGGGTTTCTTACAAGTCCATACCTCATGTGGAGTCTTATCCTCCAACACTAATGAATATTATCTATTAACCAGGTAACATGCAGTCTCCACCACCTCTCCCAAGAATTCTTGTCCTAACCTGCTACCATTGAGCATGCTTCTTGCCTTTACCATCAACGTCCTGTTCATTATTTCTGCAACTCCATTTTGATGAGGTGTGTAAGGAGTAGTATTCTTTTGTGATATACCACACTTCTTAAAAAACATCTTCAATTTCCTTCTTGCAGAACTCTCCACCATTATCTGTCCTCAACACCTTTATCTTCTTCTCTATCTGGTTTTCCACCAGAGCCTTAAATTATTTAAATCTGTCAAAGGCTTCAAATTTCTTCCCAAGGAAATATATCCATTTATTCCTTGAGAATTAATCTATTAATGACATATAGTACACAAAATTACCCAGTGATGGAACCGACACAGGTCCAAACATATCACTATGCATAAGCTCTAATATCCCTTCGCCGTCTTAGCACCAGAGGGGAAACGCACCCGATTCTTCTTCCCATATACACAATGTTAAAAAAAATCAAAATCCAAAGATAAATTAGACATACCTTATACCATACCATTACCATGTAGCATTCGAAGGAACTTCTCTCCAATATTTCCAAGCATTTGATGCCACACCATGGTATTTTCTCTAGAGACTACAAGGTTTTCAGCTCCACTTTCAGGAACCACAGAACTGTTGCACCCATCAATAAAAGTGCTACCCAAAAGCTTGTATAGAGTTCCAATATGAAATCCCCACATCAATTCTAGTGCTCCATGAACCATCTTGCAATTATCCTTATCGAATACTGTTTTCACACCTACATCGTCCTTCTTTATTACAAAAATCAGATTTATGGCTAATGTAGGAATATACAGAACCCTAGGAAGTGTTCTAATCCTTCCACCTTGAAACTTCAGATTTAATTTTCCATGATTGTTGATTATGGCCTTCCTTTCATCCCCTAGGAAGACATCACTACCATCATATTTCTCATACTCGCAGAACCACTCTGTATGGGGAGTGAAGTGAAAGGATGCACCAGATTCAATCAACTATGACTCATGATCTACATGTGTACTTGAAGAAGAAGCCAAGTAAACATCCCCACCTTCATCTGAGGTGGTTTTTGCCTCTGCATAGGGAGAATTGTCATGTCCCTTTCCTTTCTCAGGGGCCTTATATCTATAGCCATTTTTGAAGTATCCTTCCTTTCCACATTTCCAGCACACCTTTACAGGTTTTCATGGAGATTCTGATCTCCCTCTAGATTTAGATCTCCCACTCAAGGAATTATTTTTGTTTTTTTTCAATATGAGAATTGAGGTCTAAAATGGGCCTCCTAAGGAAATTATAAAATAATAGTGGAAATAATAAAATAATATTAGATTACATCATCAAATTTTATAAGGAAGAAAGATAATACTATTTTTCAACTTATCTCCCTATGGGTTTACTCAAATTTCAAGCGGAAACACTTGTTGGATGCATAATTTGATTCCTCATCCAAAGAGTACCCATGTTGCATGTTGAAGAGATCCTTTTTCGACAACTTGTCACTCTCCTCTCTTGGTATCTGGCCCTACTCTTGCTCCTCTGCTTGTTTCCATGTGACTTCTTATTCTTCTACTCTTTGCCTTTATTTTTCTTCCTATTTCTTCTTTTCTTCCTTCAATCTCCTCTGCTCTTGTTCTTCCCTTTGTTTCTGTTTTTCTTCCTGCATCCACTGTTTCCTTCTCGAATCTACTGCTAAGGCCTCTCTCAGAATGATTGGATCCATTTTCATCTTGCACCTTTGCTCTCCCTTGGGCTACATGAAACCTTCCTCTTACCTTTTCCATGCAATGGGTTGCGCCCTTCCATCGCTACTGCTTCTAGAGTGAAATATTTCTATGGAGTAGCTTATGAATTTCCCGCAAAACTAACCAACTTGTGGGACTTTGAGGCATTACAAAAATTATTCCATGGTCTCTCCTCCAGCCTGTAGAATGTCCCACTTAGCATTGGAAATGAATCCTTGTACAATGGTCTATACAAAAATTTTGAAGATTGTACGAATTAAATTCCAGAGTACAAAATGAAAATTTTTGTATCACCTTTGCTTCGGTGTTCACAACTTTCATATTCTTGATCTCGTACAATTTGATTTTCATAGGAAGAGTTGGCCAATGTGCTTTCTTCTTCATGTGCAAAGTTGCTGAAAAACCCGTGGAGAGATGATACAAAACTTCTTGCATGACTAACTAATAAGTGGCATACCTTGGTAAAATATGTGGTTATTTCTATCCTCCAAGCACTAATATGAGGAAAGTGCCATCCGGTGAGTCAAACTAATATGCTATCTCTGAAACCACTTCCATTTCCCCATGTGACATGCAAGGTGGCTCTTCCTCAAAGATAAACTTGTATAACGAAATGAGGAAGTGGCCAGTTAACATTTCCATTACTCCTCTGTGGTTGCACTCCAAAAAAAATTTGTAGCAGATGTGCACAACAAGCTATCATGGTTTCCAAGTCCAATTCATGCCAGGGAATGAATTGTGAGTGTAAATTGTATCCAGTAGATAAGAAGACACGTAAAATATATCCTTCTCACCCCTGGGAGGATTCAGGGCATTTTTTACGTGGAAACTTTTTTTTCGAGTCGAAATTTTTTACTAGTTGAACAATTTCCCTTCATTCACAACCTGGTTAATTAATAATTCCTATTATCATTTCTCTTATGAACATAAATTTTGCAACATAGAACTATCAAGAGCTGATAGGACCTCCTGAGAGATTTTTTCTTGTAGGTGTTCGTGGGTGTTTGATGGAACTTTGATGGTTCTTTTACCCAAATTTTAACAATTTCCTTTATACTGAAGTATATGGTGGTGGCATAGAAGTAAGAATCCATGAGTGATTACATATCTGGAAAATGATACATGAGATGGTAATATGTTGATAGATTAATAAGAAATCCTTTTTCTGCTGGCATTGTTTATAGTCATAGTCTTAATATGTATTTGCAAAATTATCCAACTGACAACGTCTAGACATCGGAAATTGGGATATCTACATGCAACCTTATGTTATCCTGACCATTGAACATTTATATAGAGCTTCCAATATTATAGATCTACTTTGAAGCTTCTTGCTGAGAATTCTTCACTGAATTTCTATGAAGTGATATATGATTCCTTTTTTATGAACAATTGAGTATCTGAATAAATTGGCAAGTTTACTTGCGTACTCTTGATTTCCTCCTTGATGTTGATCTTTGTGGTATCCTTTGAAGCATCTCTCTTTGGTGCCATAACAATAATGATTGATGAAGAGAAGTGCTCAAAAAATTCAATAACTGTAGGAGGAAAAGGAACTCATGAAAAAGAAGGAATAACTTCAGAAAAATAACTCACAAAGAAAGATCACAACAACAACCACTAGATTAACAAGGATTTCACAATTCTTGAGGTGATGGAGGGAGACTAGCTGCAAGAAATGCACATTGTGTAGTCTCAGTAGTCAGTGATGTAGCCTGAGGCTTGAGACTGTGAAATTCACAACTCAACCTAGGAAAAATGAGGGAGATACTGCACTTTTGACAATCTTAGTGGCGAAGGGATCAGGCTTGAGTCTTGGAACTATAAAATGCACAGTTGGGTTAGACTAGTACCACACATTGTGTAGTCTCAAAGGTCAAGCTGAAAAATTGAGCCTTGGACTTGCACAATGCCTAACTAGACAAGACAATTGCTAGCCAAAGGAAGTGTAGATATGCCTGAAGAGAGTGTGAGAAACTAGAAAATATGAGTGATGGTGCAAGTTAAATCGAAGATCTGACTAAGTATATATAGATTAGTGAAAATCAAGTGTAGAATATCAACATTAAAAATAAAAATAAAACATGCACGTAACAGTCGCTGAAATGACGACTACTAATGGGAAAAAACAAAAAAACTGATGCGACACTTGTATAAGGCAAACGACAGACTGAACCAACACTTATAAAATATAATATAATTTTAAAATACAAAAAATATTAAGAGAAACAATTAAAGTAGCACTCACATAAGTGAAACGACAAAAAGCGACAAGAAATGCAACAAAATATGGCAAAAACAAAACTCACCCGAAAAAGCACCGAAAACTCCACCGAAGGCTCCTTGATCTCCTTGGGAATGATAGAGCTCCTATATAGAATGTAAAAATGAGCTCTATAGGAACTCATTAAATAGATCTATGCCAATTATGGTTTATGTCGTTCATGCCTAAAATCAAGGAAAAAGTGACACTTGGTGAAAGTTCAAATATAACGACTTATGTCATCCTTTGATAAACTAAATAATGAATCCCTATTTTCTAGGGATGCTTTTTTTTTCCTTTTGGAAAAATTTCCATGCACACTACCAGGAATGATTGTGTAGCTCCTAAGGTTTGGGAAACTCCTTGACTCAGTGCATTGCACAATTTCTGATCTCAAGGGAGGCTTTTCACAATATCTAAGCTTAAGTCTGGGTTGCAATCCAAAATTGCACGGTTTCTAAGATCAAGGATGGTTTCCCTATATGTATTGCACAGTTTTGATCCTCAAGTCTGGTATAGCTTCAAATATTGTGCAATTTCTAGGGGAAATCACAACAATATTGCAAAGTCAAGTCAAGAGTTAGCTTGTGTGTGAAAGGTATCAAACTGGGATCAAATCATCACAAGCACACCATGAAAAGATAAGTCTTAATCATAGCATTAATACTTAACATTAGTAAATGATAAAATCCTATGGACAGAAGGGAATGCTCCAAAATTAAAGCATGAGAAACTTTTTGGAGGGTGGCTGTAGCAGCTACAACACAACCTTGTAGCTCTAAAGTTCAACTTTCAAAATTCTCATTGTTTCTGCCAATCTTAGGGAAAATTATATAACTCTCGTCCCATATGATTCATCATCCCTGATGTGTCATGTTTCCTCCATGTTATATTATACTATTTTGCTGGTATTTCCTTCCTTCAGTGTTATGTGCCCTCTTATGTATTGAAAATAACACACCGATGTTAGTTTAAGAAAGGGATGTAATTTTTTGGCATATTTAATCACTTTTGCCACATATGTGTTGTACTATAATGGTATAAAAATGAATCTTTTATTTAGCTAAAAGTCACATTCAGATCTTGGTCAATATTCCAATCTGTGATATAAAGTTCAAAACCCATATAATCTAATTGAACAATTTATCACAACAATATTGTTTTTAACCACATGCATTCAATTCAAGGCACATTGACTTGCCATCCAAGACAAGTGTCCAACCTATTCACATCCACACACATGTAATTATATCGATTACAATTTTCAACCCATAATTATACTTTTGATGATTTCAACTTCAACATCAACCACAAGATTCCACACTCCTTCAAACAACCTTCCTCCACGAACCATTTCCAAAACATAAATATGTTTCAAGAAATAACTCATTTCGCACAATTTCTCCACACCAAGAAAAACAAAACTTTATCCAAGATTAAATCTAAGTAGTACCACTACTACCAAAAAATTACTACCAAGCTCTATATCTTCCATAAATTCACCATTGGTATATCTCTAGCCATATAGGCTTAATTTTTGAACCACAACTTTGATACCACTCTGTAACACACCTAACCCATTAATAGTCGATTAAGGTTGTGGGGTATCTAGGATTAACCTCTAAAGTTATTTTATGGAAATGGAGTTATAAAAAATAGTATTCCTTCAACCACCTTAAATCTCTATTCTGAGATTACCATCATATTTTATTGATTGGGATATTTCCGACAACATAAATTTCATCCAAAGTCGAGTTCCAAACAAAACGCTATGCCCATTTGAATATTTTCCTCCAAATACCACATAACATCCATGGAATTTCCATGTGGTAGAGATAAGGCATCCATTTCCCATGTGTTTCCATTGTACAATGTCATGTCACTGGTAGGTGGCATCCTTCATCCATGTCCTTTTACCATATCATCCACCACATAACATGCCATGTTGAGATCCTTATTGGGTTTTGATATTTTTGGAAGGAAACCCTAATAAATTAATCTTGAACTCTTGACACTTGATACCCTGAAAATATGATAGCTAATATACCATAGTAAAATAACAAAAGACCAATCTTTGATAACTAACAAGCATTTTTTTTATTAGTATCAAAGTGTAATTGTGATATGGGGGTCTCAAATTCCTAAAATTATAACACCCGACAATCTCTCCCAATATCCTTAATATTTTATATTCAATACCATGTTACCTCTACCTCAACTACTACTTGGATGCCACCTCAGTGCCACTGTGCACTTTGATCCACATCATCCTTCCGTGTTTGTAACAAATTGACATTCCATGTTATTAACAACATACTTCATGCAACATCAACAGGACACACCACCTTACCAAGTCATCACCATGTTAGCATGTGATGTTATGAAAACCTGCCACACCAACATGCCACATGCATTCACTTCAAGGAACACTACCTTTCCATCCAAGATAGGTGTCCAACCTATTCACACCCCGACAAATGCAATTGTATCCATTTCACTTTTCAACCCTTAATTATACTTTTACTAATTTAAAGATCAATATCGATCACATGAGTCCACTCTCCAAAATCCCTCCTCATGGATTTATTTCCAAACCATGACTCTCTTTCAAAAGATAAATCACTTCACGCAAAAACTTTAATCGAAGGTAAAATCTAGGTAGCACCATAACTACAAAAACGTGACTAGCAAGCTCTCTGTTTTTCTCAAGCTCGCCTCTGTGGTAAATATCCAATACTCTAGGAATAATTATTGAACCATAGCTCAGATATCAATCTGTAATACACCTATCCCATTAGCACTTGATTAAGGCTATTGGGTATCCAAAAATGACCTAAAAATTACTTTATGGATATGGCGTTATAAAATATCCTCTTCTCCAAAGTTACTTTATGGAGACGGGCTATAGAAAATCCTCTCAATTAAACTAACTTAAAACTTGATTCTAATATTATCATCATCTATTGGTCATTGGGATACTTCTAATAATATAAATTCCATCCAAATCTAAGTTTTAGATACAAATTTATGCCCATCTAAATATTTTACTTCAAATTCCACATAACATCCTTACCATTTCCATGTGGTAGACATGTGGCATCTATTTCCCACATGTCACCATTGTATAATTCCATGTCATTGAAAGGTGACATCCTTTATCCATGTCCTCTCACCATGTCATATTCCAATGTCACCATGTCATGATCCTTATTGTGATTAGGTAGTTTCAGGAGGAAACTCCAAAAGCTTTGTCTCGATCTATTGAAACTTGATACCATAAAAGGATAATAGCTAATATACCATAGTCAAAAGAAACAAAACAAAATTTTGAAAACCAACAAGGATTTTGGGTTCTATTAGTATTAGGGCGTGAACCCTATATAATGTTCGCAACCTACCAAAATTTCTACATTTGATAATCGATTCTTGATAACCTGAATCTCCAATATCTAATACTAGGTCACCTCTATATTGACTACCACCTAGACACCATATTTGTGCCACTACGTACTCTGGTCCAAATCATCCTAACACATAGACATGCCACATCATCATGCCACACATCAAGAACCTACTTTGTGCCACGTTACAATGACATGTCACCTCACTAAGTCATCACCACATCAACATGCCATGTCACCAAAACCCACCATGCTAGTATGCCACATGTGCTCACTTCAAGGAATATTTCCTTGCCAACCATGTAGGTTTCCACACTATCCACATACACACACATGCAATTGTATCCATTGCAATTTCCAAGCCTTAATTATTCTTTTGCTGATTTCCATATCAACATAAATCACAAGAGTCCACAATCCTTCAAACATCATTCCTCAAGGAGCCATTTCAAAAACATGACTTTCTTACGAGACAATTTTTTTTTCCATTGTTTCTCCAAATTAAGCAATAAAACATTTTATGAAAAGTTAAAGCTAGGTAGTACCATTGCTATGAAAACATGACTAGAAAGCTCTATGTCTTTCTCAAATTCACCTATGTGGCATATATTTGTCCCTCTAGGCCTAGCGTTTGATGCATAGCTTTGATACCACTCTGTAACACACTCAAATCCTTAATATCTAAAAAGGGTGATAACTAATGTACCACAATCAAATGATGGAAAACTAATATTAAAATGTAACTGGTGGTTTTGGTTCTATTAATATTGGTGGCTGCACCTATTACAAAGGTCTCAACCTCCTGTAATACTAATATTTGACAATCGATCTTTTGAAGCCTAAATATTTGATATTCGATACCATGTTACCTATAATTTGTCTTCCACATAAACACCACTATGCACTCTAATTCACATCATCTTTCCAAGTTGACATGCCTCATCAACACCACATCATCAAGGTCCTTCTTTGTGCCACATTAGCATGAAATATCACCTCGTTAGGTCATTACTAGGTCGACATTCCATTTTACCAAAACCGGCCACACTTGTATGCCGTGTCCACCACCCTATTTGGAATCATCGATATTAGGAAGAAATATTGATAGTTGGGTCATGATATCCTAATGCCCGACCTACAAAATGTTTGCATTTTGATACTAGATACCTGATAATCAAGCCTATCTATTGGAAGCTCTCGAATTTTTCGTTAATTGATAGATAATGCGGGTTTTGTTTGTATTATGCCTTTGCTTGTTAGTTGAAATTATGGCCTCCTAAAGGATGATAGATGAAAGGATGATACCTAATGGCAAAGGCATAATATCCCCTTTCAACTAGGCTCCTAGTCACGACTCCTTTTGGCCATGAAACTAGGGGAAGATTCCATAGAATTTGATTCTTGAAAATATCTAACTCCTCCATCATATAATTCTCAAACGGTAAAAGGGGCCACACTCCAATTTTCTAGTAGTATTGACTCGAAGACTTACATGTTGATTCCTAATACATACAAGAAAATTGAAATGTATCTTAATGGCCTTTGTTGGATATGGGTACATCCATTAGTATCGAGAATTTTGGGGTGATCCTTCTTGAGGATTCTTCTGACACATAGGGCCCTATAGCCCAATAGTCAAAGGCATGATAACCTCATCATGGCTAGGCTCCTGGTCACAAATCCTATTAGGCGAAGTAACCAAGGGCTATGGCTAAATACTTCCAACCTATAATTTCAAGACTCCTGAAAGGATTCCTAGGATTGTTTCATAGGTATGAAATTAACTCTGATTAGGGCAAGGAGTTTACCAAAATTTCTTGAGATTCATAAATATTTAATAACCTCTAGGAGCATCTAGAAAACTACCTTCAATTAGGAAACTTCACCAAGAAAGAAAAAGGGATGTCCAAGGCCAAATCCACAAGTTCTCCCAGTTAACTCAACTTATTCTCCCTCCTTTAGGATTATAACTTCAAACCCTTATAATTAGGACCACCACCAATCTGGATTTTTTTCCAAAGGGAAAAAACCCATAATTTTATTTCGTGAAAGGAAATAAAATTACATTTTGTAGATGCTAATAACATTAAATATGAGTAAAATTACAACTCAGAAATAGGGAAAAAATAGACATTAAAAACTAAAACATAAAAAATACAAAAGGGAGGATTAAGTGATATAAAAATGACTTATCTTCCTTTTTTTTTAAATTTTTTCTGGACTTTATTTCATCCCCCTGAGTTGGGGCCAATAAGTAACATTTCCAATTAACGCACGACTATCTTTGGCAGTTTCTATTTGTATGAATTTCAAATATTTCCAAAACAGAACTCTCTTTGTGCCCACCATCCCATCCTCTTTGTTTGCCACTTTTGTCTATTTTTCTGGTTCATGGATTGCTTCTGATTCTGCACCATTATGCTTGTGGGTTACATTGTCATCATTGGACCTGCATACCCCCTTCTTATTGGTTTGGAGGGTTATTTTGATTTCCCCTTATTCTTCCTCCAGGAGGTAGGGATCATAAGGCTTCCATTATTTTAGTTTGTGGGCCTACCCATTTTTTGATTTGGGTGCTTTTTTTCCTGAGGGAATGTGTCATGCAAGTGTCCTGTTTGATAGAAAAGTTGAAATTTGAATATCGTATTTTCATAATCAAGTAGTTGGTTCCATAGGAAGTTTTTATGTTTCAACTAAATGCGATCAGGTAGATATTTACATAGATCTATTTCTACACATATTCTTGAGAAATTAAATAATCCATTCTCTATTTTCTCAGTGTCCATCTTTTTGAAAGATCCCATGCTATTTCCAAATTCCTCAAGGAAATTGTGATAATATAATGGAAGTGAAATATTTAGTAACCTCAACCATATTGGTATTTTTGATACTACCATCGTTGTGGCATCAAAATTTGGAAACCAAGGGATAATGAACTAAAGAATTGCATTTAACCAAAACCAGGACCCTTATTTCAATACTCTCTCCAAGTCCTCCCAAGTATCGAATTGAACAATGAAGAGACCTTCTGAACATAGGTATATGTCATAATTGGTGGTCCAAGTTGTAAACACCCATTGATAGAGAGTATCTGACTTGGGCTAAAACCTATTGAATCTACATATCACTACCCTAGATTGAATAACATAAAAGAGTTGATTTACTTCATTTAGGTATAACACCATAGAAAGTATTTAGTTTTGTTTCTTTACAATGGAAGGTTTAGGGATTTATTGAGGCATATTCAATGGGTTATAGCCTTTTCCCTACACCACGTCCTTGTAGGAGGCCAAGCCTCCTAGATTTTTTGATCCCGAGGCACCTCCACATAGCCTCAAAAAAAGGATGATGGTAGAGTTTCAAGCAATGCCATAATCCTTCAGGTGGGAATAATCCTACATATGTCTCCCTTCACAAAGAAGCCTCTGCATGGCTATAGGGACCCATAGTTTATTCTCGATAATTTTATTTATATTATCCCCAAAGAGGGATCCACAAAACCAGATTTGGATTGTGTTTCCACCAAGGGTATTTATAAAAATATAAAAGATTACCATTTGAAATGGGTCTTCAAAACTCCCAACTGATCTAAACAAAATATGATCATAAACATTTCCAGATTGTTCTAATTTAATCTAAATAGATTGAGGCTTACAATGTGCCAGAATATCATAGTGTTGTGCTAATACATCAATGATATTTCCCTTTCCTTTGTCACCCCAATGAGTTCCCAACATTGAACCCACTTAACTTAGGGATTTAAAAATATCTTCCACTTTATCCATCTCTACAATGGCATTGGATTCCATGATGCTGGCATTGCATTTTTTCCATCTACTCTACCATACAATTCTACCTAAGCCAAATGCAAGCTCATAGAATGCCCAAACCCTTAATGCAACCCCTGTTGCATATTATTATTCTCCTATGAAATTATGTGCACATTTGGAACGTAAAAATTTCTAATTTTTGAAAATGCCATTGATTCCCATGAATTGTAGATTGCACAACCTTCAAAAAACTATGGGAAAACCCTAAATGAAATTCACATGAAACCCTAGGCCAAGAAGGTCAGAAAAAAGAGAGGAAAAGAAATAACTATTTTGAACGAAATGAGAAATACGATTGACTAGATTGTTCTTTATCCAATTGAATAATTTCACTGTTAATTATATTGCTGATACAATCCGTACATACTATGGTATACACCTTTAATCCACCATTCATTTTGTTACACATGAACTCTTCCATATTGGAGAGATGGCTGAGCGAACCAAAGCGACGAATTGCTAATCCGTAGAACGGATCATCCGTACTGAGGGTTCGAATCCCTCTCTCTCTGCTCGTACACTATTAATCCTGAAAACGAATAACCCCCAATATTTCTATGGAACGGAAAAGACCCATTAACCTAGAGACTTTTTTCACTATTCTGGATTATTATAGGAGGAACAAGATTCTCAAAAATCCTTAACAATAATATTAAGATTTGTCACAAACATGGTCTTAAATGCTTAGCTCAAGGTATCCATCAAGAGAAACCTCCCAGTTTTGTTACTTTACTTCAAGGGGGAAACTTAGCTAGTCATTCCCAGTACTAACTCATTGATGACCCAAAACACTATTACAACAACATGGAGAACCGTCAACTTAGACTAGTTGATACAACCTATAATAAAATACTAAATATCCCATATTTAACACAAAGAACACACATATTTAATATTTACTTCTATATACAATATTCGTTGATAAAATAATTAAATGCTAGGAACCAAGCAGAATTACTCATTGTTTCAAATTTTCATTACAATACTACTTAATAATCCTGCAAAAATTTCATGACACTCTCAATAAATATAGCCATAAAAACCAAATCTACCATTTCATGTCATGAACAAGAATCACATATTTATCATAGGTAACATATCTAAGAGTTTACCTCTACATACAACATTCTATAATAAAGAGTCTTACAACTATTAACTAAAACCATTTACCACAATGTTTAGATTCTCATTACATACATATATAATAGTCAAGAATAGCTATAAACTATGGGGAGATGAATGCCAATTCATTCCATTAACAAGAAGATAGTTACAATTATTATTATTATTAATTTTTTATTTTTATTTTTATTTTAAATTTAATTTCAATTTTAATTTTTTCTCCAAATAAATATACGGGATCAACTAGAAGGGATCACATCATAATGGCTTATTAGTAGAGCCTAACCTTGAGGGCATTAAGGAGAATTGATATGGTGACCTATGTTGGTTGTAGTACATGTTAACTTAATAAACCAACATCATTATGTCAATCTTTGGTTCATATACTTCAAGACACATCACAATATGTGCCAGAGAAAAACTCCAAAGACTTGAAAAAAAAAAAACATATCCTACTCTATAAACTGTCCATTAGCACTCTCAAATTCCTACAAACACTATTCCTACATTATAATGGAAATTTAAAAGTGAACCCTATCTACTGGCTATGTGGAGATCTAAGCTCTGGTTCCTTCTGGGTTGAGAAAATTCAGTGTGAATATTGTCCCAATAAGCTAGAGGACAAAGGAGTTAAGATTCCTTGGAAATATTCACACTCTCAAAAGGACTGTAAAGTTGATCTCTCTTTTTTCTACATAATGAAAAATCCCAAATCCAAGAGAAGCAAGAAAATATATTTTGAACCTACACTTAATCATATTACCAACTACTTCTGTGTGAAATCAAATGGAATAAAATGAAGGTTTCAAATCTTCTCAAGACACACATCAGTCCTATATAAATTTTCTAACTGTATATCTTCACTCAGGTCTAACACTCAATTCTTTCTTCAAACTTGTAAACAAGCTTCACACCTTTATAAGCAAATTAAATCACTTTCTCCATCACATATGAATGATAGAAATTATGCATTACAAATAATCATAAGAAAGGACACAAGAAAAAGATATTAAAAAGTATGTTTTGTAACCCTAAAATCATAAATCATTACTCTATTTAAATTCACTTAGAGAAGTTACAAGTCAATAGTTTTATGTTTATATTCTCTTCATGAAGAAACACTGAACTCGAATCCTGGTGGGACTAGTGCTTATTAAAATATTTAAGGAAACAAAATACATATGTGAAGACACCACTGGTATAAATCCTACAATTCTCATAAACCAAGCAAATAATATATAGATAAACTCTGTTTTAGTGTGTAAATATGAGTACATATAGGGATATCATTTCAATGTCTTCAAAATCACAGTAAATCTGATGCAACTTGTGTTCCAATCAACAAAACACTCCAGATCATAATGGGTCTATTGCGCTTCATCTTACTAATTGATAATTTTTTTTATAGATCTCAATCTAATATTGAAACATTAAGAAATAAATTCACGAGACAAAGTATTGGATTACTTTGTTCATCACAATGCACATAAGAAATTTTTTTATACATAACAATCACACAATGATTGACCATGAGAAGATTCATAGCAGTTATCTACCATGCCATATTTCCAGATTTATACATAAAGGAAAAAAAAACATATAAAATAAAGGATTAGATAAGAAGGATGGAATACACAATCTCTATTTCTATTGACACATGATATTACTTTAGTTATGGAAGAATAAGTACAAATTAACACATCCAACTTCAAGATACCAAATGATGATAACAGATCTATAACCTATTAAAGAAAATGAACAAGGAGAAGGGGCCAACAAGCTCGATTAATGGGCCCAACCAACCAGATCGTACCTCCTATAAAATATTTAAGTCACAAAGTAGCCTCAAAACATCAAATTCACAAATAAGTAAAACTAAAACCTAGAATAGGATGTTTGTATTAAAAGCAACTTCTCAATATTTACATCAGAGAACAATAGCTCATAGTCCAGCGCCCAAAAGGGAGTTTCCCCAATGCCTAAACCAACAACATAATATTAAAAAGGTATCGACCCACAAGAAAAAATCCATGGTTTATATTTATATCATTTACATTACAATGGTAGGCTTCGAGCCAACCAAATTAGATACAAAACGAAATAGTAAATATCGTAACAACCTATGAAAGGAAATGGATCTAGTGAAACCAGAAACTATTCCAGAAAGTTTGTAGATCTGATGGAGAAATAACTTAGATATTAGTTCCTCTTATCTCGGCCACGAACCAACTATGATCTCATTAAGGTGCACTTTGACTACTCTTCATGGAAATTTTGACAGGTGTAGAGTCAACAACCATACATATCTCCTCCTTTGGTACCCAGGCACAATTTAACCATTATTAGTAAAAATTTTATGTAAATCCTATTGAAAATAAGGAGAATATATTATATAATAAAAAATTACCTTATGATGCTTCAAGTTTAAGTTAATAACCAAAAAAATGTGCAAAATAATAACAATTCCCATAAAACCACGTAAAAGCATAAGTGACCGTAAAGAAAAAAGGCGTGAAATTACATCAAAACAAAGACTCAACATACCCCCACACCGATCATCTTGCATGTCCTCATGCAAAAAAAAATCCTGAGCATAGACCAAAACTGATCAAAACTATAGGGTTATGGCTTCTCTGTTAGAGTCCTGCTGCATTGGCCAACATACTTTTTTCTTTTACCATTCATTACCTCAAGGATCTAGGGAATTAATTAAAAAATATAGGGTTAATTTAGTTAATTAGGGTGAAATAATGTAGGCAAGTGTTATATGATGTCAACTTCCTTTTTTCAGTGAGATGAGAAAAAATATATTAATACCTTTAGTTGATTCAAGTGAAATACTTAAATGTCGTTTGTACATTTCCTGTGACCAAAGATTAGGAGGATTTCTATCAATCACGAATATCATCTTCTTCAAGATGAATCATCAAATCTGTATGTTCCACACATCCTTGAAGCCATATAGACACAATGTTAAGAATATATTCAATTGAAAATGAAAATAGACTGGTTTGTAAGGTACACGTGATCTTGCACCTTCTATAGAGTTCTTGCAACTCTCTCTCACACAAAAAACAATATAATTTACTTGATTGGTCTAGCTATTTCAGGGATGAGAAAAAAATATATGTTGTTTTTGATTCAGTGTTAGGTCCATCACTATCAAGAATGATCTTCATTATTTTAAAAAATATTTATTGTTACCAGAGCTACCATAGGAATTCTAACAAAATTGTTACTGCAAGAAGAATGTTATCATTGAATACTAAAAGTGGAAGAAGGAATCAGAGAAATGAAATAGCCTACCATCAAAATTTCCACAAAGCATCAAAGAAGTAGCCTTAATAAGTATGTGTTCACCTCAATATCCTCATTATAAATAAGAGTGACATAATCATGTTTTGAATGCCACTGTGTTAAATATGGATGGAAATATGGCAAAAGAAGCACACCAAAATGATACATTATAGGATGATCTAATTATCCTTGTCTCTCAACGTTTTGCCACTATCTAAGTGTATAATGGAAGCCCCTCTTATATGAGAAAAGTGATTCACCTACACTAAGGGTCCTGCTTCCATTAAATCATCATTTATAAAAGATAGAACTCCAAAACACAATACTGGAAGGATGTTATATCCATTCTATGGAATGTATGAAGTTCATTTCCTAAATTCAATTTTAATGAAAATTGATTCAGAATGTGACATAGGGTTTTTGAGTTTTAAGTGTTCCAATGTGTGTTCTCCATCTCTCTTACTCGACATAGGCATATTGTGAGCATGCATGTTCAGTACCCTGACAAGTTTTCCTTGGCACCATACAAGCATAGCTCTGCTACCAAAAGGCCTGTTTAGTAACCCGATGGGTTTGCTTGTACTTACTAATACTTCCTTTTTATTATTATATATCATTCAAAAGTTTTTAAATAATGTATATTTCTCATTGGTAGCTTTTAGAGAGTAAGGACCCCGGGTGGTATGAGAGTTTTATATTTTTTACACTCATAGATAATTATTTATATTTATCCCAAGGGAAATGTCATACACAATAATATTAAATCTCAAATATTAATGTAAAATAAAGCGTAACAGATAATGACATAAAGGCCTCTCTAGTTGATCATGCTAGGGTTCTCATGAAATCCCATTTGAGGTTGTATAGGAATGGTCCACCATATGAGGTTTTTCAATAATACCCTTTGTTAACATTGGAAAATATTATAGGAAAAATAAATTAGAAAATGTCAAGCAGAAGTTGCATATAAAGATTTACAGGGAAGAAATACATTAGAGGAGCTAAAAATTTAAATTTTCATAAGGTCATAAGGCAAGATTTTTGGACCACGCACAGGAAGCACTGTCTCTGAGCACACATTGTGGATTTTCCTTCGATAGCTCCATAGTGTGCGACTATCCCTTCAATAGCCGTGTTGTCTTGGGGATGCAGAATGTCACCATCCAAGACCACTTGGCACACTTGGAGAAAAATATTCTCACTCAACCTAACCAAGTATAATCACCTTTGAGACACCTTGAGGATTTAGTGCAACACACAAAGGAATCGTACCCCCACTCTTGTGTCACCATCCATCTTGGACCAAGAGAGGGAGGGAAAATTTTAAAATGGTCTATAAAAGCCAGCCGTGGGAGGAGAAATGGGCTTCATATTGTTATGTTGGCCAAAATTCTCCTTAGCAAACCAACTTGTGTTGTCCAGCAACAAGAGGATTGGAAGGATTCAGTTGTTGGCCATCCAACATCTCAATCCAAGAGAGAAGAGTTCACCACATCTTCGTCGATATACCATCCTTTGAGAGGGAAGAAAGGCTTGTTGAAAACTTGAGGGGAAGAGACCCCATTGTCTTGGATATTGGAGCTTCGTAGCTCAAAGGATCCACTACAAGATATTTAACATTCTATATTCTACTACTACCAACACCTAATAAATGGAGAAAGCTCTCCATTGTTGAGTTATTAATGTGTACATTTCTCTATTGAGCATGTTTCTTGTGCATTTTGTTTTTTTTTTTTGTTTCATTGTTTTTGTAACATGCTATGTTTCCATTTAACTTAGCTTATTACATGTTGAAATTGTTACACTAACGTTTGAAAAACCACTTTGACCTGTGACTTGTATGTAAGTAAGAAGCCTCCCTACTAAGAAAAGTGTCTTGTCTGCCCATGCGTTGAATACACTACCATAGGAATGGCGACTCCACTGGATTATTTCGTTTGAGTTAATGGTTGTTAATGCAGGTCATTATTCCTGTTTAGCTTGCTGCAAAATCATTCATGCATTCTCTCAGCACCTTAAATCACCCTCTGTGAGAAATTTTTCCTAGAGGAGGAGGAATTGTTTGCTTATGCCCGACTGTGTGCATTCTGTTTAGACAAACACACGTTTCGAGCCTATGGGTGGATAAGCCGTGCAGTAGGCAAAACGCCCATTTTTGCTTCCTTTTTCTCATTATTTGCTGTTATAAAGTGTTTGGAAACCCATAAATTTTTTTTCATCACTATGGTCTGGTATTTCGTGTCTATTTATGATGCTTATTTGCTACAATTTAGCTTAGCAACTAAGTAGTTTTAATTTTAGTTTTTTATTTTTGCAAATCGCACATAGATTAAATAGGAACAAGTAAGTGGCCTTTAATCCACATATGCTTTTCGAACAAACGATTTTCTCATAAAAGATACAGAAAACATAGCGTAATTAGAATAAAAGTAAGTGGCCCATATATCCACACATCTTTATCTAGTTCAATTTTTTTCAATTTTTGCATTAGGTTAGTTCAGTTTTACATTAGGAATCGGAACCAGGACCAAATTGTCGATAATAAAGAAAGTAATATCTTCCACCCTTGCACCTCACAGTGAGCCTAGGTATGCATATTAACACTTTCATAAGACAATTTTCCATATCCCTATAGTGTAAACTTAGTCTAACTAGGCAAGGTGTAAGCGGCCCATAATCTGCACATTGTTTATTTTTTCAAGGAAAAATCACACATAGGGTAATTAGAAAATGATTATAAAGGACCAACACATCTCCACATATCATAACACTTGCGATTGTACACTCCAAAGCACACGTGAAGCAACCATAAGCATTGGACCAAAAGGAACCCATTTTGTTGGGACCTTTATCTGGTTCTTATAGTTACTTCACCATGGCACGCCCTAAGAAAATTAAGACTCTCTAAAAAATCACTAACCGAATTCACTAAATTCTCCCCACAGTGGCCACAAAAGAAATTATAGTTCAGGTTAGGACCATCGGGGGTAGGCATCCAATAATATGCCTTGGTCATCATACATTTTGAAACATATATGTTGACTTTTTAGGGAGATTCAAATCCATCTATCTGCCCACGGAACAAATACCCGGGCATTACCAGAGACCCGTTTCAGAGGGGATTAAGCTTAGGCCTAGTGCATGTGGTACTCTTTGGGGCTACCTGAACCATATAGTGCTTGGTATTGGTAGCTGAATACCAAGAAGCTCAAGACTCTAATGCTCACGTGGGACAAAAATAATTTAGTGGCCAAAACTAGCGCATCCTTCCCTATAGGTGACAGTGCAGGCAACACTTGATCCTCTTACCATTACCTTGGTCGATTCTTCGACTTCTGTAAGGCGTCGCTAGTTCTTTCAAAACGTTAGCCCCAATACCCATCAAAATACATATTCACAAGGCTCAGTTACATTGAGAGTGTAAGGACGAATAGGTCTATTTAGGATTTTGAGTATCTTATGCAAAACAACCAAACCATATTTTTTGCTTGCTTGATCGCATAGCGTCAAATTAAAGGAAAAATTACCTCTTATTTTTTCACTTTGTTTTATTCATGTGATCATATTTTGTTTGATAAAAATATTCCTTCCTCCAACAACCCAAAAATATCACAAATATTAAGCTATTTGACACCATAACAAACCCAACGAGACCTCATCGATCTAGGACTTTCTTGGACCTTCCCCCATTAGAGGGAGGAGTGCTAGGTATTTCACAATTTAGTCATCTAAGATGACACACCACCACCATTATCAGTTCATTCTTTATTGGGGAATTTGTGATTGGAAACTGCCAAGGGTCACCAAACATCACATAAGTGGAAACCCTAGCAGGGTCACCACACTCAACTCCTCCCACAACCCATAGAGGGCAGAGGAGCACTACCCCTTCAGGGAGTCAACAAAATATTCATCAAGGCACACCACAAGGTAATATTACCCAGGCACCCCCTATAAACTATCACATTCAGACACCTGTTTTTCCACAGTACACAATGGTAGTCAATACTCAGGTACCCTTCTTAGCATCGCTTAATCTTCTAGATCTAAAGAAGTTAAATAATGACCCCATTTCTCACAGCCTTAATTGGCCTCCCATGCCCACGAAGCTCCCTTTGAATATATCAAAATTTGAAGGGAAGAAAGCAAAATACCTAGGAAATCATATTATGAATTTCCACTTGTAGTGTTTGTCCAATAGTATCATCGATGATACTATTCAACTAAAATTCTTTCAACGCACTATTGGGCCTTGAAATTGTCATTTAATTCCATTAAATTTTCACTTATATTTCCATATTATCACCTTCACTCCACCTCCATTTCATTACATTTACCTTAACATTACCATTATTGGGTTACATTTATGTTTTTCCAAACTTTATTAATTCGTAGTATTTTTAAGTGAATTTATGGTTAAAATTAGAAAATAATATGCACATTCTTATACCTAACAAGTGGAATGAGTTTGTTGCGATGTGTAGGTCAAAAAGAAGCTTTTAGAAGACCCTTATGTGGCCTCCTAAGGCCAAATTCGAATTTGGATGGAGAAGATCATGGGATCATAAGGATATGTGTCTCATTTCCTATTGGTATTGTAACTCTAAGAAGACATGTGCCTTATCACTTCTGATTTGGATTGTAACTCTATAGATGTAAGGAGAGATTCATGGAATATCATTAATGAGATAGCTTCTCATCTTTTTGTATAAACAGGGGAAGCTTTCTTCTATCAAGTATGTGTAAAATTGGAGTTATCATTGGAGTTATGCTCAAGCTTTGAATACAGAATTAGATTGTGGCACCTTACTCATGAATGTTCTTTCATCTTGACTTGGTTTTTCTTACATATGAAGCATCTCGATTTACCATCTCTCATACTTTTAGATCAGCTACCTAAAATGTGTGAGATTTACTTGCTTTTATAGATTGAAATTTATTTTCTTTCTTAGTATTAGTTTTAGAAAGACTGTGTAATCTCTACTTTCCTAAAACATCTCAAGAAGGTAGGTTCATCTATTTTCTAGTTGGATTAAATTTGAGGCAATAGAGCTCATAGTTGTTTAGTTTCCCTTCATGTTCTGTTATTTACTTTCCTATATCAAATATTCAATCATTGTATAATTGGGTGTTCTTAAAGTTTAGGCTAAGAAGGTGATTTGTCATACTTCACAATTGGGTGCTCGAATGTCTAACCTATGCAATTATTGAGTTTTTCCTTTGCATGCTTTAATTACTTTCCTATATTTAAAGACTAAAGTATAATTGGTTGCTTGTACATCATCTCAAGAGGGTGATTCTATCATACTTCCATATTGGATGCTGGAGTGATTGAACGTACCTTAGTTTTTTTCCTTTACATGCTTTGAAATTATTTCTTAGATCAAAATTTCAATTCCTACAAGTGTGATTGCGTGCACTATATTTTCTTTTGAATTTGTTTTCTTTCTTTTCGTTACTTGATTTCACATGTTAGTTGAATTTCATTTTCATTATTTGATTTCATAGATTAGATGAATTGGTTTTCATTATTTTGTAGTTAGATTGATCTAAACTGAAAGACAATTTCTAGCACATACAGTGCACATATGCTTCACAAGTTTACGAAACCCCCGGGTTGACAAATTAAATGGTAGGAAATTATTTTTCCCTAACGTTTTGGCGCTGCTGTTGGGGAAGTGTGCATAGGAACTAGCTTTCAATATAGAGTGCATTTTATTTTTAGTTTTTACTAACCATTTATGGACAGATGATATAAAATGCAACCGAAAGACTACATTGAGGAATGGTATCAAAAAGCGATTGCACCACAACATTCATCAATTCTTCAAGAGATCCTTGTGGCAAATCGAAAGGTCAAGTCGATTTCGCATATCCTTGCAAACAATCAGGTACATTTTTCAAGTTTAGATATGGGCATTTCAAAAATGCTAATCCGTAAATGGCTTCATTAGAAGCATTCATATGCTTAAAAAAACAGTTTTTTAAGATAGATAAGAAAAATAAAAATAAAACCAAGCTTGGCTAGAATTTTAGAATTTTTAGTTTTGTTTTCGAAAAAATTAAAATCAATGTTGATTCATTCATTTTGAATAAATTTGATGTTTTGTGGTGCAGTAATAACCACCCATATACTAACCCTTTGCAGGAAATATTTGCAATAAAACAAATTATTGAGAACAAGAAACACAAGCAAAGATCACGAGCGATAATTTAAGGTATGATATCAATCCTTTTCATTTTATTTTTACAAAATTTACACAGGAATCGATTCATAAAATCTTGACTATGCTAACAAAATAAAAAAAATCTTGAGTATGCTCTCCTTCTGCACTTCGTGTGACCTAGAGGATCAGAAAAATAATTTTTTTTTGTTAGTATATCATAAAATCTAAAAAAATTATTTAGCTACAAAATGCAATTCTGCAGCTAAAATTTTCTTTCCATCATTTGATTTAATTTGATTTTATTTTTAATAAACATTAAAATAAAAAATATAATAAAAAATAAATAAAAACCAAAA
Source organism: Pinus albicaulis (assembly GCA_034641835.2). Taxonomy (NCBI): domain Eukaryota; kingdom Viridiplantae; phylum Streptophyta; class Pinopsida; order Pinales; family Pinaceae; genus Pinus; species Pinus albicaulis. Next base: position 1,122,213,728 of record CM076579.1, on the reverse strand, counting down.
TAAAATTGTCAAAAATTCATTTTCTTTTAAATTGTTTTGTTTAATTAAAATATATATGTATATATTTTATTTTATTTTAAAAATGTAACATATATAATTTTTTTAACGTAACTAAAACATTTTAATATAAAAACAATTAAAAATAAAAATAATAAAAATAGTAAAAATAAAAAATAAAATAAAACAAAAACAAAAACTAAATCCACAACTCACATAATAAAACAAACAAAACATTAAGAAAACATAGAAAAACACATCATTTGAAAAAGGCCGAGAGCATAGTTTAAAACACACTGCTGGTGAAAATGCAAATTTAGATACTTCCAAGCCAAATTTCGATTTCAAAATTTGATAGCAAGCCTGAAATGTTATTCAGTCTGCAGCTGTAGCATTTTCTTCAAACTCTTAATCTACTTTAGGCAGCAATCATTCATCAATTTCTCAGTCAAATTCAGTCACGTGATCCATTCTTCTGGGTTGTGATTATTGAGTTGGAATGAGGGTGATCGATATGAACTTCTCTGTGAGAGACAAGCTCTAGAAATTTTACCACAGTAGGCATCATGAAATTTTCAATTTCTTCAGGTATGCTCGCCAAACGATAGTTGCCATTCACTGTGACTTCTCATATGCACTACATAACCACAATTCTATTAAGATAGATCCTCCATGGTCGCTTTCTTATCCAAGCCATTACATATCAAAAGCTCCAAATAAAAAAATCAAACCACAACAATTTTATTTTATTGCAGAGGTAATTGCCATAAATGCGTAACTGTTAAAACACATGATTTAAAAATGCATTTTCTGACCAAACCGAGGCAAATTAGGAAAAAATAAAACATGCGTTTTTCGGGAATGGGGGCAATTAGGTAACTTGTGAGAGATTTTTTGGATTTCACAACCATTTGGGATAAATTCAGGGTTCTTCAGAGCTCTGTTTTGAATATTGCGTGGAGAAACAATTTGTTTTAAAAATAGTGAACAGTTCAAAAAGACATTCTACAGGAAGAAGAATTCGAATTGAAATCAAAGTCTATTTTAAATGGCACATGATCATAGCAATCAGTCATTCTATTTTTGTGAAAGGGGATCAAACAAATTTGAAAATTGGAGCTAATGGAGTGGAGAACAGTCAGTTGTACCCTGATGTGAAATACACCACTGTCAATGAGTACCTTAACCCATTTGTGTGAGGTTTTCTTCAATGGAGTGAAATTAGATAGTATTTTTCAGCGGATTGAGATTACATAGTAGTTTGAATAATTTTTTTTTCTGATTTTTCCCAATTATGGGCTATGAAAACCGAGCTTCTTATATGGTTGTGTACAAGTAGAAGTAGGCACAAGCAGATCCATAACATATTTCTGCTCCATAAGAAGCAAGAAAATGGCACTTGTTTGTTTTCTTTTTGGACTTTGGTGATATGAATTGCTTGTATAATTTACCAAAATTTTTTGTTCAAAAAATAAAAAATAAAAATAAAAAATAAATAAACTTTTGCAGCACGGATGATGATTCAATTTGACAATGAATTGCAGAACAATTGGAAGGTTATTTGATTTCTGAACATTTGGCATTAAAAATTATAATATTATTGCTGTGTATTTTTCTATAAAGCTTTAACTTACATGAAACAATGAATCTTTGTGATGCCAATCATTTTGCTGAGCACATTGCATGAAGTCATCCAACAACAAGGAGTTGATTTATTTTTCATGGTTATTTCTTAAAAATGGATTGTTATCGATATCATGAATTGGACTGAATATAACACTTTTGATTTTCCTTAATCTATTTTATTTTGGCATTCAAATTTTGCATAATAATCAAGAAGGAATTGGCCATTTATTTTTGAACACACTTATGTTCTTTATGCCAAGTTTTTTTTGTAGGTTTCAGATGATCGAATGATCATTGAAGGAAACCAATTGCATGCACAATTGGTCTTCAAAGGACAAGTTTCATGAGAAAAATAAGAACAATTCCATTTCCATATCCATCAAGACCATTACCTTTCCTTCCTTTTGAATTATAATTCCAACCAAGCAATTCAAATCAATCCATAGATATTTTCCTAGCCAGAGTCAGTCGTTCATTTTCCTTTATTGACATACAATTTTCATTACTTTTTTTCTACTCCTAACCCACAAATAAAAGCAAGAAGCTCACTTACATGCTTATTGCCCATTGTCATTTTCCATTTTCATCTTCTATTTCCATTTTCCTACTCCTATCCTTTTCATTTCACAAATAAACCTTGCTTCAATGCAAATTATTGAGTCCATAGCTCTTTCAGTCTAAAATCCTTGCAGAAACACCTTGAGGCTTGCATGCTCTAATGGCAAGTCTTCTTGCTGACGAAAAATGGGAATACATTAATCTCCCTTGTTCATCAGATATTTGTACCTATCAAGATGTGTTTGGGCATCTTGACTCTCATTGTCATCAATGGTGAGAGTTATCGTGTTGACTAGTGGCATATATTAATGGCCACTAAGTCAAAAATTTCTTGCTATGTTTGACATCAGAACATCTATTCACGTAGCATGAATTATGCCAATGATTTTTGAAGACATGAAGACTATCATTTTTCAGCATTTTGGAGATTATGAAGAAGATATGCAACTACAACAGATCAACATCATTCTGCAGCTGCAGAATCAGATGGTAGCTGTAGAATCAGATGAAAACTGTAGAATCAAAGGGCAGCAACATAATCAACACAATTTTGTAGCTGTAGAATGAGAGGACAACTACAGAATCAACATCATTTTGTAGCAAATTCAACAGTTTTCGTAGAAGCAATAAAAAGTCATCTTGACTCTTTCACCCATAAATTGTACAACCACTTGAAGAAGATTATGATCAGAATTTTGCAACCACCACACATGCAGCTAATCCATTTCCAAAAGGTAATTTAAGGTATGTCATTTTCTAACTTTTTACCATAGAATTCCTTAAAAAGCTAGAATGATAATTTTTGGAAAAAACACTTCTTTTCCTCATTTCATAAAGCTGCCAATACTATCAGTTGGGGGGGAGGGGAGGGGGGGGGGGGTGTGTGTACATTCATATTCACATTTTTCCACATTCATATCACATTCAAAAGGCCACATAATTTCAAAATATATTAACTATTACATTATTATTATGGGCATACAATCTCTTTTCAAAAGTACTTAAAAGATAATTCGATGCAAACACAATCATGGTTGTCACACAAGAATCAACCATGATGCAATCCAATAAAGATATACTTTGAATCAATAATCAAATTATCATTATGAAAAGTTCAAATATTAAAATTGAGTGCAACAAAAAAATATGGTTGAAACACAAGAACTAACCATGTTGCAATTCAACTAAAATACTTTGCAGAAGTGTGAAGTTATCAAATGATATCATGCAAAGTTAAGCCAAAGCTCAAAGGATAAAAAATAATTAATATAATAGATTGCATGAGGACATGCAATAGCTTTAGTTGGGGGGTATGTTGGGCCTTGAAATTGTCATTTACTTCCATTACATTTTCACTTATATTTCCATATTATCACCTTCACTCTACCTTCATTTCATTACATTTACCTTACCATTACCATTATTGGGTTACATCTATGTTTTTCCAAACTTTATTAATTACTAGTACTTTTAAGTGATATTGTGCTTAAAAATTAGAAAATAATACGCACATACTTATATGTAACAAGTGGAATGAGTTTGTTGCCATGTGTAGGTAAAAAGGAAGCTTACAGAAGACCCTCATGTGGCCTCCTAAGGCCAAATTCGAATTTGTATGGAGAATATCATGGGATCATAAGGATATGTGTCTCATTTCCTATTAGTATTGTAACTCTAAGAAGACATGTGTCTTATCACTTCCTATTTGGATTGTAACTCTATAGATATGGGGAGAGATTCATGGACTGTCATTAATGAGATGAATTCTCATCTTTTTGTATAAATAGGGGAAGCTTTCTCCTATCAAGTATGTGTAAAATTGGAGTTATGCTCAAGATTTGAATACATAATTAGATTGTGGCACCTTACTCATGAATGTTCTTTCATTTTGACTTGGTTTTGCTTACATATGGAGCATCTCGATTTACCATTTCTCATACTTTTAGATTAGCTACCTAAAATGTGTGAGATTTACTTTATTTCGTAGATTAAAATTTATTTGATTTCTTAGTATTAGTTTTAGAATGAGTGTGTGATCTTTTCTTTCCTAAAACATCTCAAGAAGTTAGATTCATCTATTTTCCAATTGGATTAAATTTGAGGCAATAGAGGTCATAATTGTTTAGTTTCCTTTCATGTTTTGTTATTTACTTTCCTATATCAAATCTCTAGTCATTGTATAATTGGGTGTTCCTAAAGATCAGGCCAAGAAGGTGACTTGTCATACTTCACAATTGGGTGCTCAAATGTCTAACCTATGCAATTATTGAGTTTTCCCTTTCCATGCTTTAATTTCTTTCCTAGATTTAAAGACTAAAGTATAATCGGTTGCTTGTACATCATCTCAAGTGGGTGATTCTATCATACTTCAATATTGGATGCTGGAGTGATTGAACGTACCTTGTTTTCCTTTACATGCTTTGAAGTGCTTTCTTAGATTAAAATTTCAATTACTGCAAGTGTAATTGCACACACTATATTTTCTTTTTAATTTGTTTTCTTTATTTTCATTACTTGATTTCATAGGTTAGTTGAATTTCATTTTCATTATTTGTTTTCATAGATTAGATGAATTGGTTTTCATTATTTTGTAGTTAAATTGATCTAAACTGAAGGAAAATTTCTAGCACATACAGTGCACACATGCTTCACAAGTTTACGAAATGCCCGGGTTGAAAAATTAAATGACAAGCAATTATTTTGCCTCAACACGCATCCTAATAGGGCCTGCGGAGAAATGGTATGTCGAGTAGCCTTATGCTTTGCATGGAACCTTTAGTGCCCTCTCTAGCGTGTTTCTCACTTATTTTCAGCTACCCATTCACCATGATTCAAGAATGGAACTGCTCACTCATTTTAGGCAGATACCAACCGTCCATACATCGGACCATCTCCATGAATGGCGACAACGTCGTAGTTTGTGTAAATACAAACTCGAGGATAGAGTGTTTCTGGACTTATTTTTGAAAAATTTCACAGCAGAGATCTCAAAATACATGGTGGCACAAAAACCTACCTCCAAGGAGGACACCATTAGAAAATCCCAGCAGCTTGAACTCATCTACACCTAGTTAGGATTTATTTACAATGTCCTGCCAAATGCCCCGCGCCTGAAAAATTATAGAGAGTTACCAAGTGCATCGAATACTACAGAAGGTTTGATCGGGTAATTGAATCAAGGTCACATATGCAGTAGTATCCAGTACCCAGGATACTCATACGGATCTACCCAGAATGTGTCGCAGCCTGGATACCAGCAAAGTCAATCTGCACCTTTGCAAAATATGATGAATAGGGTGATACCATACCATCAACAGCAAGGAGGTTCGTACCCTCCCTCGCAAGGGAAATAATACTCAACTAGGAATGCTGATGAAAGAGAACCCCCCCAACAATCTTACATCAATCAGGGATAGGGGAACCTATATCCCCCTTTCCCTGCACAAAATTCACCATCACAAAACAATGCACCGGTGAACGTAGTGCAACCATCCCAGGTTCAACAATGCCAATATTATGCACAGGAGAACTATAATAACCCTCCAAACATTGTGAAAAATAATCCTCAAAATAAACAAAATGGAGACTCTAGACAGGGGGGAAATATTCAAAAATGCCCCTTGCGATCTTAGTCTGGGGGAAACCCCAACCAAAATCAAAACCAAGAGCCAAATAATAACTCCCAAGGGAAAAACAAGAGATCCAGTCTGAGGAAAATTCATTCTTGTGCCATATGTGGTGAATATGGCCATTACACTCACCACAATCCTGAGCTCCCTGAACTGAAAAACTTCAGGGTAGCCGTGGAAAAAGTGGACCTACCCAGCAGCCTTCTATAATGCAAGAGCCTTTTCCCCACCAAAGAGTGGTTAACACCGAACAACAACCACCACTCCAAAACGATACCGGAGGTGGCAGTCACAAAATTTACATTACTGGTGAAGAATTGTTCTTCCAAACAAGGAATACAAACTATGATACTCCCCCAGAAACCAACCCATCGATACGAGCACGAGTGCACCTACTGTACAGTTAACCATATCCAAAGTACCTATAATGCCCCTTTTGAAAATGGCCAAGGGACCAACTAGGCACATAGGAAATCACTCTAAAGCTGCTCATAGCTATAACATAGTTGATGATTTAGCACAATCACCAATTTCTGTGTCAGCTTTGGAAGTCCTACAATCGTGTCCAAGATAATGGAAAGCCTTACTTTCCGCATTAGGTGCAATCGACCCTTCTGATTCATGCCTAATGATTTTCTACCTAGACAAATCAAGCCCTAGGATTCCTTCTCTGGTCACTTTCAAAATACTGGTTTCAGTTCAGAACATCACCATACACCGATGCATCATTGATGAAGGAGCATCCACATGCATCATGTCCAAATCCGTTTGGAAAAAATTAGGATCACCTTAAATAAAACCATATGATATCATGCTTAGAGCATATGAAGGTCACCCTTCAGCCCCCATTGGCCTATATCAAAATGTCCTTGTAAACTTGGCCAGAAAGACAATGCTTATGGACATTGAGGTATTAGACGCACAACTCGACTACAATATGATCCTTGGGTGGAGCTATATGTATGCCATGACTACCATCACGTCCTCTGTCTTTTGGGTAATGATGTTCCCCCATGATGATTAGAACATCACCATTGAATAGCTCACACACTACGATAAGAAACCCATGACGATTCTTGATTTCGTGTTACCATACGTAGACACAACTACAAAATTCTTACACAGTATAGATAAATTGGCCCCGACCAGTTCAAACCATCATCCATGCTAGGGTCATTTCTAGGAGATCCCCCTGTCATACCAGAGGGTTCCCATAAAGCACAGGGGCATTGGTGTGCATGATGCTCTCATCAAACACCGAAACTCGCCGAAACATAGAAACCAGTAGTATGGAGGCCAAAGCCACTGACACAACATTCCTACCCTATGCCATTTTGCAAACCCCAATTTTATACCCCCACCTGGTTTTGTGTTAAAACAAGTATTGGCAGCTATAACATTTCCAAATATGGCTTTCTCAATACCTGTGTGGTATTTTGTCCCGCCAGCCATGCTGGGAAGTTCAGGCATCACTTCTACATGAACAACCCCTATCACCCCTCAAGAGGCCACAACGGTTAAAAAAGCACCTATAACAACGCCAGCTAATGCGAACAAGAAAAATAGAAAAAGGGAAGAAATTCGAAACCCCCATGTTACCTAGGGCATTACAATCTTGCGAATTATGCGATATCGTAGGCCATCCTACTAATATTTTCCCAGAGTTAGATGAATTACAGCCTCTTCTACACATCGAAAGAAATTTCACAACCTCAAGTTCCCATAAAAAGAGACATGCCACAAACAAACAAGGGAAAGCATTGTGCACCAACCATACGTGTACCATATGCGACCATTATGGGCATTATACCCATTATTGCCCAGAGATGCCACGATATAGGGGTGCCTTGCACTCCATAGAGAAATCTTACCAATAAGACCCCTCAGCTCCACCCACGCAAATGGAAAAGGGAGAACCTAAAACCATATTGTACGTATGATAGGAGCCTACATATTTCTCATACACAGTCCCCACAATGGACCAGAGACGACAAGCAGAGGCCACTCGACATGCCTCATTTTGTGCACCATGTGACGAGCCTGATCCCGTAGTCACACAATGTCCCGAGTTAAGAGAATTTAACCATTGGTATCAAGTCTCACACGCTGCCCAAAGAAACTTGGTTCAACATCAATGACATACGTGTCATATTTTTCATAGAAACCATCACATGTGTCGTTTCCCCCATATCCATTGATTTCGGTCTATGTTGGATTTCATGCAACACTTCATTGCTGAAAACCCCAACTTAGTCGACTAAGACATAGAATCTGCAAATAGTACTAAAACTCAAGGGATGGAAGTAACAAGGACCATATTGTATGTGTTTGAGGAGAGATAGTCACTTGAATGAACACCTCCCCCCCGTAATCGCCCTCAAGCTCTAGTCCAACTTTGCGCACTCTGTGATGAACGAGATCACTTCATTGCCAACTGTGCAGCTCTAGATTTATTCCAAAGATGGTACCCAGTCAACCCAATATACTACGACGACCTACGAGCAGTCTACTATTCATGCCAAGTGTGTTCAGGCGACCACCCAGTTTGTCATTGTCCCTAGATCCCCCGATTCCATTCGGCATTAAATTGTTTATTCCAGGCCATAACACACATCATTGCAGCAGATGAATTGGATCCAGAATCCTTTTAAAGTTTGAAAAATTAAGAAAATGAGGAAACCACGTCCATTCTCTTCATATCAACATAAAAACGACCAACAAGGGGGAAGATCATCGCCCCTAACCACCCTCCATGAATAAACCTAGCTTGTGAATTGTGCGACGCCCAAAACCATTCAGTCGCTCAATGCCTAGATTTAAGATCATTCCGCAAATGGTACACAATTACCCTAGCAATCCAAAGGGACTGGAGAACCAAAGAGCAACAATATTGTCTAATTTGTCATGACAACTAGTACACTCAACATTGTACTTACATCCCCCAATTTCAACCTTTTTTAGACACAATATGCTCATTGGTTACCAAATACTCAGATGTAACTGGTTTATAACCAAGGAAGCCTCGCACAAGGAAGTCTATCCCCATCATTACCAAAACCCTAGGAAGGCTAAGGTGACCCATCTTCCTAGCAGGGCCCAAAACCAGCCAAGAATGACATGTGTTCTATAAGATATAAAAAACCACAGGGTCAATCAATGTTAGGAACTCAAGAAACTCACTGAAAACCTTCGCATGGTCACCACCATACCAAAGATGCATCTCTCTAATCAGGAGAATATCACACGCTGCTATTGCAGATTTTCTCGCAATTCCACCATACTATGAATATTGAATACCTCCCAAGGCGATGAGCAGCAAGGATAATATTGAGTTTGAACTCCCTGAAAGAACCAGACCAACCAAAACCAAAGAATCAAATATGGTAGAAGCGCAAACATGCCCCGATGCCCAATCATCCCCAAGCATCCACTTCGGGCACAAAGAGTAGTGTTGGTTCTCACACCATCTACTCGATAGGCACCTTGACGCCATGCACCATTTTCACAAGTCACAATCATGAAACATAGATGTGCCTCTTAATGGAAACATTTTAGCACCTCTGCACTCAAGTCAATTTCCAAATCCAAGAAAGAGCGCGTACCCTTAGTACACCGCTGGAAGAGCACGAGTTTTCTCTCAAAAAAAACACCACAATGAATATTCTTCCACCATTTAACACTGAATAAAAACAACACCATATATGATTCATCTCATCATGCATGGGAACCATGAATTATATTGTCTTCTCATCTTTCATTGGTGTCAAGATCGGTACAACTACCACAAAAATAGTTGTACCGTCAATGGTGAAAACCCCCTGTCTGCACCCTGTCAACCTCATCTGGTTCCATGGAATCATACTCATGTGTCTTGACCAGCATTGCTAGGCTTGAACCAATTCCTCACGGCCTCGTACAAACCAATTCCTCCTTGGAAATCTTATTTAATTCAAATGAGGATATTCTAGAGGCCATTGTGGAACCAGATTTTCCGTGGGACTCAATGTATTACCGCTCATTTTTTCTTCTAGAAAAAACATTCGGACCTAACAACCCAAGATATATACGTCATTGAATCTAAAGACTTCATATCATCTGGGAAGCTATACTGGTTCAAAAACCCCATCCTAGCGTTTTATGCATTTGAAGAAGGGAATATGTCGAATATTTCACCAACCATTAAGGTGAATATCTCAAGAAAAGCAGGAAAAATTGAAGAAATCTCACTAGGGGCAGCATGCTCCCCAGGCGAGCTAGTCGCTTACACAAACTTGTTACAAGAGTATAGGGACATCTTTGCATGGGATTATTCATAAATTCCAGGGCTTAGCCCCACCATCATAAAACACCACATTGAAACTTGGCCTAACGTACCACTAGTCCACCAAAAACAATGTCAGTTACACCCACCTAAGGCAGAAGAAATCAAGAAATAAATTGACAAGATTCACAAAAGCAGGTTCATCTACCCCATCACTTACACATCATGGGTTTCCAACCTTGTACCCGTCATGAAAAAAGAGGGAACCATTCGATTCTGCACCAATTTATGAGATTTGAATAAATCTTGTCGAAAGGACAACTACCCTACCCTGTTTATCGACCAAGCCATTGATGCTTGCACCGGTCATGAGAATTTTTCCTTCATGGAAAAATTATTAGGGTACAATCAAATCCAAATCTGGCACATGAATAGGTACAAGACAACATTCACTACCCCTTGGGTAACATTTGCATACCAGGTTATGCCTTTCGGTCTTAAAAACACTAGAGCCACCTTCCAGCGGGCCATGAGTTATATCTTCCACAACTTGTATCACCTTATCTTAGCTTACTTGGATGACCTAACCATATCATTAGGGGAATTTTGAGGTCTAAAATGGGCGTCCTAAGGAAATTATAAAATAATAGTGGAAACAATCAAATAAGATTTGATGACATCATCAAATTTTAGAGGGAACAATGAAAAAACTATTTTTTCAACTCATATTTTCAACTTATCTCCCAAAGTTTTTACTCAAATTTCGAGCGGGAGCACTCGTTGGATGCGAAATTTAATTCCCCATCCAAGGATTACCCATGTTGCATACTTTCGATGGGTCCTACTACACGAAAAATGAGAAATACATAAAAAAACGTGATTACAATCACATTTTTTTTATGTATTTCTCATTTTTCATGTAGTAGAGTTCATCAAAAGTATGCAACATGGGTACTCCTTGGATGAGGAATTAAATTTTTCATCCAACTAATACTCCCACTTGAAATTTGAGTAAAAATTTTGGGAGATAAGTTGAAAATACGAGTTGAAAAAATAGTTTTGTTATTTTATTATTTTTTAATATTTTTACCCTTTTATTTAAAAAATGGTAAATCATCCCCCATGGTTGACATCATCATCTTGAATCCTATTGGTTGTTATAAAGTTTATTTTTGTTGTACATTTTTCTTAGGAGGCCCATTTTAGACCTCAAAATTCCCCTAATGGATCCAAGAAACTAAGTGACCATATGGAGGATTTATTGTTGGTATTCCAACGGTGCCGACACTGCAACCTATGCTTGAATCCTCTCAAGTGTGTATTTTGTGTTATTGCAAGTAGACTATTAAGATTCATCATATCCCAACAAGGGATCAGAGTGGACCCCCTCAAGGTCCAAGAAATCAAAGAGGTGCCATAACCAAAAAATCTCAAGCAACTTCAAAGCCTGCAGGGGATGCCAAATTATTACGATGCTTTGTGCCTGACTGTGCCACTTGCACGCAAGGATTCCTACGCCTAATCTGTCAGGACATCCCATTCAAATGGGATGATCAGGCTCAACAATCTCTTGGGGCACTAAAAGACACATTATCTTCATCCCCTTTGATTAACCACCCCAATTATGACAAAGACTACACCCTATACCTATCAGCATCAGACACAACCATAGTTGGGGTGTTAGTCCAAGATGAACCAGATGGTAAAGAAAATGTAATCTATTATGTTATTAAGAACTTATCTGGCCCCACTTTAAAATAGAAAACTAAAGCAAAAAATTCCCTATCCCTTGTACATACAGTACAAAAAGTTTGGCATTACATCATCTCGTGGACTACAACAGTCATAGAAACTATCAACCCCATGAGATACCTGCTAATATGACATCTGATGAACCATAAGTATGCTCGATGGGTATTCATATTGTAGGAATTCGAGCTACAGTTTAGCTCCACCAAGAGCAAAAAGGATTTAATCTTAGCTGGTTCATCACTGACCTCCCAAGTTTGACTAAAGGATCCCAATTAATGACTCACTACTAGATGAACATATATTTCTAGTGACGAATGAGGACCCTTGGTATGATGACATTCTCCTATTCTTACGAACCCAAAATTTCAAACCAAAAATAACATGTGACGACCAAAGGTGCATGCTCCACTAGGTCCCTCGATACCTCCTCATGGGGGACACCCTTTATCGAAGAGGTGTTGACCCTGTTTTATGCCTATGCCTCACGCACGACCAAGCTGAGTAATCCCTAAATGACTACCATAGTGGGGCATGTGACAACCACCTCTCAGGGATGACTACCACCCAAAAATTCCTACGTGCATGTTATTTTTGGGCCACCCTATTCCACGATTGAATTCAAGCAGGAAAATGGTACGATCGATGCCAATTCTTCGTCCACAGGGCAAGAGCACCTCTCACTCCTCTACACCCAATCATTGTAGCTGGTCCCTTTTGAAAATGGGGAATTGAATTTATTACTTGCAACCCTGCATCATCTGGCTACCGCAAATAAATTAATGTAGCCGTCAACTATTTCACCAAGTGGGCAGAAGCCATGCCTACATATGACAACATGACATAAACCACAACTTTTTTTCTCTTCAACCATGTCATCACATGATTCATTGTGCATAAGGAGCTATCTCATCACCTGGGATTCACACTTAAATTTTCATCACCATAGTACCCCCATTCCAATGGAAAGGTAGAAGCTGTTAACAAAGTACTCAAAACAATGTTACAACGTATGGTCAATAACCATAAAACTAACTAGCACGATATGTTTTTTCAGCCCCGTGGGCATATCACAAAACAATTAAAACCTCTACAAGATTCACACCTTTCCAATTGGTATACGAAGTGGAGGCCATGATTCCCATTGAACGTGAAATCCCTAACTTACACGCAGCTATAAAACTCTTCGATGATACCCAACCTTTAGAGAAATGGTTTGTATAGTTAGAACTCGTTGGTGAAAATTGACGAGAGTCTATCCAACATAATGAAGCACATAAGAAAAGGGTAAAATCATCATTTAACTGCAACATCACCCCTCACTCATTTTTAGAGGGGGAGTTAGTCCTTTGTTACGATGTTGAAAAAGAGGCCTTAGGACCCGAGAAGTTAGAAACATTATGGAAAGGTCCTTACATTATAAGACACTACCTCCTCAAAGGAGCATACATCCTGTTAGATCCCGACGGTACATGCCTAGCTAACCCTGTCAATGGGCTCTACCTCAAAACATTTCACCCATAAGGGCAGGAAGTCTCAGCCTTAGAGATAAGATGCATGTAACATAATTTTTTAAGATGACCAAAATCATCGAGGACTTGTTCTAAAAAATTCTCTTATCTCATAGATGGATCGTCCCCCCATCCAAATATTTTGGATTCACTGATGGAGCCTCATGATGGTCACAAAATCTAGTAGCAGCTGCCTGGGCCATATACTATCCTGATTGGTCACCATTCCTCACCAAAAAAGTACGTATCAGATCAGCTACTAATAATCAAGCAGACTATGATGCAGTCATCAGGCGATTAAGCAATACCTCCAACTAGGGCATCCACCATATACATGTCTATTTTGATTCCCAGCTAGTAGCATCGTAGTTAAAATAAGATTTTTAAGTACGAGATTCATGCCTCTTTAGGAAGTACTTGCATCCACAATGACTGGGTCATCATTTTGATCACATTACATTTACACATATACCAAGAAATCAAAACCAGAGAGCATATCACATAGCTAACCACATCCTAGACTAGAATGCATCTTATATAAACCATAATCCATAAAAAGCAAAGAATAAAACACAAATATTGATCATAAGCACAAATAATAACCATAGAAACATCATAAGAGCCACAAAAGATATACATCTCACATATATACATAAATTTTTTTATGATTCCCAGTATACAAATCATGTCCCAGACCATTATGTCAGTAAAAAAATTTATATACATGTCATCGAAAATAGGGAAGCATCCTTGTAATGGCTGCTTTCCCTGAACATACAAATATCTCTAGGGCTAAGCCCCACATGGTGGGTCCTCTGGACCCATGGCTACACCTAGTGCCAATAAAGGTGCAATAGCCAAAACTGCAAGTGCCACTTGATTCAAAGTCAGGAAATTCACCCTCTCTTGAGCCATCATTGTCTCGATCCATACATCATCCAAATCATCAAAAAATCCCCACGTCAGCATACCTCGAGTCAACCTCTCTAATTGACTCCAAGAGTTAGTTAGACTTGCTATGTGAGAATCAGTAGCCTCGACCCGAGCCTCTGCTGCCAGCACCCTAAGGTAAAAAATAACCAACTTCTCCTTGACCACTACAACACGAGCCTCAACTATCACCCCCTATGTCTCTTCTGCCTCAACATGTGCAAGGAGGGAAACATCCCCTTCGATAGCTGCAGCACTAGTGCCCTCCTCTGAAGGTCCCCCAACACCTAGTGACCCCCTAATCTGGGCCTGACCAACCCCAAATGGGACCCTCCTCACAGGTTGATGTCCTACCAAGAGGGAATTAGGAAGCCTTGCTGAACCCACATCTGCAAGAGAAACAAAAATAGTATCAGTGTCACCATAACAAACATATAAATATATACATGATAAAATGCTCAAAAACGCAAAAAAAAATTAAAAGTCATATTTGCTGGTCCCCATGTATAACCGGCTAGAAGACCCATATCTGGGTTCCCTCGGAAGTCCATCGGTGAGTATGGGTAGTCCAAAAACATATGCGTGTTCGACTTGAACCATGCTTCAATGGTCACATCCAAATAATGACCAGCCTCTCCTCCCCCACCTTGAGGCATCATGGGTGCCTACCTCCACATCCAAGGATCCCTAAGAGGACCTAGGGGCACTACCACAAAAGGTCTGAGGACCCTCTTATACATAATACTACAAAGGATTCTCACATAGGTAAAGATATTAGAGGCCCCCCTATGGGCCTCACCTAGTTGTGTCACCATGCCTTGGTAGACATGGCGAGCCCTGTCATAGAAGTGATCGGCTTGAAGTCGGTGCAATACTGCAATGTGTGGACCTGACGCACTATTAGGTGAAATATCATCATGAAGGCACCCCTCTCAACTAAATCTGTCATTGATCTGATACAGACACATTCTTATGTAATCGCATCAGGACCATAGTGATCTCGAGCCCAGTGGCATATGTTGAATCCCTCGACCAGGAGTGGGTGTGGAAGAGACTGCCCCTGAGGAAGTAGACCAGTCACGAAGTAAACGTCAGTATTCGGCTAGATGACGATATCTCTATGGTGCAACACCATAACACACTATCTCCTATTCCAACAACAGACCAGGAATCGAAGTAGACCATCCTGTGACCTCAGCAAGCTGTTCTCGAGAAATTTGAGCAACCCATACTGTGCCAAAACCCCTCGAGCATCGGGGTCTTGGGCCACAACTTCTTAAAGATATGTGCAGTCTCTCTTGCACCACAACATCCTATCACCAGAGAAAAAAAAAAAAAATCAGTGTCTAAAACCCAAATAAATGATTTTAAAAAAAAATTTGTAAACCTTGCCGCGCCTTTCCAGAGGTCAAGCACGATATTCGCGCATCTGTATCATATATAGACGTGTGAATCATCACACAAATTCTTCACCATGTGCGAAGGCCTCACGCGACGATTTCCTTCTGCGTAAGGAGCACACAGGTCATCCTTGATCGGCTGTGCGGTCGAGGCAAAAAAGAAGTATAAAGTCCATAAAAAACACATTTGTATAGATTCCCCAGGAAAAAAAGGGACAAAATTGAACAACTGGACATTCAAGACCCTACCTGACACTAATGGCGTGAATCCCGGGTACTCAGGCTAACCACAATGACAAGAAAGGCTCGGGAGCAAGGGCTCAGCTCTAACCTCAGACTCTCAAACCACACAAATGAGTTGAAATAAGCCATATTGGCCCATATATCGCCCTTTTCTCATTATTCAACAGAAAATAATGAGAGCTCAGAAGGCCCAATTGAAAAACCACAAGAAGCATAGTGATCAACACTTCATCATGTTCAAGCTAGGCCCCATAAATCCATGTCTCAGAAAAATTCATTTTTTCGGTCACAGCAGGTATGCCCTCTCTTATTGTTTTACATTCAAAGTTATTTAAAACATGTTTGTATGAAGAATATGCTTTTACTTGGGTTATTGTTTGTAGGTATTACAAACATGCTGAATCACCATATGCCCCAGCCAACAAAGATACAAGAGCATGTATCATTCTATCCCTAGCATGATAGGCTCCATAAAGAAAATTTGCATATCATGACATCATTTCTCCAAAGAAAGCAACAATAGGTTTCATTCATCCGACCATTTTTATCATCACCTCACCTTGCACATGATAAAAATTCTCGTAGGTCGGTAGAGCCTTACCATCCATGGAATCCATCACTCATGTAGACCATACACCAAAGGTCTGGAGCCATGGCCATAAAGTCCAAACTCGGGAAATACTTCATGGTCATTCATCCATTATACATCAAGTCATTTTTTACCCATATCATGTTAAAATCCCTTTCCCTGGCTACCATTATCATAAGTAGATAAAAAACACACCACCACTTCTCGCACTTGGCCTATCACACCCCCATCAACATATCCCATATGTGGCACTTTTCATCTGCTTCATCACCCCTGCACTAAGACCAACCAATGGGGTCCCAATTGTCAGAAAAACACACTCCTCACACCATAGTGATGGATTATTTTCATATTTATAGGGGCACCTATCTCCGTGCTTGTACATCCAAACCCATTTTAAATTCTTTTGGCAAGTGTACAAGGATTTTTTAGGAGAGCACTCCCACCGATCCATTCAAATTTCTCACCTGGCAGCAGTCCCTAATCACCCTTGGTCGTAGCTACGCATTCTTTACCACACCCCACCATGACACTCATAACAACCATACACCCACCCTGGATGGCCTACTGAATCTAGGGATCTCCTCACCAGAAATTGTTATGGCTGCCGCCACTCACATTTACAACTTTGAACTCGTGCCACTTAACTACCATCATCAATTATAGCCATTTATCGTCATCATGCCTAATTTAACCTATCACACCACGCCCTGATACATCAGAAACCCTAGTTCCGTGCATCATTACTCATGACAGTCGGTTAATTCTTCCTTCTTGACGACTGCAACAAACATTTTCCAAGAAGGAGGCAGTACCTTGGATGAAACCTCACCTCAATAGGGGAATCCCCAGATGGAATTATAGGAATCATCATTGCCCATTGATGTCATCAATCCTCTTGAAATTAGAATTCAAGATAACCTTTCATGTCAACATGGTATCATACTTAATAACCATTGCACTTTGTCAGAATTCGTTGAAGACCCGTGACTTGATAAACATCTATTTCAATAATTCTTACACGGGAAGGTCTCCAACAGTCAAAGACTCATGTGTACAATGAGCACTTGTTCTAAACAAACGTGCCATACCAAGATTATGCATGTCGGCACCACATTCAACCTTCTTTCAAAGAAAAATGCCCATGAGGTCATCAACAACCATCTTCATCAATCAACAACAGGTCACTACCAAAAAGTGACATAAATAGAACCACTATCTATCAGATAAGCTTAACTAGTCAAAAAATCACAAGCATGGGACATATTCGCCTCGTAGAAATATTTTATTAATTCTATCTCTTGCAGGTTTCCAATAGAGCACAATGTATTTTTTACTCATAACAAGGGGTCTCTAACCTCATTTCTAAAGTAAGTTACTCTCTCTCTCTCAAAAGGACTATATAGAAAAAGAAACTATAATGTATTTTAGTTATACATTTCTTCTTAGACCTCATACATTAGGGGCAACTGTTAACACTGAAAAATCGTAGAGGAAGAAGAAATTATAAAATGTCAAGAAAGAGGTATAGATAAAGATTTACGGGGAAGAAATAAATTAGAGGAGCTAAAATTTTTCCTAAGGTCAGAGGGAATTTTTTTTGGACTGCACACAGGAAGTACTGGCTCTGAGTGCACATTGTGTCTTTTCCTTCGATATACATGCAGTGTGTGGCTATCCCTTCAATAGCTTAGTGGTCCTAGGGATGTGTAATGTCACCATCCAGGGACCACTTGGCACACTTGGAGAAAAATATTCTCACTCAACCTAACCAAGTACAGTTGCCTTTGAGCCAACTTGAGGCTTTAGTGCTGCACATAAAGGAATCATACCCCCACTCTTGTGTCACCATCCATCTTGGAGCAAGAGAGGGAGGGAAAATTTGAAAATGGTCTATAAAAGCTAGCCATGGGAAGATAAATGGGAGACACATTGTTATGCTGACCAAATTGCACCTTAGAAAAGCAGCTTGTGTTGTCCAACATCAAAAGGATTGGAAGGATTCAGTTGTTGGCCATTTAACATCTCAATCCAATAGAGAAGAGGTCACCACATTTTCGTCGATCTACCATCATTTGAGAGGGAAGAGAGACTTGCTGAAAACTTGAGGGGAAGAGACTCCCTTGTCTTGGATATTGGAGCTCCGTAGCTTGAAGGATCCATTACAAGAGATTTAACATTCTATATTATACTACTACCAACACCTAATAAAGGGAGAAAACTTTCCATTGTTGAGTTATTAATGTGTTTTCTCTATTGAGTGTGCTTCTTATGCATGTTGTTTTGTTTTTATTTCATTTTTTATGTAGCATGTTATGTTTCCATTTAACTATATTATTACATGTTGAACTTGTTCCACTAACGTTTGAAAAAACAATTTGACTTGTGAATTGTATGTAGGTAAGCAACCTCCCTACTAAGCAAAGTGTATCTCATCTTCCCATTCGCCAAATACACTACCACACCCTCTTATAGAAACTTGAAAGGATTTATTGGATAACAACTCATTAGAGTGACTATAACAAGAGTGGGTTTTGGGCTTATGAATGGGAAGTATCAAGAAGAAAAATGACAAATACTCCTAACTGAATCAATGAATTATCTTGGAAAAAGAATATAAAAGGGAGGAACCAATAAATTATAGTATATTTACAAAATAATGAGATGTTAAAAGTGAATCACACCTGAAAATACTTACCACATGAGTGCTTATAAATTGATAACAAAAATTTCAATAACTACACCTTATGGAGTTGTAGCTTCAAGAGTATTTCTGTAATAGTTTTATTTATTTATTTCTTCTATACTATCTTACACTATTTTACTTGAAAATAAGAATATTTCCTTCAAGTGTAATATTACTTCGAGTGTAACCATGACCATCACAAAATACAAAATATACTCATATTTAAAAAGTAATCTTTAACATTTAACAAATTATGTGAAACCAACTGTTTTAACTGATAGCATACCAAGAGTTGTCAAATAATGGAGGATTTTTGTATGTTGACGATTGTTTGGAACCAGGATTTGATGTGGTCCACATATTCATGGTTCTCCAACTCATTTAAGAATATTGGCATGTTCTCCTTTTTTATGTTATGCAAGTCTTCCACATCTTAATGACTGCTTTCTTGAAGGTATAAAGGATCTAGTGAAAGGCAAGAGAGAAAATCCTCGATCTCGGGCTCTAATGTCTTCTCTTCACTAATTATTTCTTTTCCTTAAAATTTTCATGGATGATTAAGGGGAATTCCAAGATTTTTTTTCTCGATATTTTTCATGAGATTACAAAATAATTTCAGAATATATTCCAATTATATATTGTTTCTCTAATGGTCTTTGGATTAGAACTTCTTCCTAGGCTAAATGCTCTATGGTAATAGGGGAAGTTCCCAAGTTCACTTCTCTCCCCGATTTAAAATATATGTAATAAAATTCAATGGGGGAGTAAGTTGGAAGGACATTTTTGACTTATTATGCAATCTTATTGTTTGAATTTGGGCTAGGTTGAAAATATAGCTAGGATTGTAGAGGATGATTACTTGGTGGTGCAATGGACAAAAATTATAGATGTTGTTGCTCACAAAATTGAGTTTGCATGGGGAACTACCCTAGAAAGGCTCCAAACCATATTTGAGGCCACGAGAATATATGACTTGAGGGAGACGGCCACTATGACCATAGGGTAGGGTATTGCATAAGAGGGGGGGATTAGAAGTTTTCCATTGAATTGTAGGATTGAAAATTTTCTGAGGATCTTGCTGAGGATTATAAATGTTAGTCCCAATATTAAAAAATGAAGATAAATTTTTAGCTATACCTAGAAATCAATTTGTCTCCTCACTTTATTCCTTGAATACTGCTTGTAATGTTGGAAGCGATGGGAAATTACTTGTTTAATGATCCTCCTCACGAATACCACAAAATTTAAAATTGCTAATTGGACACTCTTTGATGAAGTGATTCTCCCTATAGTTGGAGCATAATATCATCAATATTTTTTGAATTTTAGCACTCTTTTTTTTTTCCTACAAGATATCAAATTGTGAAGTCAAAGAGCTAACCATACAATTTTTAATATTTTCAAATAAACTACTGATTTTTTCCCTCGTGGCATCACCGTTGGATGATTTTTGCATCTATACAAAAGCATATGATAATACCCACAAACTCATTAAAATATTCTTCGAAATACCATTTTCCGTTCTAAGAAAAACTATTCAGCTAGCTAATATATTCTATCAGCATATGGATTAGCAATATGGGGGATTATTACAACACCCTATAAATGAAAACCATTTAAAAATATAAACAAAATATATAGGAAGGAAACAAATTCAATGATTCTACTCAAAGGAAACAAAAACTTGCAGGAAAAGGGGTAAAGAATCAAACCATATTATAATCAGTGACCAAGGTCAATCCCTCAAGCGTCTTCTTGAAAACAACATCAAAATATTGGTTGCAGTATATGTTAACTTAATGACACAACACAATTATGTCAATCCGAGGTTAATATAATTTGAGACAAAACAAAATATATACTAGAGAAAAACTCTAGATACCTACAAAACCAAACCCTATCCTACTATAGAAACTATCCATTGCCATTCTCATATTCCTACAAACATTATTATTGCATTTTAATGGGAATTGAAAAGCGAACCTTATCTATTTACTATGTGGATATATGAGCTTTGGCTCCTTCTAGGCTGAGCAACTTCAATGTGAAGACCGTCACAATAAGCTAGAGGAAAAAAGAGTCAAGATTCCTCAGCAATGTTCACACTATTAAAAGGACTGTAAAATTATTCTCTCTCTTTTCTACACAATGCAGAACACCAAATCTAAGAGAAGAAACAAAATCTATTGTGAACCTGCACTCAATCCTATTACAAACTACTTCTATGTGAAATCAAAAGGAATAAAAGAAAGGTTTCAAATTTTCTTAAGGTGCACACCAGTCAAATATAAATGTTCTAACTATATAATCAAATATGTTTACTCAGGTCTAACACTGAATAATTTCTTCAAACTTGTATACAAGCTTCACACCTTTATAAGAAAATAAAATCACTTTATCAATCAAATATGAATTCTAGAAATGTTGTGTTGCCACTAATCATAAGAAAGGACATAAGAAAAAGGTATTAAAAATAATGCTCTATAACCCTAAAATCATAAATCATTACTATATTTACATTCACTTAGAGAAGTTATGGGTCGATAGTTTGATGTTTATATTTTCTTCATTAAGAAAACCTGCACTCAAATCCCTGTGGGACTAGTGCTTATCAAAATATTTAGGGTAACACAATACATATGTAAAAACACCAATAATATGAATCTTACAAGTCTCATAAACCAAGAAAATGATATATATATAGACTTTTTTTTGTGCACGATATACAACTTGAGTGGGCCTAATGGTTAAGATCATGTGTTTCCTCCTAAGAGGTCACATGCTCAAAACCAGAGGGGGGTAGAGTATGTATGCCTTCGTAGACTTAGCAGTCAAATCGCTACATGGAGGTGGGTCCCTTGTCCCACAAACAAGGGGGTCTCATACACCAATTTGGTGTCTATCTTGGCCGTGACTTTAAAATTGGATTATTATTATTATTATTATGAGTAGATCTAGGAATATCGTTATAATGTCTTCAAAATCCTAGTAAATATGATGCAATTTGTGTTCCAAACAAAAAAAGATCATAATCGATATATTGTGCTTCCTATTAACAATTAATAAAAATATTCCAAATCTCAATCCACAATTGAAACTTTAAGAATAAATTCACGGAAAAAAGTATTGGATTACTTTTTTCATCATAGTGTGTAGAAGGAAAACAAACTGTAGTGTATAGATAACATTCACACAATGATTGGCTGCGAAAATGATTCATAGTAGTGATCTATAATTCCATATTTCCATATGTATATATAAAGGTGAAATAAACATATAAAACAAATGATTATATCAGAAGGATGGTGTACACAATTTCTATTTCTGTTGACACACTATTATTTCAAATCTAGAAGTAGAAGTACAAATTAGCACATCCAACTTAAAAATACTAAACAATGATAGTAAATATATAACCTATTCAATCAAATTAACAAGGAGAAGGGGACAACGAGCTGGATTGGAGGGTCCAATCAACCAACTCGTGCCTCCTATAAAATATTTAAATCATAGATTAGCCTTATAAAATCAAATGCAAAAATAATAAAACTTAAATCCTAGCATAGGATGCTTGTATTAAAAGTAACTACTCAGTCTTTACATGAGAGAAAAAATATCTTAGAGTCCAATGCCCAAAAGGGAGCTGACCTAGAGTCTAAACCAACATCATAGTATTACAGAGGTATTCTTCGCCGTGGAAGAATCCATGGTTTTTATTTATACTATTTACATTACAATTGTAGGCTTCGATCCAACCAAATAAGATACAAAGAAAAATATTAAATATCGTAATATCATGTGAAAGGAAATGGATATCGTGCAACCATGATCTATTCCAGGAATTTCACAGATTTGATGGAGAAAAAACTCATAGATTAGTTCCTCTTATCTCGACCATGAAGCAAGTGTGATCTCATTAAGGTGCATTTGACCTAATCTTGGTGGAAATTTTGATAGATGTAGAGTCAAAAACCATACTTATCTCCTCCTTTGGTAACTAGGCATAATTGAACCATTATTAGTAACACTTTAATGTAAATCCTATTGAAAACAAAGGGAATATAGTAAATAATAAAAAATTACCTTATCATGCTTCAAGTTTAAGATAATAGCTCAAAAAACGTGAAAAATAATAATAATGCCTATAAAATCAAGGCAAAAACATAAGTGGTCGTAGAGAAAAAAAGGCATGAAATTGTATCAAAACAAAGACTCAATAACCTCCCATTGGTGAGGTGCTTTAGAAATGAGAACTTGACCAATTGAGCTAACCCTTAGTGCTAGAAATATATATACAATTATTTGAGTCACTTAAACTTATTGGAAATTGAGGAAGGGAGAGCCACTCTCCACCCAACCTCAAGCACAACTACACTACATGTTTCTTTTAGTTGGAAACCTTCAAGCTAGATTTGATGCCTTAGGGAAAGCTTCACTTAGGGTTCCAAACGGTTCAAAACAAGCTATAGGACATGAAAGCCACTCTCCTTCACATACATGATTCAAGTTTTTCTCTAAGCCAAGGCCTATTTATAAATAAAAGTATGACCATATAGGCCATGCATAGAACAAAATTGGGTCCTTCATTGATCTAGTAGTCCCTTGATACTTCTCCTTTTCTCAGTGCTTTATGTGCCTAAGTCAAACAAAATATTCATAATTTCCTCGAGGTTCCCATTTCTTAGGTTGAAGGCTTCCTCATTGACTCTTGTTCAAATTGGTTAATTTTACACTTCCCCTTTTTATGGCTATGGCTTAGAAGGCTTCTTATCTCCTTTTACCTAGAGTCACTCATTCACACCCACAAGAAGATCATTGTCTACTCATGAAATTCATGGGTTCTTCAACATACGTTCTCTAGTTCTCACACTCTTCTCTTTATCTTCCTTTTTCTATTTATCATTGCCT
This sequence comes from Pinus albicaulis, assembly GCA_034641835.2. Classification (NCBI taxonomy): domain Eukaryota; kingdom Viridiplantae; phylum Streptophyta; class Pinopsida; order Pinales; family Pinaceae; genus Pinus; species Pinus albicaulis. The sequence continues at coordinate 1,122,189,641 of CM076579.1, read as the reverse complement.
ACTCTCTGATATCTCCTCTTTAGTCTCCTCTCCCACGATTCTCCTCCATGAATGCTTCTCCTTTTCCCTTATGCCACATTTTCCTAACATGAGAGTTTGAGGCTCCTCAAGTAGGGGGGGTTGACTAAAATCCTCTATAATGGTATGTAGTACATAATTTGGAGTAGATGGGTACCAATTCCCTCTTCTTATCATAATTCTCATAATTGGTGGTTCAACTACCACATCATGAAGGAAAGAACATAAATTCAAAAAAGATAAGAAAATTTCCAAATCCCCTTTATAACTTTCTCTCTCAATCAAGTTTCCATCCTAGGCATTGGGATATGTGTTCGTTGCTCTCTTCTATAGCTTTACCATGTATATTAATAAAAATAATATTTACATCAAATAGAGTTTGGAAAAATATCCCTCTTGGTCATCCAACGTTATTAGTGTTAATTACACTATATAAAATATCAATACGGAAACTAAAAAAGGATGTTACACATGTCATGTGAGACTATCATCAGATTGCACCCACCCTTAATGAAATATGATATACATAGGAGATGTATTCTCACACATACACACACACACACACTCTCTTTCTCTCTCTCTCTCTCACACACACACACACATGCTTCTAGGTGTGTGCGAATACATCTCCTTTATTATGTAAATAAGCGCATTGCATAAATTCATATGTATTTCTTACATGAATGTGTTATTTATTATAATAGTATATGACACTTTTATGTGTGATAATTACTTGTTTGTGTGAGTTCATTGCTTATATTGGGTGTATCACTAATATGTGTGACTCCATCACTTATATCTGTGAACATTAGTTCACTTCTATTATGCATGTGAGTGCATGCTTATGCACATGCTTATGCTCATGAGTGTTTCATTTATGTGAGTGTATCACTTATATTAAATATGGTTCTTATATGAGTAAGTTTCTCCCTCATGTATATGATTGTTGTTTATGTTAAGTGTACCTCTTATATGTTCAAGTGTGTAATATATGATGAATTTTAACATTAATTATATATGTTAATGTGTCACTTATATTAGAAAAATTATATATATGTAAGTTCATTGTATATATATTTTATTTACATCACTTAAATAATAGTATTTCATTTCACCGAATATTAATATGTTAAAATTATTTGCAAAAATATAAAAACCACTCTATTTTAAAAGTTATATAATCTGAATCTATTATAAAAAATACTTAAATAAATATTCAATTTTAAATTTTTAAAATTAAAATTCATAAAAATAAAATATAAAACATATAATAAATGATAATATTAATTTTAATAATTTAATATTAAAAACTAAATACAAAGATAAGAATTATTGTAAAAATAATAATCATCCATTTGATATTGCTAAGTTAAATAATATGTTATTAGCAATAATTATCACTTTGCAATTGAAATTGTAGGATATTGATAAGTAAATTAATATAGTTTGAATGAGAAGTGTAATACTCTTTGAAAGATTTTTTCTTAAAATTTTTGTCACACTGTGTTTTCATACAAAGATATGGAAAATTAGATCTAAAAAAGACATGCAAAAATAACACAAATTAGGAGAAAAAAGTAATACATGATTCACATAAAGAGAGTGTGTACTATTTAGATGCACTACCTATAAAACATGAATATTTAAAGTAAGATGTTACCTTGATAATTTTGTAAGAAGTGATGTATGCTTTATACAAAGAATGTGTACTATTTGGGTGTAACTTATTAGATGAACAATTAAAGTAAAATGTTCCCTTGATAATTTTGTAGGTTTATTTATAGGCTTTGACATTTAAAATATGTTTGAAACACTAACTACCATTATAATTATGGATTATGTATTTACTTAAGTTTCAGATTCATTTGTAAAAAGAGGGTTTGAACATATTTTAAAACATAAATTTTATTATTATTATAATTATAGATTATGATGATGATGATGATGGTGGTTAATGTCTACTGAGACTAATATTTGGTTTATTGGACCTAAAAAAAAGAGTTATTTAGTTTGATTTAAGATTTGATTGCTACACTTAAAAATCTTAGAGAGAAGCCTCCCGAGCTTACTATAATTTTGACATCTTAAAAGGCTAAGAAGGTCAGTATTGCAACAAAGTTTATGAAATTGAGCTCTAATGTGGTTGTACGTGGGACACTCTAAGAGGAAGTGATTTTCATCCTCGATGTTCATATTCTCACAGAGATGATAGATCCTTTCCATCCATAGTGTTTTAGGAACTGTCCAACAACCTATTTTACTATGGAACTCATGAGAGTTCGTTCTAATCTTGACTATATATTCTTTTTGAAAAATAACTTTCATAATTATATAAAGGCTATAGAATTTCATGAATGTTTTGTTAATAGCATAGAAAGCTTACATTGTAAATAAACATATTATTTTACCATTAAAATTATTATTAGAATAAATAAATAAATATCTAATTATATAATAAATATTTTAAAATTTATATTTCTTTTTTAAAATATCAATATCTATTATTTTAAATATTAGTTAGAAAACACTATAATATCAATATCTATTATTTTAAATGCCGTTATAAAAAGTACAAAAGCATATAGAATAGGTACAATAATTTATGGTTTTTTAAAATATAAAAAGTACAAATCCCTATAGAAATAGTACAATAATATGTGATTTTTGGATCTATCGGTTTTTGGGATGGTGAATACTTTGGGAAGCTTTTGACTCTATGCGTTTTTTGGGATGGTGAATCCTTTGAGGTACTTTGAATCTATGCGTTTTCGCTAGTGTGAATGTTTTGTGGTACTTAAAGAAATTGAGAGGATAGCAAATCCATATCGTGTGATCATAACGACGGGCATAACTCTAATATGAAAGGGCATGAGAGGTTTTTTTAAAAGAGTCTCACGATTATATAGATTATCATTTTAATTAAAAAATGGTTTATAAAATTTAATTATAAAGGTTTTATATGATTAAGAGAATAAAATTAAAATTTAATTATAAAATTTGGGATTAATAATTTATTAACGGATGTGTTTTATATATATATATATATATATATATATATATATAATAATTTTAAAAATAAAATAATGATGTGTATTTATTATGTTGTTGTTAGTAGTTTAGAAGATTATATTAAGCTGCAAGAATTTTTCCAGTTGTCTTTTGAAACATATACTTGGAGAGAGATTTATTCAGTCATCACCAAAGCCTTAGTTAGTCTTTGTACTAGATCTAAGATGAATAAATCTTTAGAAAAACTTTCAATATTGCTAGACAGTAAATTCATTTGCAGCAAATATGGCATCACTATTAATGCCCCCCTTGTTAAAAGAAGAAAATAAAAAAGAAAGACTTAAAAAGCTCAAAAGCAAGAAAAATTCATCAACAGAAATGATAGGAGAAGAATCTCCTCTAGGCCATCTCAGAAAAAGGGATACTATAAGTATGTCCCTAAGACACACTATTATAAGCCATCAGACATTCATCTAAAGAGTCATAAAAATGAAAAGATGAATCAGATTACTTGCTGGTTATGTGGTAAGCTTGGCCACACTGCAAACCGATGCCCTGATGGTGATGAATCAGAGAAAAATAGAGGCAGAAAGTCTCAGCTTCTCAATAAAGGTAAGACAGTGGTGAAATTTGAAGACAAATGCAGAAAGTGTGGATCTTCACACCACAAGACTGAAAACTGTCCAAGTTTGGTAATTCAACAACAATAGGTTGTTGAATATTCTTCCGATACATGCAGTGAATCTTCCTCTTCCAGCTCCTCAATTGAAGAATTACATGCTCATTTACAATGTTTCTGTTTAGATTCTGACAATTTTAATTGCAACTATTCTTCTGATTCTGAATCTGATTATTCATCTGATATTTCTTATGAAGAACAGCCAGGCCCCTCGCAGCCAAAGAAAAAAGTTCTTATGGCCCAGACAGATGATGATGAGCTAAAAATATTTGCTCAAATTAGGGCAATGGAAGAAGGAGATCTGAAAAATAAATTACTTGAGACATTCATGTCCCAAGTATCATCCACCAGTAAAAGTGCCAACAAGAAGCCGCTCTTCATAGAAGCTTCTTTCGAGCGTAATACAAAATCCTATAAAAGGGATCAACTGCAGAAAAAAGTTCGTTCACTCACTTTGGGGGATGTGAGTAGAGAAATACACATGTTTAAATCTGAAATTTCTGTTATGAAATCCCAAGTTGCAAATTTAGAAAAAGGGAAACAGGAAATGGCACAACCTATTTCGAGTCACAGGCTCAATCTTATTGTATTTTAGGAAGTGTCTTCCTAGCAGCAGTTGAACCACATGGCTCAATTAGATTAGAAAATAATAGAGCTGGCTACTTCATCACTGTACCAACTTCAGATGGAAAGTTTAAAAGAATTGATATGCCCTATATTTCAAATCCTAGGGTATCTACTATGGTACAAGCTATGCAGGAGCTCAAAAAGGCTGAAACAAAATTATCAGAGCTCAAGGACCTAAAATCCACCATTCATATAGGGAAACAGTTGAAAACCCTTGAAATTCAGAGAAAAATATCTGAAATCAAAACAAAAATAGAAACAAAATGTTGCTCAGAAGAGTCCAATGCTTTATGGCATAGGAAGCAACACTTTGTAGAACTGTCATATAACGCTGAATATACAGGCAGACCCTGTAAGTCTAAAGCTATTCCCAAACAAAGAATACAGGGATTTATGTGAAAAGGAAATAAACCAGCTTTTGAGCAAAAAATTGATTAGAGAATCCAATAGCCCATGGAATTGCTTTGGATTCTATGTAAATAAAAGCTCTGAACAAATCAGAGGAATCCCAAGGCTAGTAATAAATTACAAGCCTCTGAACTCAGTCCTTGCTGATGATACATACCCAATTCCACACAAAGGAGATCTGTTGGGTAGAATAGCTGGTGCAAAAATATTTTCCAAGTTTGATTTAAAGTCCAGATTTTGGCAGGTTGCAGTTGCAAAAAAAGATAAATTCAAAACTGCCTTCAGCATTCCAGCAGGTCACTATGAATGGAACGTCATGCCGTTCGGTCTCAAACACGTTCCATAAAAGTTCTAGAAGGTTATGGATTCAATATTCAAACCTTACTCAGATTGGTTGCTTGTCTATTTAGATGACATTCTTATTTTTTCTAAAAATATTCAGGACCACTTTAAACATACACATATTTTTATAAAGTTGGTCAAGAAGAATGGTTTGGTACTTAGTAAGAAGAAGATTGATATATTCCCGACTTCAGTAAAAATTTTAGGACACACAATCCAGAATGGGCAAATTGCTCTGCAAATTCATGCAATAGAATTTGCAGATAAATTCCCTGACATCATTCTTAATAAAACTCAACTTCAAAGATTCTTAGGATGTCTAAATTATGCTGGGAATTTGTGTAATCAGATATTTTTTAGTTATTATATTAAAAGTTTTAAATTGTTGAATATACAATATTTAAGTGTTTCAAACGGTTTTTAAATTAAAAAATGTAATTTTTGAATGACTAAATATTGTGAGATGATTAATAATTAAAATTGCATTCCACATAGAAGTGATGACCACTGGTCATATATATATTTATATTTATTATGTTTATATAAATATTGTACATATAATTTTGGAAATAAAGTAAAAAAATGATGATGCATATTTATTATGTAGTTGTTAATCATTGGTATTTACATTATGTAGTAGTTTAATGAGATTTTTTTTTTGGTTATTTGGACAATGATAATTTTAAATAGTCGAATATGTAAAATTTAAGTATATTAAGAATTTTTAAAAATGCTGTATCCATTTCTACATTAAAAAAAAGACATTTTAAAGAATGAAATATTGAAATATGGTGATCTCACCAATAACTATGTCATCCAATTCTAACCAAAAAAAAATAAAAAAAATCCAAAAAGTCACTTCATTAAACTAAATACTACATCATACAACATCAATACACTAATTTTTTTTTGGGTAACTTTTGTTTTTTTAAGATAAGTAAATTTATTTATTTATTTTAAATAGATAATCTAAAAAAAAAATTTCCCATTAATAAATTTCCCATTAATTTAATAATTTTTTTATTTTTTATTATCTATTTATTTTTATCAATTTAAAATTGATAATCTAATTCTCAAAATTAACTAAAATTTGAATTAAAAAGACTAAAACTTCACCTCCTGGAATTTTAACCTTTCCAAATATAATTTTTGAAATTTTTAATAAGATTTAAAAATAAAGTATCACTGCTTTATACATATTATTTTATTATTATCTATACTTTATACATAATCATAATCTTATAATATACTTTTTTTTCATGTTTTATACATAATATTTTATTATTTCTGCATCTATGCTTTATACATAACCATTATTTTATAATACATTTTTTTTTAATTGGTTTAAGCCTATAAAAATTTGAACGTTGAATCTTGTGTTTTATAAAATAATAATGTGATCCCAAATTAAAATACACCCTTTAAACTTCTAAAATACAATTATAATGAATAATTATGATTAAACCAATTTTTTTTTACCAAAAAAAAACTAAAAAAAATAATAAAATAGTTAAATTAATTTTATATATGAAAATACTTAAACCAGTTAAACCCCTGCTATACCTACTATCTCTATGTGGGAAAATAGAAGTTGGGAATCGTATAATTAGGAGTTTGATCCTACTAAAGGTGGAGTAGGTAGAAGATGTATCTTTTGGTACACGGGGGTTTACTTTTTTTTGGTCTGCAGCAACAAAAATATGTCACGTATCCAGCCGGTGGAGTAGGTAGAAGATGTATCATTTGGTACACGGGGGCTTTACTTTTTTTTTTTTTGGTATGCAACGACAAAAATATGTCACGTATCCAACCGGTGGAGTAGGTAGAAGATGTATCATTTGGTACACGGGGGCTTTACTTTTTTTAGGTCTGCAGAGACAAAATATGTCACGTATCCAGCCATTCAATGGAATCATTCATTCCATAAAAGGAAGTTCCCGCAGGGCACCTACAGTACCGGCAACATAATGGACTTTGCTATGATTCCAGTTCTGTATCCACGTGTTACTGCAACTTTACCTCCAATACCAACGGGAATCTCTTTGATACGATACGAACTACAAAGCGCTATTCCACTCCACTCATATCAGAGGCCGCTTTTTGTTGTCCCATTATTATTGCCTTTGTTTCTACTTGAGCAGCTCCACTAGGCTGCGGTCCCTCCACTCACAATCACATAGTCTATGGTTCAACAAAGATGAGATTATTCCCTTTGCTTCTACTCCGGCTGCGATCCTTCCCCTCACATTCACAAAGTCTATGGTTCAACGAAGATGACAACACTGAATGCGAAAATATAAGACTCCACTCTGAATTTCATCTATCATATATTTATATTAGCACAATCATATTTCTCTGGGTCTGCGGTGAAATTCTGCTGTGAATTTTCTCCATTACTACTTGCATTTGCGGTGAATTTTCTGGATTAATACTTGGGTTTGCGGTGAAAATTTTGCTGTGAATTTTCTGGATTAATACTTGGGTCTACGATGAAAATTTTGCGGTGAATTTTCTCCATTAATAATTGGGTTTCTAGATTAATACTTGGGTCTGTGGTGAATTTTCTGGATTAATACTTGGGTCTGCGGTGAATTTTCTCCATTACTTCTTGGGTCTGCGGTGATTTTTTCTCGATAAATTTTCGGACCTGGGCACTTGAGGTCTGTTGTCCGGTTTTCTGATATTTAGGTGCACACATTCCTTATCTTTTTCTAATACATATCTGCTCATATATTCTCAAGTATGAATAATTCACCACAGCTACCAAAGATTACCAAAGGTAGACCCAGCACAGTTACTCTACAGAGCCTTTATGAGTATATAAAGTCTTTAGAGAAACGTAGTGAAGAAAGAGAAGTGAATATACAAATCGAGTTAGAAGCCATGTTGGAAAACAAATTCACATCTCTTGGAGACAAGATCCAAAAACAAATAGAAAATAAAATAGAACTATTGGAGAATAAAATGGAGGCAATGGAAACTAGGTTGCAGGTCATAGAAAAACAAAACCAAGATATGAACCAAACATCCGAGCAATGAGATGCTGATAATATAGAGAGTCTTAAAATGAAAGACATGATTAAAGAACTAGAAGAAAAAATTAACAACAATCTCACCCTAAATAGTGGGGCAGGTAAATTAGATATCAAACCAATTAAAGTTGAAATAAAAAAATTGATCGAATTAGACCATGAGCATAATAAAAGGGCCTTGAACCTTATAATCTTTGGTTTGAAAGAGGAGGTAGACGATGATACTTTAGCCATAGTGCAGACATCATTACATAATAGATTACAAATTGAAACCACGTGTCTCACAGAAGCAACAAGGTTAGGGAAATTAACTGAGAATAAAGGAAGGATGATCCGAATAAAGGTGAGCTCTACTGACCATAAGTATGACATAATTAGTAAAACCTCAAGTCTAAAAGGAACAATAATATTTATAAATGAAGATCTCATTCCAGAAGATCAAGAAGAATTAAGAAAGGAGGTTCAAAAGGTAAAAGAAGCTAGGAAGGAAGGAAAATGGGCAATAATCAGAAATAGAAAAACATTTATTCAAGATAGAAATAAAAAAGGTAGTAATAAATAGCAATTCAACATGCTTCGAATTCTTTCTTGGAACTGTCAAGGCTTTCCATGGAACAAAGGCCCCAAGTTAAGTTGGATCTTAAATGATATTGATATTATATTGCTTGTTGAAACTTGGGAGCATGAAGAATCTAAGGTCCCTAACATAGATGGATTTGCACTATGGTCTCCCTGGAACAAGTGATCCTCCAGTAGAGGCATTGGGGGCATAACTTGCTTCATTAAGAAGAACATCTCCCCCCATGCTAGGATTTATAAAAACGACTCTTACAACCAATATAGTTGGATTGAGATTATTGACATTAATGATAAAAAGACCTACATAGAAATCTGTTATTTTTCCCCCATTAATTCTAACTCCTATAAGAAAAAGAATCTAGATAAAAATAGTCTTTACAATGGTTTAGAGAATGATATTTCTAGCCTAAGGAATGAAGGTAATATCCTTTTAATGGGTGACTTTAATGCTCAAACTTCAAGCAATCAAGCTATTCTTCTAAGCAATCATTCCAACCCCAATCCTCTTTGGTTAGACAAAGACCTTACTCTGGCTAGCCGGTAGAAAAGGAGTTCTGAAGACTTGGGGGATAATTTGTTTGGGTCGAAACTAGTCAAGCTCTGTAGTGCTTAGGATCTCATAATTTGCAACGGTCTAAAGAAGTGGCCCAATTCTAGAAAGATGACCTGCATCCATGGGCTTGGCAGGAGCATGGTAGACTATGTTATTTCCGATCTCCCTTTATACAGCGAAATAATAAATTTTGACATCTTAGACGACCACGATCCTGACTCTGATCATAGGCCTTTACTCATAACTCTCAATTTTGTCATGCATAGAGATCCCATAGAAGATAATCCTTATAGTCAAAAGAAGTTAATCTTTGATAGAAATAAAAACGATCTCTTTCTAAATGAATTAAAAACAAATTTGCTTCCTTTATCTAGTATAGGCAACATAGATGACCTCTATCATAATTTTACTACAACCCTCTCATAGTCTATTAACAAGTTCTCAATTGAAGTCTCAAGTAATAAAAGAAATAACAAAACCAACCCATGGTATGACAAATGTTGTAAAAGTGTGAGGAGAGCAATTAAGGAAGCTGTTGATGAATCTCTCAAAATTAACAAGATAAAAATCTACAAAGCCCTAACTAAAAGGAAAACAATGCAATATATTCGTAAAAGACAAGAGAATCTCTTACACCTTTCTAAGGTGGTTCCTAAGAAATTTTGGATGCAGATTATAACTAGGAAAACTAAAGATAATAATAAAATTGCTTTACACGATTGGAATTCCTACCTTAAAAAGCTTTATGAATCTCCAAATACCAGGGATTTTGAAACCCTACTCACAACGAAAGAAGTTTTCTCATTAGAAGACATTGATTTTGGGTTAAACGCCTGGAAAATGGGAAAGCTAAAGACATTGAAGGTTAATAGGTGGAAATATTAAAAATTAGAGGTCCTTTCCTCATCCCCCACATCCACAAGCTTTTCAACCAAGTGGTCAAGCAAGGGTTCCATAAACCTTGGACTCAGAGCCTCATTATCCCTATTTTTAAAAGTGGGGATACAAATAATCCCTATAATTATCGAACAATTATGATCAGCCCTCTCTTAGCCAAGTTATATGGTATTATTTTGGAAAAGAAGTTGAGCATTTGGCTTGAAAGTGGAGGTAAGCGAGCTAAAGGCCAAGCGGGTTTTAGAAGGCAGCACTCAACAACGGACCACCTCGTTACACTTAGGATCATTTTGGAGGAATGTCACAATGATAAATTCAATCTCTTCTGTTGCTTTGTGGACTTTAGAAAGGATTTTGATACAGTTCCTAGAAATAACCTATGGAATATATTAGAAGAGCTAAATGTTACTTTTGAGCTAAGAGCGACCGCTATAAGGTTATACGAGAATGTAATTGCCAAGTTAAAGAGCAATGAGGGGTGGTCGAAAGATATTAAGTGTAATATTGGAGTTAAACAAGGTTGCCCCCTCTCCCCTACCATATTTGGCATTTACATCGACAAGCTAGAAGGTTTTTTAGAGGAAGCAGGACGTGCTGGCACGATCTTAGCTGGGATAATAATCATCCTTCTTCTATATGCTCACGATATTGTTCTTCTCGCAAGGTGCCCATCTAATCTTGATAAGCAACTTAGAATTCTTAAGGATTTCTGCTCTACCATGGGTATGTCTATTAACACTAACAAAAAAAAAGTTATGATTATCAAATCCAAGAAGTAAATTTATGCTAATTTTATGTATGACAATAGTAACTTGGAGGAAGTGTCTTCTTACAAGTACCTAGGAATTGATATTCATCACAAGCTCAACTGGAACTATAACATTCAGAAAAGGATTAATGGGGGGTGGAAAGCTTATTTTGGTCTTGAAAATAATTGTAAAATGACAAACCTCGTAATGTGAGATAGAAAGAAATTCCTATTTGAAACTTTAGTCACTCCTGTTATCTTATATGGATGCGAGGTTTGGGGTTGCAACATCTCTAGAGAATCCTGGAGAAAGATTGAGCAAATCCAGAAGCATTCTATAACGTATAACCTTAAAATTAAAAGCAATACACCCTATCCTATTCTCCTTATAGAAGTGGGTCTTTCCCCTATCGAGAGCCTAGATATGACTAGGCTTCTGTTGTACAAGCACAAGCTCAATAGCCTAGGTGAACATAGACTTCCTAAGTTAGCTTTAAATTCCAGCCAAAACCACCTAAGGCTTAAACGAGGTTGGTATAAAGACACCAGGGCTTGGTTAAACCATTGGGAGATCGACGAGAATGTTGCATTGCAAAACATCAATAGCATTAAAAAAATTGTTATTTGTAAGTTAAAAGAAAAAATGTGGTGTGAGAAAGATCTAGCAGCTAAGAGAAAATTGAGGTATTATAAGGAGGTCATCAACCCCACCTTAGAAGATCAAAAGTATCTCTCTATTTTAACTAGCTCAAAGAAGAAAATTAATATAGTCAATATTAGAACAAACTTTCATGAGCTCCGTAGTGAAATAGGTCATTGGATAGTTCCTAAAACACCATGGATGGAAAGGATCTGCCATCTATGTGAGAATATGAACATCAAGGATGAAAATCACTTCCTCTTAGAGTGCCCCGTGTACAACCACATTAGAGGTCAATTTCATAATCTTTGTTGCAATACTGACCTTCCTAGCCTTTTAAGATGTCAAAATTATAGTGATCTCGCGAGGTTTCTCTCCAAGTTTTTTGAGCATAGGAATAAAATCTTAAATCAAATTAAATAACTCTTTTCTTTAGGTCCGATAGACCACAAATTGGTCTCAGTGGATGTTAACCATCATCATCATCATCATCATACAAGATAGAGTATACTAAATAGATTTAGAATCATATTTATTAATATAGTTGATATAGTGGGATAAACCTATATCCACCACCACCATCCATGACATTTATAGTTCTTATTAACTATATAAATAATAATAATCATAGTATTTAATATTTATATAATTTTTAGTATTATTTTATATATTAATATACTATACAATTATTTCATAAAATATTGATAACATATTAATAGTTATATTTAAAATATTAATATAATTCACATACAATAACAACATAATTGTAACATTTAGTTTTTATTTTTTTACTAATAATATGTATTTTACCAAAATAATTATTATATATTTATAAGTACCGATATATTTTATATATTTACTTATAATATATTAATAATATTAATTATATACATACCATATATATATAAAAGAGAGAATATAATATATTAAAATATATAATATTATATTATTTAATAATAAAATATATAACAATAATATATTATTTATTTTTTTCAATATATTAATAGTTATAACTCAAACTATACTCTAATTCAAATATAATATAATAATAATATTTTATTATTATTTATAATAAGTATATATCATTTATGAATATCCAAGGGGTTATTAATATTATAAACCAAAAGAACTAATAAACCCAGGAGTTTAATGTTATAAATCCAAGAAATTGGTGAGCCCAAGGGATAAATATTAAAAACCTAGGAGACCAACAAGCACAAGGGATCCATATTAAAAACAAAAGAGATCAATAAAGTCTAGGAATTAATATTTTAAATACAAATGAATCAAAACTCACATGATTATTAATATTATAGACCAAAATGATGAGTCAAATTTAGCGATTGTTAATACTATAAACCCAATGAATTAATAAGCAAAAGGATCAATAAATCCAATGGATTGATATTAAAAACCTAAGGAAATAATAAACCCAAGAGATTAATACTAAAAAAGCAAGGGTTTACACACCTAAGAGAATAATATTAAACCTAAGAGATTAATATTATAAACCATTAAATATATAAATTCTTAGATAAATACTATAAACCATAAAATAAACATTAATAATTTAAACTGATTGGATTAATAAACCCAAGAGGTTAAATTATAAACAAAATGAATTATTAATATTATAAATTTAAGGAACAAATAAGCCCAAGCGTTTAATATTATAAAACTAAGAAATTAGTAAACCTAAAGGAAACATATTATAAATCCAAGGGATAAATGTTGATATTATAAACCAAGAAATTAATAAAACCTAAGAATTAATATTTTAAACTCAATATTAATATCCTAAGAGTTAATATTTTAAACTCAAGAGATTAATAAATTATTAATATTATAACCGAAAGAACTAATAAACATAAGGGTTTAATATTATAAACCCAAGGAATTGGTGAACCCAAGGGATAAATATTAAAAACCTAAGGGATCAATAAGGCCAATGGATTAATATTAAAAACACAAGAGATCAATAAAGCGTACAAATTAATATTTTAAACACAAAGTATTGATAAAATCACATGATTATTAATATTATAAACCCAAGGGAACAATATTAAACCTAAAAGATTAATATTATAAGCCAAAAATATACAAAAAGACCTTAGATAAATAATATAAACAATGAAATAAAAATGGTTGGCCATGCTTGATTTAAACATTGAGACAATTGTTGTCACAATGCGACGTTGGACCAAGGATGACAATGGTTGGCCATGTTTTCTTTTCATATTGAGACAATATTTGTCACAATGTGACATTTGACCATGGAAGACCTTGATCTATTATGGATAACAATGATTAATAATGATTGCATATGGTTTATTTTCATATTGAGGTAATGTTTTTCACAATGTGACATTCAACCATGCATTAATAATAAAGTGTATGCTTGATATTTAACCCCTAATATTGGGATTTAATAAACCGAAGGGACTAATATTACCAACCCAAAAAATTAGAAAACTCAAGGGATCAATGTTATAAACCCAATGGAACAACAAACTAAGAGAATTATTAATATTATAAGCATAAAACATCAATAAACCCAATGCATTATTAATGATATAAACAAAAAACATCAATAAACCCAAGGGATTATTGATATTATAAAACAAAGATATTAATATATTATAAATGCAAATTATTAATAAACCCAAGTGATGAATAAACTCGAAGGATCAATAAAGCCAACAAACTAATATAAAAATCCTAAGAAATTAATAAACCATAAGAATTAACATTTTATACTCAAGAGATTAATAAACCCAAGGAATTGGTGAACCCAAGGGATAAATATTAAAAACCTAAAAGATCAAGAAGCCCAATGGATCCATATTAAAAATAGAAGATATTAATAAAACCTAGGAATTAATATTTTAAATACAAATGAATGATAAACTCACATAATTATTAATATTATAAACCGAAGTGATCAATCAACCTTAGGGATTGTAAATATTATAAAACCAACGTGTTAATATTTATTGAAGGATCATTAAGCCTAATGGATTGATATTAAAAACCCAAGTAAATAATAAAGCCAAGGGATTAATACTAAAAAACCAAGGGTTTATAAACCTAAGGGGATAATATTAAACCTAAACGATTAATATTATAAACCCTTAGATAAATACTATAAATACTGAAATAAATATTAATATTTTAAACTAAACAGATTAATAAACCTAAGGGATTAAATGATAAACCAAAGAAATTATTAATATTATAAAGTTAAGGAATAAATAAGCCTGAGCGTTTAATATTATAACCCCAAGAAATTAATAAACCCTAAGAATTAATATTTTAAACTCAAGAGATTAATAAACCCTAATAATTATTATTTTAAACTCAAAAACCTACGAAATTAATAAACCCTAAGAATTAATATTTTAAACTCAATAGATTAATAAGCCTAAGGGATTATTAATATTATAAAAAAAATAACTGATAAACCCAAGGGTTTAATATTAAAAATCAAAGGAATTGGTGAACCTAAGGGATAATTATTAAAAACCCAAGGGATCAATAAGGCCAAGGGACCAATATTTTTCCAAAGGAAAAATCGTAGCTTCTATTAAAATAAAAGTTACATGTAGTATATGAAGAGTGCATATTCAAATCAGCAATAAAGCTCAATATAGATAAAAGTGAGTAGCAGAAACAAATACATCTGTTAAGTGTCTGAATAAATACATGTTGTATGACAACCATCTAATATCCGTGTACAAAAAACTGTAAGTAACATAAACAAAAATAATCTGGAACAACCACTGATGGGGATTCACCCCATCCTATGATCAGGTACAAATGGATGATGAAAATATTGGTAAAATGCGTGGTCATTCTGCTCCTCTATCTCCATGTGGGTAGTCAGTAAGTGCGTCGCCTCCTTGGATAGGAGATTGGAAATCACATTCCTCTCCCTGTAAATATGTTGATAAGAGATGTGATCAAAATGTGTTTTGTAATGAATAGCCTCTTCCAAAATGTTCTGTAGTGTGTGCACGTGACACGTTGTATGTTGGTTGAACCTGTCAATGATAATTTTGGAGTCGCCAAAGATTTGTATATTATGACATTTTTTTGTGATATAAAATTGGAGAAGATACAAAAGATAGGAAAGTTCATCAAAATTGTTGGTGCCACGCCCAAGACTGATCTTGAATTTGTAGAAATGAAGAGGAGTGAGATGTAGAAGGAAACCACCGCCACAACCATGTACTTGTGCAGAGCCATCAAAGTATGCCCAAGGTAGGGAGAAATCAATAAGTTCAGGGGCAAGAGTCTAGGGAGGGGTAGGTGGAGGATCATCCAGAATCATGAGATAGATGGATATAATGTGAGAAGAATATGAGGTCCAATTATGAGGAGTGTTATGGAAGATGGTCAGATTGTGGGCTATCCAGATGCCCCAACAAAATAATATAGGAAGGTTACGAAGCTTGTAGGGGTTGGCAGATAGCCACCAAGTCTCCTATGTAGTGGATACAAATGGACCCTCCTAGCGAAGTGTTTGGTTAATAGAGGAGATGATAAGATGCCATAGATCTCGTATGGCTGGGAAATTGAGGAAAAGGTATAAAGTGTCTTCAGTGTCCACAACAAATAGGGAGCATCTATTAGGTCCAATTTGAGATCGTTTTTCGAGATTGTCCCACATTGGTATTTTATCAATCAGAATGCACCACATGAGGAGCCTCACTTTAGTAGATCCCTTTAATTTCCAGAGAGTGTGTCACCATGGGAGCAAAGGCTCAGGCCTGTGTGGACTGTATATGTGGAGGTACCCCTCTTTTGGAGTGTATTTTCCATGTTTTAAAATAATCCAGATGAGTTCATCATCTCGGTCATTGATTCTGACATGAGAATATTTTAAAGCATCCAGATAGGAGGTCCAAGTCACCTCCCATTATTGATGAAGTTGTAAATCTAGATGATTTAACTAGCATTGTGAGAAAATGGTGGAACAGTATCTGTCAGCAATATGATTCAGTGTGTGAAAGCCAACACAGTCGAGGGTGTCAATGAGAGTAGGTGGGAGGATATGAGCGTTTCCGCATCTCATCCAAGGATCCCAACCAATATGCACCATAGTGCATGTACTGATCTTCCAGGCTAGTCCAGAACTGATATGTTGAATGTAACCCTATACAACTCGCCAAATCGTGAAGTAACTGGTATATTGAGTAGGAAGTTGACGAAGCCATTCAAGAGTGCTGAGAGGGTGGATATATTTTTGTATGAGAACCTTGGTCCATAAATTGTTGCCGATGATAATCTGTGACCCCAGCTTAGGAGCAAGTGCCTGTGCAAAAGTCGGAATATCTTTGATTCCCCACACACCTCAATGCTTAGGTAATGCAATACACGACCATTTTGGTCCAGGAAAAAGTATGTCCATATTTAACACCGATCCAGAGAAATTTTCGACATATCTTCTATATCCTATGTAGAATGTCCTTTGGAATCTAGGCTAGGGACATCCAGTATATCAAAATGGCCTCCAAAACATACTTGATAAGAATAAACCAACCCACCCTGGAGAGCTAGCGATGGCAACAGTTGTTCACTCTTTTTTCAAACTTAGTAATTAACCAGTTCCATTCAACAATTTTATATTTAACAGGATTAAGGAAGAATCCCAAATATTTCAGTCCATCTTCAAACCAGGTAGGAGTAAAAGGGAATCTCTATTGCGCATAATGGATCTCATGTGGGGAGCAACCATAACATGTCAATGTAGATTTGTGGTTGTTACATTTCATTCCTGCAACAATGCAGAATAGTGATAATATAGAAGTCACCACTGTTGAGTAACCTAATGATCCATTGAGAAAAAGGATGATGTCATCAAGAAATAGTAGGTGAGTGAGTATACAATTTGTTGAAACACGTACACCATTCAATCTGCCTCTGTCCCTTTCATCAATGATGCATATGCTAAGACCTTCCATAAGTAGGAGGAAGAGAAATGGGGATAGAGGAAAGCCCTGGTAGAGACCCCGCTCTGCATGAAAGAAATCTGTTATAGCCCCATTAATGAGAATGCTATAGGATACAGAGGAGATGCAACACATGATCCAATTGATAACCTATATAGGGAATCCAAGATGTGTGAGGAGCATATGAATGTAAAGCCAACTAGCTTGATCAAAAGCTTTCACAAGATCAATCTTGAGGATCATCCCTTTGATCTTCTTGGTGTGCATGGAATGAAGTCCTTCCTGTGCAATGCCAATGGCATCATGAATCTGTCAATTTTCAAGGAATGAAAATTTCTTAGGGGAAATAAATTTAGATAATATAGGCTTGAGCCGATTAGAAAGAATCTTAGCCATAATCTTGTAGATACAGTTGCATAATGAGATGGGGTGAAAATCCTTGAAAGTTGTGGGATGGTCTGATTTAGGAATGAGGGCGATAAAAGTGGAGTTGAAAGCCTCATAGATGCACCCATATTGTCGGGTCTCTTCCACGACTGCTAGTAAATCTTGACCCAACAAGTCAAAGAAGGCTAGATAAAACTCCACAAACCATACTTCAGGTCCAAGACTCTTGTCCTTTTTGAACCATTTTAAGACAGATTCTAATTCCCCCATCGTAAGAGGTGCAAGAAGATCCTCTCCGGCTAGGGGATCCACATATCTGGGGAATAAGGAGGCCACATTTGTAGAAATTTATAAACAAAATAATGTATTTTTGGATTCCCCTGATCTAACAAATTAATCTTATTTTAAATACATAATCCTTCCACTTAATTCTTTGCAGAAATTAAATCACTAATTGAAAAACACATATGAAGCAAAATAAATCGCACATAACAAGATGTTTTACTGGGAAAGCTTAAAGCTAAAAACCCCAACTATCATATATTATGTATATCAATGGAACATGTAACAATCTCATACAAAGCTCAGCTCATAGAGCTCTCAGTACGATATACAATCATCACACACTGTCATGCATAATTTTGCATATCTATGCACCAATTTCTTGCCTCCTGACAACCTGCCTCCACTATGCAATCCTTGCTGAAGAATATCCCTGAATGAATTCGATCTTACCTTGATTGCACTGCGCAATCCTCATTGGAATATCTAATGTCTGTGTAGATGCATTGAATTCATCACTATAGTCACAATTGATAGTCCATCTCACCCTTTCACCTATCTCTCGATTGAGTCTCAACTGAATCTGACATGCAAGTAGTTAACTGCTGTATTTCTTCAGTTGAAAGTAAGACACTACTTGTGAATTAATTAAATAATTAATTCACTCATATTTCACTAGCGTATCTTCAGTTACAACTAGTACAACTGAGTTTAACTCACTTAACTGAGTTAAACTAAATAACAACTCACATAACTACTCTTCCAACTCTGTTACAACTTGCCACTGTCAGTTATAACGATGTCCTCCATGCATGAGTCACCAAAAACCCTAAGAATTGTGTGATTCCTTCAGCCCATTGATGTGCCACATCTGTTCATTGAAATAAAGTGCTCCAAGGGAATAAGTTACTATTTATTGTCTAGTTATTATTAAGGGCTAATAATAATCGACATGCATTCTATTTTTAGATTTGCGATCTATAAATAGACTTCGCCCATCTTCTAAATTAGAAATTCATCCAAAGATATAATTTTATCAACCATCTAGAATCAAAATCCTGCTAATTTTAGAATATGCTCACCATTCTAAAAATAGACATACACCTAAAAATAGCCTGCAGGCGCCACCTAGTGAAGGTGCTTAATTTTCACTAGGTTCATCATCATGTTGAATCTCAACACTCCCTCTCAACAAGATAGGGATTATCCTTCACCCCGATCTTGTCTCTATGGTATTCAAATTTTTTCCTGGTGAGCGCCTTCGTTAAAATATCTGCATCTTGATCTTCCATAGGAATGTACTAAAGCAACATGATCTTCTGTTGCACACAATCTCTGATATGATGATACTGGATATCTATATGCTTAAATTTATCATGAAACACAGAATTAATAGAGAGTTTAATGCAACTCTGATTATCACAATGAATCACTGTAGCATCTAAATGAGAACCGAAAAAACCGACCAGGATCTTCCTCATCCAGATAGCCTCACATGCAGCTTTACTTGCTGCCATGTATTTCGCTTCTGCTGAACTAAGTGCCACAGATCTATGTTTCCTACTGTACCAAGAAACTACCATAGAACTGATACTAAAAACCCCTCCTGATGTGCTCTTTCTGTCCATTGGGCTGCCTGCTCAATCTGCATTCGTGAAACCATGCAACTTCACTTCATCCATTTGTTTGTACCATAAGCCATACTCAAATGTGCCCCTGCGATATCTTAGGACATGTTTGCCTGCCTTCCAAAAGAGCTTGGTATGCTTAACCATCGCTTGACTAAGTTGGTTAACCGCATAGCATATGTCCGGTCTTGTATTAACTAAATACATGAGCGAACCCACCAAATGTCGATAGACAATAGAATCCACTACCTCTGTCGATGTAGCATCATATTTTCTCCAATTTCCTGGAAGAGGAGTATCCATGGGTTTGTAGTCCTCCATGTGAAACTTATCGAGTATCTTCTGAGCATACTTGGCTTGAGACACAAACAGTTCACCTTCTCGCTGCCATATTTCTAATCCAAGGAAATAATGAAGGAGACCCATATCCTTCATCTCAAACTCCTTTCCAAGGTCCTCCTTGCATGAGTGTATCAAATACTCATCACCAGTCAGTATTAAATAATCAACATAAATAAAAATGATTAAAATCTTACCCTCCACCACAATCTGGTATAGGTTTGCATCCGCCTCACTCTTGGTGAAGCCAAGTCTAGTGAAATAGATGTCGATCCATGTGTACCAAGCACGGGGTGCTTTATTCAGCCCATATAACGCTCTTTTGAGTCTGCACACATGTGAATCACTACTGAAGATCTCAAATCCTTCAGGTTGCTCAATGTACACTTCTTCCTTAATGATCCCATTAAGGAACACAATATTCACATCCATCTGATGAATGTGCCAACCCATCTGTGCTGAGAGAGAAAGGATGGTCCTTATGGAAGAATACCGTGCGACAAGTGCAAAGGTTTCTTCATAATCAATCCCATTGATCTGTAAGAAGCCTCGGGCAACAAATCTTGCCTTATACTTCTCAACGCTCCCATCAACAACTTGATTTACCTTGTAGATCCATCTTGAACCTACCACTGATTTACCAACTGGGCTTGGAACAATCTCCCAAGCACTGTTTCTGACAATGGAGTCATACTCCTCTACCATGGAATCTACCGATGTGGGCTCCTGCACTGCTTCCTCAAAGGAAGATGGCACTGTCATGATACACTTGCTCATAAGAGTCATGTATCCAGTATATCGGTCAGGTGTCTGTCTCTGTCTGTGCTGTGAAGTAGGGACTCCTACAGTCTCTGTTGCATCATGCTTCAGCCTCTCAGCTTCTGTGGTATGCCTTCTGCCAATTTTGATGTTTGGCTCTACGTGAGTGGACTCCTCCACCCCATTATCCTCCTCCTGTGGCTGATCCACATCTTGAGGCTCATCTTTGGGAACAAGCAGTTCCTCCTATGCATGCAAGTGTAGCTCCCTCTCAAGCGACAAATTCATGGCTTTCGCCTCATTGAATTTTATATCCCGTCGCACCACAGTCATTCGACTGTTTGGAAAATACACACGATAATTATGGGGTGTTTCTATGTAACCCACAAATATCCCAACTTCTGCAGTCGGCTCCAGCTTCTTCCTGGCATTCTTGGTCACATGAACATAAACATATGAGCCAAAAATATTTAAATGAGAAACATCCAACTTCTTACCAGTAAAATCTTCTTCAGGTGTACTCATGCGAAGTACTCTATGAGGAAAACGATTTTTCACATAAAACTCAGTGTTGCATGCTTCCGCCCACAAATGCATTGGTAGGCCCTGGTCATGCAACATAGCTTGTGCAACACCCACGATCGTTTTGTTCTTTCGCTCCATGACCCCATTCTACTGTGGGTTATGAGGTGCTATGAGTTATCTTCAAATTCCTTCTTTTCTACAAAATTATTTGAATTCGTTCGAGTTATATTCACCACCATTATCGCTCTATAGAGCCTTTACTAGCTTTCCCGACTCCTTCTCCACCAATGCTTTAAAATAATAGAACTTTGAGAATTTTTTTTCCTTCTTTTGCATGAAGAAGATCCAGCATCTACGAGAATAGTCACAAAAAAAAAACTCAATACCTGTGTTTTGGTGTTGAAGCAACCAAGAATGGTCCACACACGTCTGTGTGAATTCTCTCCAGGATCACTGAGGCACAGTTCTCCTTTTCATGAAAGGTGGTCTTCAAAAACTTACCCATAGTACATACCTTGCACTGATCTATTTGCGCAAGTGTACCCTTGGGAAGTCCAGTAGAAATCTACTGCAAAATCTTCAGGGCACCATGGTGAAGATGGCCCAATCTCCTGTGCCATAATTCACCCTCATCCTGACTCACCATTTCTTATCCTTTTCCCACCATTGCAGTGCAACCACCTACCTATAACTTGTAGATATTCTTAACTCAAATCCCTATCCTCTTGGTTTGACCTATTGTTTTATGTTGCAGGAAGGCTTTTCCATCGCTGAAAACAATGTCATAACCTCTGTCCTCCAACATTGTGACTAAGACCAAGTTCTTCTTTAGACCTAGAACATCCATAACATCTTTCAATAGAAATGGTTTACCTGAATCCCTCTCAAAGGTAATGGTACCAATGACGGCTGCACTGTATCATCCATCATCACCCATCTATATATGAATTTGGAGATATTTCTCCTCTGAGGCACTAAACAACTCCTTGTCTCCCGTCATGTGGAAGGAAGCACCACTATCAAGATACCACACTAATCGCATTGCACTTGAAACGAAGAATGCGATCAAAGAGAAATCAAGTTCAAATTACGAGGCAAGGGTCTCACCAGCTGTAGCTCCAACATCCTTCTTGTACTTATTTTTCTGTGGGCAGTTAGTGACGAGATGCCCATGTTTGTGACAGTGAAAACACTTCACCTTGGAAAAATCTAGCTTATTTCCTTTAGCCTCGGATTATGGATGGGATTTCTTCCCCTTCCCTTTCCTCACTTTGGAAGCCAAAGCAAAAGCATCTTCATCATCATTCTTTGATGAAAAGACATCCCTGGTACTTTAGCTTATCTCCTCATGCACTAGATCTGACCAAAGTCACTCCCAATCCAACAGTTTCTCCTACCCATTGACAGAGTCTTAATAACCGTGCCAACTATTTGGAAGCCCAAGGAGAGCCAAGCTCACCAAGTCATCATCCACAACTGTGATTCCCACACTCCCCAGCTCATCCCTACATTGGAAAAACTTTGTGAGATACTTTGGAATACCGTCACCCTTCTCCATTTTGATTTTTCTGAGTTTATCTTTTAGTGCCAACTTCTTATGG
This sequence comes from Pinus albicaulis, assembly GCA_034641835.2. Classification (NCBI taxonomy): domain Eukaryota; kingdom Viridiplantae; phylum Streptophyta; class Pinopsida; order Pinales; family Pinaceae; genus Pinus; species Pinus albicaulis. The sequence goes on along the minus strand of CM076579.1, from coordinate 1,122,166,637 downwards.
TCGCTGCTGCTTTGGAAAAGATCTGTCAAAGCCTTCCACATTGAAAATGGATTTGCTTTCCCGTGAAGGCTCGACACAATATTGTCTTTCAAACCTTCCAACATAATTCTTCTTGTCTTCACTACTTTCTTTTTCCAGGTGTCAAGTAATGCAGTAGCCATCGAAGTGGGCTTAGGAAAATCACTATTGATAAACTCCTTTAGACCATTATCTTCAAGCACCGCCTCCATCATGTCCTTCCAGGCTATGTAGTTAGAGCTTCCCTCGAGTGCCTACTCCAACAACAACCCATTGAAAGCCATTTCAATGATTACTCAACTGTCGCACCAAGAAATTCTTGTAGCAAATTCGAATTGTCCACCAACACAAAAACTCAGCACTGCTTCAATATTGCAATCTCCAGTGATCAACACTTCTCTGATACCATGTAGAGATTTATAAAAATAATAATGTATTTCTGGATTCTCCTGATCTAACAAATTAATCTTATGTTAAATATAGAATCCTTCCACTTAATTCTTTGCAGAAATTAAATTTCCAATTGAAAAACACATATGAAGCAAAATCAATCGCACATAACAAGATGTTTTACAGGGAAAGATTAGAGCTAAAAACCCCAACTATAATATATTATGTATATCAATGGAACATGTAACAATATCATACAAATCTCAACTCATATAGCTCTCAGTACAATATACAATCCCCAAAAACTGTCATTGAGAAATTTGCATATATATGCACCAATTTCTTGCCTCCTGGTAGCCTGCCTCCACTGCACAATCCCTGCTAATGAAGATCCCTGAATTAATTCGATCTTGCATTTCTTGCACTACGCAATCCTCATTGAATCTCCAATGTCTATGTAGATGCATTGAATGCATCACTATAGTCACAACTGATAGTCCATCTCACCCTTTCACCTATCTCTCCACTGGGTCTCCACTAGATCTAACATGCAAGTGGTTAACTGTTGTATTTCTTTAGTTGCAAGTAAGACACTAATTGTGAATTAATTAAATATTTAATTCACTCATCTTTCACTAGTGTATCTCCAGTTACAACTAGCACAACTAAGTTTAATTCACTTAACCAAGTTAAACTCACTTAACCGAGTTAAACTAAATAAAAACTCACATATATACTCTTCCAACTCTGTTAGAACTTTCCACTGTCAGTTATAACAAAGTACTCCATCCATGAGTCACCAACCACCCTAGGAATTGCATAATTCCTTTAGCCCACTGATGTGCCACATCTGTTCACTGAAATAAAGTGCTCCAAGAGAATAAGTTACTATTTATTGTCTGATTATTATTAAGGGCTAATAATAATCGACATGCATTCTATTTTTAGATTTGTGATCTATAAATAGACTTCGCCCATCTTCTAAAAATAGAAATTCATCCAAAGATAGAATTTTCTCAACCATCTAGAATCAACATCCTGCTAATTTTAGAACATTATCACCATTCTAAAAATAGACAGACACCTAAAAATAGCCTATGGGCTCCACCTAGTGAAGGTGCTTAATTTTAACTAGGCTCATCATCTTGTTGAATCTCAAAAACCTTGATGAGTTCGACCAGTGTAGGTTGTTGGGGTGCCTTATATATTTATTTGAAGTGAGAAATACCTTTCTGTGCAATCTGTTTAAATGTATAAGCAGAGGTTCCACCTTCATTTTCTAGTTCCCAGATAGTATTGATGGCTTTCCTGCCCTTGGTGAATTGATGAAAGAATTTGCCATTTTCATCCCTAGCTTTGATCCAAGTAGCGTGAATTTTAAGCCTCCAGATTTTATCCCTGTTTTGAAGAATTTTTTGACGATCAGATTCCAACTTGATAAGCCGAGTCTTCACAACTTCTGTCATGAAACTTCCCCCAATAGGGCTCTCAAGTCTACGTGTTTCCTGTTCAATAGTAGAGAGGTCATGATCCTCCATTATTTTTTTGTTATTTTCCTAGGTAATAGACTTATTTTTGATAGAGAAGAGTCATTGCGCAAATAGATATGAGGGTGAGTGCAATCCCTGTGGAGGAGCAAGCCTCCACTGTGATTTAACCATATTGATGTAGTGTGCATCTTGTAGCCAGACCAAAAAAAATTTGAATGGAGAGGCCGGCTTGTTGAAGGCACCAGTGATTTCAAGATAAATTAGTGAGTGATCGAAGATACCTCCTGAGCCAATCCATTGTCTATACGAACCAAAATTATGGAGGATATCCTCCTTAATGAGAAAATGATAAAGCCTACGAGCGACCAAATCAACTCCAATACGCCTATTACGCCATGTAGAAGAGGAAGAGGTCAAGATATGATCTACCAGATGATTAATCAAAAGAATATGTCAAAAGTAATAAAAGAGAGGGTCCGCATGTGAATTAGGGCCCCATTATTCTGAGATCCCAAGAGAGAAATTCAAATCCCTGGCTAGTATTAAGTTGTCTGTGCGTAGTAGAAATAATTATAAAAGAGTAGACTAGAATTTTTGCCTATTCAAGAAAGGTCCATAAACATTGATGATCTTGAGATGTAGACCAAGTGTCTCAAAAACAATATCCATTGCCAGTGTGCCATCTCTTCCCTAAAAATTAAGGAGTTTAATGTGTCGGGGATTGATACAAAGGGGTAGACCATCCAAGCGACCATTAGCATCCAATGCATGGATAGTCCATCAGGGGAGAAGGGGGGAAAGTGTATTGATGACAAAATCAGATGAGGTATGGGTTTCCTGTAGGAGGATGATATCCACAAGTGCAGTAGCAAAAAGGTTCCTGGGTGCAAGGTGCTTGGCAGGGCTGGTCGACCCTCTGTAGTTAAAGGAGAGGCATTTCATCGGGAAACCAGACCAAGGGTATGTCTTGCTCTAAGAACCCCTTCAATGGAGAGTTGTGTGTTAGAGGCGACATCAATACCAGCCTATAGGATGGACTTAGAAATGTTAGAGTGTTGGCCACGGGGAAGCTTGTACAGTGAGGAGGGAGGGAAGGGATGGGGGTCGAGGCCAGTGAGAGTAGGGTTTTACGGGCATAGATTGTAGGAATGAGTGGAGGAGGAGTCATATGTTTCCACTACGACTAAAGGGGGAGAGAGTGATGAGGGGAGGGAATGAGGAACAAAGGTGGTGGAGGAAAGGGGAAAAATGGAGAGGGTAGGGATGGTAGGGGGAGTAGGGAAGAATAGAAAAGGAGAGGGGGATGGGGGACAAGAGACATATGAGGTTGATAATATAGCCAGAGAGTGATCCAAACACTATAGAGATGAAGTAGATAACATAATAGATAATAAAGAGAGGGGAGGAAGAGGAGGAGTACCAATATCCGAAGAGAACTCAGAATGTGTGGCAACGACCATGGATCGAGTGACTTTGGCCGAGACATCCACATCCTCTAGAGTGACATCCTCCTGCAGTGTGGTCAGCAGAGTCAAGAGGAAACCAGTATGCTGAGCCTGTCGATGCAATGAGACAGATGCCGATTCTATAGGGTGCTGACCACCCATGGAGTGTGAACCAGTGGCATGCCCATTCAATGGACAGTCTTTGAATACATGTCCCACCTTGTGGTAGCGACGAAAATGAAATGGTACACCTTCATAGTCCAAAATCTAAACCCATGTGGTATTTCACCACTGAATTTTGAAGGATTCTTCCAGCCCTTCCCTAGTGCCCAGATGGGCAAGTATTCTATTAAAATCCATCTTCCCGATTCAATATAGGAGTGGTCGTGGTCGAAGTAGGTACCCAATCGATTACCAATGTTTCTGAAAATATGATCAGTCCATAAATGAAGTGGGAGACCAGGAAAATGAACCAAAATAGGTCCTGCCCCCAACTGTTCATGTTCAGGATCAAATAGGGGGCTCCAACACTTTATAAGGACTGGAGCCATCTCAATGTGCCAGTATTGTTAAAGGACCAAATATGTAGGGTCCTTAGAGAAGAAGCAGAGGGAAAAACAACCCTTGGTGAGAGTATTAATAGAGGGAAGATCTTGCAGAAGTCCACCCCAGATCTCTTGTACCCATTGCCGCAGTATTTTGGCCCCATAGTTGCAGCCACACACACGACCCACCAAGAATTTGTCCACAGTTCCAAGAATATCTGTCATCTGTACTCCTTCACCAAGTGTCAGAAGGCTGCCTCGATTACAAGCCCTAACACATTTTATGCATCGAGGGGCATGAGGGGGAGCACCAGTAGGTAGGGAATCAGTTTCTTCCAAGGTATGGAGGGAGGAGTGCGAAGAGGTGGGGGGATGGAGAGTGGAGATGGGGGGAGGGATGTTGAAGCGACCCGATGGTCGACGAGTGGGTGTGAGAGCGGGACTGAGAGGGTTGGAGGGGGTGGGAGGGGGAATGGGTGAGTTCAAGAGGGGAGGGGTTGTGTGGGTGGATGGCGAGGAACAAGGAAGCAGAGGTAATGGAGGGGAAGTTCAAGGGAAAGTGAATGGGAATGTAGCAGTCGAGAGGGGGTGGGTTTGTGAGAGGAAAGAAAGTGTGGAAGGGGAAGGGGGGAAAAAGTACGGGGAGGATACAAGGTCGAGGTCAGCCACAGAGAGGATAATAAGGGAGTTGGGGGTGAGGCCAGGGACCAGAACAAAGTCGAGAGCATGGAAGGAATGAAGGGGGGAAGATGCATATGGTGTGGACCCAGAGAATGCAGACAAATAAAATGGAGAAGATTTCGGGTGTGAAACATTCATATCAGAGGAGAATCACTGTGATAATGTCCATATGTCCACATGTGCATATGGGTCCTCCGAATAATCAACCAACTGTTCTTCCTTGGCCCCCTCCATTGAAAACCCCAATAAAAACCGTTAATGACTGTCCAATGTCCAACCGTTGGTCAGAGCACCAAAACTGCGAAGGGAAAAGGACTGTAGGAAAACTGTGCTAGAGTAAGAGGATGGAAACAGGGAGCAGTTGTCAGAAAGGGAACAGAAAACATTAGATAAACAACAGGGCGTGGGTTCATTGTGAACAGGAGTAGCATAGGCGCATCGGGTCACGGGTCCATCGTGGACGGGAGTAGCAATGACGCATCACGGGGGGGATAATAGTCTGAGGATGCTGTTAGGAGAGCAGCCGTCATTAGTCAAGGAGGGAAGGAAACATCACTGCCATGAAAACCAGCATCACCAAACCCTAGAATCACCATCGTCGCCTGAGTTTGTTTTTCTATGTTGCAACATGATTTATTTTTCCCAAGGGACCAATATTAAAAACACAAGAGATTAATAAACCCTAAGAAATAATATTTTAAACTCAAAAACGTAAGAAATTAATAAACCCTAAGAATTAATATTTTAAACTCAAGATATTAATAAAACTAAGGGATTATTAATATTATAAACCAAAATAACTAATAAAATCAAGGGTTTAATATTATAAACCAAAGGAATTGGTGAACCCGAGAGATAAATATTAAAAACCTAAGAGATCAACAAGCGTAAGAGATCCATATTAAAAAGAGTAGAGATTAATAAATCCTAGGAATTAATATTTTAAATAAAATGAATGATAAACTCACATGATTATTAATATTCTAAACTCAAGCGACCAATCAAGCTTGGGGATTGTTAATATTATAATCCCAACAATTTAATAGACTAAATGATCAATAAACCCAATAGATTGGTATTAAAAACCCAAGGGATTAATACTAAAAAACCAAGGGTTTATAAACCTAAGGGAATAATATTAAACCTAAGAGATTAATATTATAAACCATTAAGTATATAAACCCTTATATAAATACTTTAAACCATGAAATAAAAATTAATATTTTAAAGTGAAGGGATTAATAAACCCAAGGGATTAAATGGTAAATCAAATTAATTATTAACATTATAGAGTTAATGAACAAATAAACCCAAGTGTTTAATATGATAAACCCGAGAAATTAATAAACCCAAAGGAAAAATATTATAAACCTAAGAGATAAATATTAATATTATACAACAAGAAATTAATAAACCCTAAGAATTAATATTTTAAACTCAAGAGATTAATAAACCCTAAGAATTAATATTTTAAACTAAAAAACCTAAGAAATTAATAAACCCAAAGAATTAATATTTTAAACTCAAGAGATTAATAAACCGAACATATTATTAATATCATAAACCAAAATAACTAATAAACCCAAGGGTTTAATATTATAAAACAAAGGAATTGGTGAACCCAAGGGATAAATATTAAAAACCTAAGGGATCAGTAAGGCCAAGGGATCAATATTAAAAACACAAGAGATTAATAAAGCCTACGAATAAATATTTTAAACACAAAGGAATGATAAAATAACATGATTATTAATATTATAAAATCCAAAGGGAATAATATCAAATCTAAGAGATTAATATTACAAATCTGAAGTATATAAAAACCCTTAGATAAATACTATAAATTGTGAAATAAACATGGTTGACCATGCTTCATTTAAAAATTGAGACAATTGTCGTCACAATGCGACATTGGATCAAGGATGAGCATGGTTGATTTTCATATTGAGACAATCTTTGTTACAATGTGACATTCCACCATGGAAGACCTTGATCGACTATGGTTAATGATGATTAAAAATGGTTTCCCATAGTTGATTTTCATATTGACACATTGTTTTTCAGAATGTGACATTGGACCATGCATTAATATTAAAATGTAGGACTAAAATTTAACCCCTAATATTGAGATTTAATAAATCGAAGGGACTAATATTATCAACCCAAAGAATTAGAAAACTCAAGGGATCAAGGTTATAAACCCAATGGATCAACAAACCCACGAAATTATTAATATTATAAACATAAACATCAATAAAGACAAATGATTATTAACATTATAAAAAAAACATCAATAAACCCAAGGTATTATTAATATTATAAACCCAACATATTAATATTATAAATACAAATTGTTAATAAACCCAAGCGATTAATAAAATGGAAGGATCAATAAAGCCAAAAAACTAATATAAAAAACCTAAGAAATTCATAAACCCTAAGAATTAATATTTTAAACTAAAGATATTTATAAATCCAAGGGATTATTAATATTATAAAACAAAAGAAATAATAAACCCAAGGGTTTAATATTATAAACCCAAGGAATTGGTGAACCCAAGGGTTAAGTATTAAGAATTAAGAGAACAACAAACCCAAGGGAGTCATATTAAAAACATATAAGATTAATAAAGCTTAGGAATTAATATTTTAAATAAAAATGAATGATAAACTCATATGATTATTAATATTTTAAACTGAAGCGATAAATCAGCCTTAGGGATTATTAATATTATAAACCCATTGAATTAATAAACTAAAGAACCCAATAAATTGGTATTAAAAACTCAAGGAAATAACAAACCCAAGGGATTAATACTAAAGAACCAAGGGTTTATAAACCTAAGGGAATAATATTAAACCTAAGAGATTACTATTATAAAATTTTAAGTATATAAACCCTTATATAAATACTATAAACCCTGAAATAAACAGTAATATTTTAAAATGAAGGGATTAATAAACCCAAGGCATTAAATGATAAACCAAATGAATTATTAATATTATAAAGTTAATGAAGAAATAAACCCAAGTGTTTAATATTATAAACCCAAGAAATTAGTAAACCCAAGGGAAAAATAATTTATTTTTCTAAATTGGACTAGTTTATTAATATAAAACATAGTGTACAGGTCAAAGCTTGCCTCTGGAATCGCTATGCTAGCCAATTCTAGAGGAGCAGAGTTCAAAAAGGTAAAAAATTAACCGCCCCAAATGGGGAAACTGGTCCAAAAAATGCTGCCCACAGTGGGGAAACCAACATTGTCCAGTAACGACCAAGAGTTTGACAAATTACCCAGGAAATACATAATAACAAAGAAATTAATCAAAAATGAGAGAGGAAACCTCTCATTGTTGTGGCTGTAAATCATGTTAGGTGTCATGTGGCTGTGGCAGTGGATCCTCAACGATAAGACATCTGTAATCATCTGAAGAATCATCCTCCTTGTTTGAGTGTTGGGTGGTAGGCTCTGGCATGGTAGCGGTGTGCACAATATTGACGCTACCCTTACTCTTTTCCCCCACCAAATGTTCAGGACTTCCACTTCCACTACATTCGCTGCTGGAGGAGTGTGAACCAGGTTTGACCGGCAGGGTTGCGGCACTACAAGAAAAAAGGACATTGGTGAGGGGCAAAAAATGTCACCATAAGCTCATTGGTGAGGGTCAAAAAAGCCTTCATCACCAAAAACTGAATGTCACCAAAGGTGGCGTTGCCAAAAATATAAGTGTTGGGTGACATTCAAGGTTTGTCACCAATAATGATTTATAATGACGGATAGTGACTGTCACCATTCTATATGAGCAATAGTGATGGAAAATAGCCTCCATTACCAAAAAACCGAACGTCACCAAAGGTGGCGTCGCCAAAAGTATGTGTTGTGGTGACATACAAGGCCCGTCACAAATATTGATTATAATGAGGGATAGTGACCGTCACCATTTCATATGAACAACAACAATTTTTTGTGATGGACCTTTCATGGTCGTCACCAATGGTGCATATATATGGTGACGTTCATTGACCGTCACCATTTCATATTTGGTGAGGGTCAAAAAATTTCATGATAAGCTCATTGGTGACCTCAAGGTCCATCACGAATAATGACTATAATGACAAAAAATGGCCATCACCATTTCATATCAACAAAAATGATTTATGGTGACGGACCTTTGAGGGTCGTCACTATTAATGTGTATATATGGTGGCATTCGTTGACCGTCACCATCTCATATTTTGGTGAGGGTCTAAAAATGTCACCATAAGCTCATTGGTGATGGTGAAAAGAGCATCTATCACAAAAAACCTAACACCACCATTCCCTATGAATATCAGGGTACGATGGAATTGAACCACCAACCTCCTACTTGTAAAGCAGGTGCTCTTCCATTGAGCTAGCACCCTTTAAAGAATTATAATTTTAAAAATTATATCTTGAAAGCTTTATAGATTGTAAATTCTACAAATTTCGATTAAATAAAGTCTCGGAAATCTTTTAATAAACAACCAAAACAACATCGAAGTTGTAGGTCCCTACCTAATTGTTATGGAAGTTATGAAAAGTGGGTGGAGGGAAAAATAGCTACGTATAAGAGACTTAATATGTCAAGTTGAATACTCAATTATAGTTGAAACTCTTAAGACATTTATAGCCTACAAATGACCGATAACTCGCAAATGCACCCAATATTGCAAAGGAAATGTCATAAGTGGATATCATATGGAAGAAGAGCATTGATGAAGAAAGATGAAATATATTACAGGTTGAATGAAAGAAAAATCTCAATGTTGTTGTTGGGTTAATTTTTATAATTGGGACATTTTTCTTTCCTTTATCACATAAATATTCAAATTAAAATTAGAAATTTTAGCTATTGGAATGATATCTATTTTTTTTCTCAAATGTAACACAGATCTCCAAGGAACCACAGGGAAAAATTAAAAATAAATATATATATATATATATATATATATATATATATATATATATATATATATATATATATATATATATATATATATATATATATACCCTTCACATAAAGAGACATGCGATTTGAAATTTCGCAAGTCCACATTCACAACATGAAAACAACCAACAAATCAAAAAAATTGAATCTTATCACAGCAAGAGAATCTCTTTTCAACAGTGGACATCAAACAACAACATAGTAATTAGTTCACTTTAAGTCTGCAAAACATTGGAAAAAAACAATGTGTTCAATTATCTGCGAGTACAAAATGGACTTAATTCTAATGAAGCAAAAGAGTTTATACTAAATCACAAATAGTTATGTATAAGATACTCAATATGTTCGGTTGAATACTCAATTAAAAGTGAAACTTTGAAGACAGTTAAAACCTATAAATAACTTATAATTATAAAACCTAAAATCTGCAATTACACTAAAGATTGATTTCCCACCTTGTGAATCATGTAAATTTGTTGTGACGACATAAAAATTTACCTTTAAAAGTTTGATTTTCATGCCAAAAAGTAAAAAACAATGAGTATATATTACACAGTTATGAATAATGGTAAATATGATAAGCCCATTCATAGGATTCATAAATAAGAAGATGTCTTATATTGTTTAGCTTTGAAATATCGGCAACAAGTCTTCCAACTTGCCTGTCACTAATGATGGCCTCTTGCAACAAACCATGTTTGAATTTGGAAGATTGCATTAAAAGAATGAATTACTATGAAGAAATTATTTCCAACTAAGAAATTTCTATAAACAAATATGGAAATATTCATTAGTAAGAAAGATTGTTCTAACATAATATCATGTTAGACAACCTAAAGTATATTAAACATCCTTTATATACATCTATAATATCCCATCAAATTCAACTATCTCTTTATGCAACATTCCTTCAAGCTCTACAATTTGACTCCTTGATTCAGTAACCTTAATAACAGAATAAAAGGATCCAAATGTGGTGATTTTTTGTCTTATCTAACAGAGAAAATTAAAAACCTCTCTTAAAAACATTTCCACTTTATCTGCAACCTATACATTTGCATCAAAATGCACATTATATTGGATCTGGGGGGTCCTATGCCATAGGTATGATAGGCATATAAATTAATTAGCAAACGTCTACCCATATGTATAATTTGTATCATAAAGTACCTTTGCAGCTTCCTTTCTGAACCAATCTTGTTGATGTGGATCATGGAACTCTAATTTTTAAGGTAGAAAATGTAGAGACAAAACATTTATGGAGGAATATCAGAAACATGCAATAATACTTCCAAAGCTCTCACATTGAATTTTGGAAGAACATAGGTCCAATATATTAGTATAGAGTAGCTATTAACTGTTATACACAAGTATGGGTACTCCAGAAAAATCATGAGTTACATAAATTATGTAAGATATCACAAGGTCAAAATAAAAAAATAATATGAAAACTACTTCCAAAATATAAAGGAGCCAAATTCAGTGGCATAAGAAGAGAGAACATTGTGGCAATGCTTTAGGTGTAGCTTTAAAATTTAATTCATAGTTTAGCATATTTCTTAAAGAATGGTGGCTGAAAAGGCTTTTAAAGGGTAAGTGGAGAGAGGAGTCAATATTGCTGGTACATTTGATGGGAAAAAAAAATTATTTTTTTTACAAGCTCATAGAGGAAGATTTGAGGCCATAATTTGGATAATTTGATGCAATATTAGATGCATAAGACAACATATAATTGGAAATAGACATCATTGCTAGTGCATTTGGAGAGGGTACTGCAGATCCAAAGGGAAGATACCACGACATACCTGATGTAGAATAAGATCTAGATGCTTTTCTCAAGCAAAACAATCTCAAATAATATGTGGTGTATTTCAGTGGTTCGCCCATTTATAACACCTACAACTATTATGATAAAGAATTTCATGGAAAAATAAAGCATGCTAAAAATGAGGGTTGAGAATTGTGGTGAATGGCCTTGTCTTGGACATCTTTTGGTGGAAATTCAATTTGATACTTGAAAAATGAGTCACTGCCTTGTGTCCATGTCCACATTCAGACACCACTTATGCTTGAGGTTACTTTTGTAAAGTTAAATAGTGAACTCAACAGTGAACAAGTGAATTTTAGAAAAAAAGAAGAATGGTTAGATAGAAACATATAGTTGAATTTTTTGGCCGAACTGAAGTAAAATCTTGTGGTTAAATCATCTCAGCATCTCTGAGGGAGTAGTAGACAAGAAATCTATTTTGAATTTCAATAAGAGTGGGGAGCTAAAAATGACACTCGGTAATTTCAATAATTTATGTAACTCATGATTTTTATGGAGTAACCATAATTTTTTTTCATACACAATTATGGGTACTCCAGAAAAATCATGAGTTACATAAATTATGTAAGATGTCACAAGGCCAAAATAAAAATAAAAATTATATGAAAATTGCTTCGAAAATATAAAGCAGCTGAATTCAGTGGCATAATAAGAGAGAACATTGTGGCAATGATTTAGGTGTAGCTTTAAATTTTACTTCATGGTTTAGCATATTTATTAAAGCGTAGTGCTTGAAAGGGTTGGAAAAGGGTAAGTGGGGAGAGGAGTCAACACTGCATGGTACATTTTATGAAAGAAAAAATCAATTTTCTTACAAGCTCACAGAGGAAGCTTTGAGGCCATAATTTGAAGAAGTTTTTGCTATCTTATATGGAGAAGGCAACATAAAATTTGAAAGAGATAACACTACTGGTACATTTGGAGAGGGTACTATAGATCCATAGGGAAGATACCATGACAACCTTGATGTAGAATGAGATATAGAAATTGTTCTCAAGCAAAACAGTCTCGAATCATATGTGATGTGTTTCAGTGATTATCCCATTCATAACACCTACAACTATTAGGATAAAGAAGTTCATGGAAAAATAAAGCAGGCTAAAAATGAGGGTCGAAAATTATGGTGAATGGCCCTGACCTAAACATATTTTGGTTGAAATTTAGTTTGATCATTGAAAAGTGAGTCATTGCCTTATGCCCTGGTCCACATTCAAATACCACTCCAGCTTGAGGTTACTCTTGTAAAGTTAAATAGTGAACTCAACAGTGAACAAGTGAATGTTAGAAAAAAGGGAGAATGGTAAGATATAAAAAATATAGTTGAATTTTATAGAAGGATTGAAGAAAACACTTGTGGTTAAATCATCTCAACATATTAGAGGGAGTAGCAGACAAGAAATCCATTTTAAATTTCAATAAGAGTGGGGAGCTAGAAATGGCACTTAATAATTTTAATAATTTATGTAAATCATGATTTCCCATGAGTACCCATAATTATTTTTCATACACAGTTATGGGTACTCTAGAAAAATCATGAGTTACATAAATTATGTAGGATGTCACATGGTCAAAATAAAAAAATAATATGAAAACTACTTCCAAAATTTAAAGCAACCAAATTCAGTGGCATAAGAAGAGAGAACATTGTGGCAATGATTTAGGTGTAGCTTTAAAGTTTACTTCATGGTTTAGCATATTTATTAAAGCATGGTGGTTGAAAGGGTTGACAAAGGGTAAGTGTAGAGAGGTGTCAACTCTACATGGTACATTTTATGAAATTAAAAAAAAAAAAAACAATTTTTTTTTTACAATCTTACAGAGGAAGCTTTGAGGCCATAATCTGAAGAAGTTGTTGCTATCTTAGATGGAGAAGGAAGCAAATAATTGGAAAGAGACAACACTGTTGGTACATTTGGAGAGGGTACTGTAGATATATATGGAAGATACCACAGGGACCCTGATGTAGAATGAGATCTAGATGCTTTTCTCAAGAAAAACAGTCTCAAATCATATGTGGTGTGATTCAGTAGTTCTCCCATTTATAACACCTAGAACTGTTATGATAAATAATTTCATGGAAAAATAAAGTAGGATAAAAATGAGGGTCGAGAATTATGGTGAATGGCCCTTTCCTGGACATCTTTTGGTAGAAATTCAGTTTGATCATTGAAAAATGAGTCACTGCCTTATGTCCCGGTCCACATTTAGACACCATTCCAGCTTGAGGTTACTCTTGTAAAGTTAAATAGTGAACAAGTGAATGTTAGAAAAAGGGGAGAATGGTTAGATAGAAATAATATAGTTGAATTTTCTAGCAATACTGAATCAAACTCTTGTGGTTAAATCATCTCAACATATTTTTGGGAGTAATAGACAAGAAATCCATTTTGAATTTCAATAAGAGTGGGGAGCGAAACAATGACATCATTAGTGAGGGACTGGTATATGATGGTGAGGCTATTGATATTCATTCCAGCACTGTTTTCACAAAGAGACAAAATTTATGAGGATGATTTTCTTCCTATGAAAAAGGTTTGACCGTATCCTACAACACTTGAGTTAAATTTGAGGAAGCAGAACACGTATTATATGCTCCCAGATAGTTGCAAGGGAAGCATTTCAGTTTTGGAGAGATATTCATGGGGTGGAATTTTTTATGATGGCCATTTTCAAATATGTGCATTCAGAAGTTATCTTAGTTTTTAAGTATGATGGAATTTGTGTTGAGTTGAACACCCATCAATGTGGGGCGTGACAAAGATCTTTGGACCCTATTCGTGTATAGGGAATTGAGGATTCTAGCACTATGTTATCATGCAATGACACAATTTATGAGAATGAGTTTATCCATATGACAAAGGCTCGACCTTATCCTACAACACTTGAATTAAATTTTGGGCAACAAAATTAGTAATGTATGCTCCCAAATAGTTGAAAGGGAATCATTTCAATTTTGGAGAGATATTCATGGGTTGGAAGTCTTTATGAGGGCCATTTGAAAAAATGTGCACTTAGAAGTTATCTCAGTTTTGAAGTATAATGGAATTTGTGTTGGGTTGCACAACCAACAATGTGGGGCGTGACAAATATCTATGGACCCTATTTGTGCACAAGGAATTGAGAATGTTCTTGAATTGAGGATTCCAACACTATTTGCACTCAGAATTTATCTCAGTTTTGAAGTATGATGGAATTTTTGCTGGGTTGCATACCCATCAATGTGGGTTGTGACAAAGATATCTGGACCCTATTCGTGCAAAAGGAATTGAGGATGTCATTGAATTGAGGATTCCAACACCATGTTTTCACGTAGAGAAAACAATTATGTGGATGAGTATCTTCCTATGACAAAGACTCGACCTTATCCTACAACACTTAAATTAAATTTGAGGCAATATAACCAGTACTGTATACACCCAGATAGTTCCAAGGGAAGAATTTCAATTTTGGAGAGATATTCATAGGTTGGAAGTATTTACGATGGCCATTTGAAAAAATGTGCACTCAAAAGTTATCTGAGATTTGAAGTATGATGGAATTTGTGCTGGGTTGCACACCCATCAATGTGGGGTGTGACAAAGATCTCTGGACCCTGTTCATGCACAGGGAATTGAGGATGTCCTTGAATTGAGGATTCCGGCAAAAATGTGCACTCAAAAGTTATCGTAGTTTTTAAGTATGATGGAATTTGCGCTGGGTTGCACACCCATCAATGTGGGGTGTGACAAACATCTCTGGGCTTTGTTCGTGCACAAGGAATTGAGGATTCCAGCACCATATTTTCATGCAGAGACAAAAGTTATGAGGATGATTATCTTCCTATGACAAAGACTTGACCTTATCCTACAACACTTGAATTAAATTTGAGGCAGTATAACCAGTACTGTATGCTCCTAGATAGTTGCAAGGGAAGCATTTCAGTTTTGGAGAGATATTCATGGGCTAGAATTATTTATGATGGCCATTTTCAAAAATGTGCACTCAGAAGTTATCTCAGTTTTGAAGTATGATGGAATTTGTGTTGGGTTACACACCCATCAATGTGGGGTGTGAGAAAGATCTTTGGACCCTTTTTGTGCACAGGAAATTGAGGATTCTAGCACTATGTTTTCATGCAGAAACAAAAGTTATGAGGATGAGTTTCTTTTTATGAAAAATAATCGACCTTATCCAACAACACTTGAATTAAATTTGAGGCAGTAAATCCAGTATTGTATGCTCCCAGATAGTTGCAAGGGGAGAATTTTAGTTTTGGAGAGATAATCATGGGTTGGCTAGAAGTTTTTATGATGGCCATTTGCAAAAATGTGCACTTATCGATGATTCTACTCATAAGCACTTGGTTGCTTATATCTCTGAGTTAGGCACATCTAAGGATATGTAACATAAGTTGGTTGGCATGTTTAGGGCTAGCAATGCTAATCAAAATATCTTTTTGAAGAACAATTTGAAGAACATCAAGATGGACAAGGGAGAGTCCATCCAATCATATTTCATGAGGCTCACTAAAATCAAGAATGATCGCTTAGCTATTGGACAGGTCATAGCTGACCAAGAGCTCACTCTCATTTCTCTTGGTGGACTTCCCCAACCATGATATGTATTTAATACCATTATTCTCAATAATAATATAATTCCTGACTTTCATGAATTGTTGACGAGATGCACTCAAGAGGAGACAAGGATGATGGAGAGAGACCATATCTCAAATGGGAATGGAAGTGACCCTATTTCCTTCACCGCTCATGAAAAGAAGAAGAAAAATTTTGGACCGAGAATTCAAATTCATGGAAGAGAGGGTACCAAAGGAAGAAAGGGAAGATGTTACAATTGTAACAAGTTTGGTCACTATGCAAGAGAATGACCCAATAAAAGGGACTCACCCCAATATGATTACTACAACAACAATAAAAACTTCAGAGGGAATGGAAATCAAAGGAATAATGGGTTCAAAGGAAAGAGGAAGGCTCCCTCTGATTGAAATGGAAATGGAAATGGTAAACCTTTCAAGAGGTTAAGGAACTCCCGGTATGATGAATACAATTTTGTGCACTACCAACACAATCTTCTCCTTACCTTACATCACATTCAATTTTGACTATTGTTTTCCCCCCACCTATGAAAATCAACTTCATCAACAACTTCTTAATTTCTTCACTCCACCCACAACTTCTCTAAATCTAGTTTATGTAAGATTATAGATAAATGTTGCATGTAGATTTACTATTGTCTTACTTTTCGAGTGGTCTCACCACCCATAATCAAGGACACATTCTTTGGGAAGCTATCAAAGATTTGTTCCATCATAACCTTCATTCACAGTGACTCACATGCCCTTGAGCTCTATAACTATTAACAAATGGTATTATGATGATGATTTTAAAGCTATATATAGAAGGTTAAAATATGATCTAGAACTTCATCCCAAGATAGCCACAACCACCCGTAAGGAGTATAATTGAACTTACATAGAAGAAACATATATAGGTTCTTGAATTGTCAAGAGGAGAGAGCTCCTTCCCCTCCTTCACAAATCTCCCAATCCCTTTTGGCACATACACCTCCCTCAAAATAAAATACTATCAACCAACATTGAACCCTACACTTGGTGGCCACACACCTCCTTCCTCTACAATACTCATAGCCATCTTCCCACTTAGGTATCCTCTACCCCTTCCTCTTGTCTCCTCTCCATTTGATGCACATAATGAATAGTAATCATATTTAAATCACTACTTATGCAAGGTCATGGTGATTTTGCGATAATAATGTCTCTTAGACACTCATGCACTATGTACCAAGAAGCATTTGTATATATAAGAAAAATATTGAGAATATATTATCAAAAACATTTAATAAGATTTGAATGTAAATTTATCATAATAAACTATGATAAATTTCAAGAGTCTATCCTCCTAACCACCTTTTTCAATATAGTTCAATAGAAAATCATTTTTTTAATCAAAGTGCTATATTTTGGATCAAGGATACAACATCTTGCTTACTCAAGTAAGGCTCTAATCTTATTTTGAGGGTGAAGCAATGCAAAAGAGAGAGACTTGTTATAAAACTCCGCATACAATATTATAGCTATTATAATACATTCAATAATTAATATTTCTAATATGAAATATCAAAACCCTAATATCAAAATCGCATAATAAAGGGCACATCCAAGGTTGGAAGGACTGAGAGAGTGTTTGCGAGTGAGATTGTTAAGAGCATCATTTTCCTAAATCCCCAAGACTCTATGTTCTTGTGTGTCTAGAGAGAGAGAGAGAGAGAGAGAAAATATATTGCATTTATATTCATAAAAAATATCTAGAATTCCAAATTGATTGTAGAATATATCAAAACCTACATATTTGTACATCAATAAAGATAGAAATGGCATCCATAGTACATTAATTATTAATCATTCAAGCATCAACCTTATAGAAACTACATTCTATCAATTACAAGCAAAAATAAATTTTTTTAAGCCAAATAGTAGAAGCTAGACCATAGCTACAATGTGCAAGAGATGAATAATGCATATGTGGAATATCTAATCCTCCATCCAAAGCACCCTTCAGGGCACCAAACACTTTGTCGCCAGTGGTGGTCCTCACAAGTCCTACATCCAACAAAACTCTGAATGGCCTCTTGGAATCATTTGGCTCAACACTGTAGTCCTCTCTAGTGGCCTCCTCATTCCCAACATATTCCTCATCCATCTTGAGTTGTTTCAAAACACGACATGCTAGGAGGAGACCAGTGCAGTATGATGCAACTTTGTTTTTAAGCCCTACTTCAAGTCCATAATGAGGAAACTCTAGTGAATAAGCAGTCGACATAACGTCATCTCTTGCAAGATTTTCATATATGATTTGTGCCATAACATCCTTGTTGCCGAATCTAATGACCAATCAATATTATTAACACACACAATAATTAATTTCTATATCAAATCACACGAATACATTACAATATTTATAGTGCTGCTGAGATCCAACTAATTCCACTCTTGGGGGGAGAAGTTGAGAGAATCTCTCAACATCCTCCAACAAACCAAACCAATCCCTAATATTTAGCCTGCATCATAAATGAGGCATTATCTCAAACATCCCCCCTTAATGCCTACATTACAGAAATGAAGAACACACTAATTTAATACAAACATTTGTCTGCCCTAGTCTTCATTAACATTTGTACCTACTCTGAGATCTCATAGACAACGCTCTTTTCTCCACCATTTTCGAGCTACCATTCAACCCATTTAAAATACATTTGTTTCTGACCAGCAATATTGAATTTGTAAGATCAAAGATTCTTGACACCCCCGAAGAAGAGTCTCGACATTGAACTGCCCTATGGAAATATTTCCATCTGTGAAATAACCCTGAAGAATAAATTTCAACAGTCTATAGGAAAATATTCTAGGTACAGAATATGATCAGTGATCAATCCTACAAAGTGACCTTTACACAAATGGATCTCATATTGTAACCCGTAGTTGATGCTCTTGAAGCCCGAAGCACACCAAGACCCATCAACATATAACAAATTCACACAATCAAATTAGCCAATTGTTCTCTCGGCATCGAAGAACGTCGAGAACGACTAATTTAAATAATGCTAATTTGTTCGATAATTGGTTCTGCACTACACAAATCTCACAACAAAAAAATTCATAATTCTACATATTAACAAGCTACACACTCCACCAACACAATTCTTCTTCGCCTACAAACCGACTTGGGATGAACTCGTCTGCCCTATCGAAAATTTTGGGATCCCTTGTGGCAAATGGCTGGTACCCGCAGAGCATCTTGTCCTTCGTCACCACATAGAGCTCGTCGTGGGATTCGACCAAGAAATCCTCTTTGGCCAACATTTCCTGGAATTTTACATAAGAATCTTGACGCTGCATGGTAAAATGTGGCTATAAATTCTTCTGCTTGCCTGTCAATTTCTGAGTGCAAACAACAATTAAAACATCTGGTGGTTGAAAGAGAAGTGAATGGATCAGAGGACAATTCATTGGAATACGAATTAACTGAAAAATTGGAATCCATATCACCGAAATAGTGGTCATCAAATCCATATTGCCGAAATAGTGGTCATCATCTTCATTGCAGGCAATGAACTCGGGAATACTGACATTACCCGATTTGGAATCCAATTTGTATGGTATACTCTATATTTTTTACTCACGAAATTCCAGAGAAGTCCACATTTTTCTTAATTAATTGGTCTGCAAGTAGAATGGATAACTTCCATTTCCTGAACAAGAAAATATCCTGTGACAAATAATTCTATAAAACATGAAATGTCCATGTCCAAAGATACCAAAAAAAAAAAAAAAAAAGACGACCATACAAATTATTTCGTCCATTGTGATTCATATTATGACCTGAATTTCTATTGCTGAATTGCGCTAATGAGAGTGAAACAACGCGATCAATTCCAATCTCGTAATGGTCAGAATTAGAACCCCAAGAACGACATATTTTTCCTTTAACGATTACGCCTTATGACAGATCTTGTGGGAGCCTACAGGCTCATATAAACTTCTGTATTCTCCTCGGAACCATCCACAGACTTCAATGCTGTGTATGACACATTTTCTGCTGTTGCAATTGCCATCTTTGCTATCTTGGACAGATTCAAGATTGTCTTCCTCGATGTCGACAATCCACAGATCTTCTTCCCAGAGTTCGTTCAATAGGAAAAAACCAGTCAGAATGTCCTTAAGCTAGATGCCTAATACAAAATTCACCATTCACACAATTTAAAGAAAAAATAACAAACACAATTTTTTTTTACTCAGAAAATAAATTCACTGAGCTATCTACTCTCCTACAGCAACGGTTTGATAATCATGGGTCTCACATTTTCCTGGCCATCCCATGAGGGATTTAAGCCAGTAGTGCCTCTGATACCATAATAAAATTGAAGAGAGAAACCATATCACAATATTAACACACACAATAATTAATTTCTATATCAAATCACACGAATACATTACAATATTTATAGTGCTGCTGAGATCCAACTAATTCCACTATTGGAGGGAGAAGTTGAGAGAATCTCTCAACATCCTCCAACAAACCAAACCAATCCCTAATCTTTAGCATGCATCATAAATGAGGCATTATCTCAAACAGATATTTGGGTGTGTTGTACTTGTTTTTATCTTGGTTATTCAGGAAGATCTTTGCCCTGTAATCGTTTTCCTGAAGGGAAACTACACCAGATTCGACCTAAAGAAACTCATATTAGTGTCGTAGCTCAAATTGGAGAGAATGATGAGGACGTTGGGATTGGTTGGATGGAAAGCCAAGACTCCTTGCTGCATGTATTTGTACCAGTATAAGATGTTGGACCTCGAAGCTCCTTGTGCAATGACATGGCTACGACATTGAGGTGGTCCTTAAAGTTGGAGGCCATGGTTTTAAGCCCTTGAATCCATGCCTCTGGATTGAAGTACTCGTCTCTGAATAAACTGTTGTCGTCGTTGAGAGAGCAGCACCACTGCAGTTTTCTTACGTGGTTATCCAATATTACCATGAGGTCAGCATTTTAGAGATTTGTGACCACATGTTGGTAGGATTCGATATGAGAGATCCCTAGGAGCTCTGGGTTGTGTGTGGCTACTCCAGCTGCTACGGAACTCATGTTAAGAGAGGCGAATGTCTAGGCAACAATGAGATTAGAAAGGGACAGATTGGTGA
This sequence comes from Pinus albicaulis, assembly GCA_034641835.2. Classification (NCBI taxonomy): domain Eukaryota; kingdom Viridiplantae; phylum Streptophyta; class Pinopsida; order Pinales; family Pinaceae; genus Pinus; species Pinus albicaulis. The sequence goes on along the minus strand of CM076579.1, from coordinate 1,122,145,553 downwards.
CTTGAAAATGGCCCATGTGAGGTGCACACAGTTGAAGCCGAGGGAGCTGATGGTGTTGGTGATATATTGCAGAGGTTTGGTGTTGAGGCCCTCCGATAGCACAGGTTCCATGTGACCCACCCAGTTAATGCACAAAAACTTACTCGCCTACCGCTTGTTTCATCCACGATCATCGTGAATGAACTTGCAGGGGAAGCGAGTACGCCAAGCCACACAACAGAAACACTCGCAACATAATTACGTACAAAAATATACCATAGTTACCAAGTTCAAATTCGAATTCAATTGGGAAAAAAATTGACAGTAATTTCCTTTTGTAACAATTTTTTTTGCTAAAATATGTAGTTCTCTTTTTGTAAGACCAAGCACTTATGCACATTTTCTTCCCATTAATTTTGAAATTTAAATAATTTCTTTTAATTTTGACTAATATAAACAATTTTGACATTACAATTCACCAAAAAAAACTATATTTCACTCTTCCCTCCAAAATTCATTTTTTTTCAAAACTTTTTACCTGAAATCACTTCCTAATTTTAAAATCTATCTAAATTCATTTCATAAATAATATATATTTTAGTTTTTTTATTAAAAATATTTAAATTTTCTTTCAATTTAAACTTATTTAAATTTTCAATTAATTTCAATTACTCATCTAATTTACTAATTTAACAAGTCAACTTTCTAATTTAAGCCTATTTAAAATATCATCCAATTTACTAACTTCACAACTCAACTTTTTAAAATTTACTAACTTTACAACTCAGCGTTCTAAATGGTTACATGCAACATTGTGAAAAACGAAAATCTATGATCACCTCACCATTTATTTTGGTCTAGCAACCACCGTTCTGGTCATGTAGATATTCCGATAAAATTGGAACAATATAGAGAAAATTAGCTTAGCCCCTGTGCAAGAATTACACGCACAAGTCGAGAAATAGTCCATAAAGTCTGACCCTTTAGGCAGAGGATAGACTAGTATCGTGTTAACCGAATCGATTTTTTAAGGAGCTGTTCGATATACGAATCGAATTGCCGAATTCTCAGCGAATTTGGTAATTATGAAATATAGCCGAGTCCCACATTCATGTGTGTTCTATAAAACCTTCATCATTGGCACATGTTGGCTGCCACCGACAATTCAAACAGATCGTGAGTGTTACGAGTAATTGGTGTTCCTTAAGACAGTGATACAAGGGAAGGAAAAAATAACAAGGGTTGAATTTTGCAGAACTCAATAATGACAGAAATGTGCTTCTGGGAGTAAAGAAAACAGACCAACTACCGGTTCACCATACACTGTCTCCTAAAACCCTATTTTATCCCTCCGAGGCAACCATAGTGAGCCGTCCTTGCATCTCTATGGAACACAGTTACGGCAACAAGAAGTCCCTCCATTCATCTGCGGGCCCACCAAGGCCATTCATAGACGCACAGACTCCAGAGTCATCAATCAAACACGCCCAGTTCACGCACGCAAACTTCACTCGCCAAGCCACACAACAGAAACGCCACCAACAGAATTACGTACCTACTCATTGTCAGTCGGATCCTTTCCCTGTAATCTCCTGCGCTTGAATTTGACTTGAAACTTCTTGAAGTAGACCCCGGTATTTCTGAGCTTTCACGAAAACCATGGTTGTGGATCTCCTCTCTCTTGCTATGGCCTCCTATTTTCCCCTCATTCATCAAAGTTAAATTCTAAACCGACTGGACCGACTGAATCAACTGTGAAATCATGGAAGAGGGCCATCTTCTGCTTCTGTTACAATGGAATCTCTATCGAGTGGAGATAGAGGGTTTGTACAGGTGGCTGGGTTCGAATAGACTCTCGATGATGTATTGAAAGGTGAGTTAATCTAGGTTCTTATTCTATTTCTTCAAACAATATTCTAATATTAATCTAGGTTGCTATTTTATTTCTTTAAACAATATTCTAAGATTAATTTCAATTGCTATTCTATTTCTTCAAACAATATTCTAACCGAAGAAATATTCTAATATCAATCTAGGTTGCTATTTTATTTCTTTAAACAATATTCTAAGATTAATCTCAATTGCTATTCTATTTCTTCCAACAATATTCTAACCGAAGAAATATTCTAACCACCGGTTACAGTAGCGAGAAATAAATGGGAATAGTACCTTGTTGTTGGAATTGAACTCAAACTAGCAGGTGGACTTTGATGGTGGTTTGTGTGGGTAGTGCCAATCCGTGTGATCTCTTCTGAGAAGCACAACCATTGTCGGATTTTCCACTGATCGCCTGACTGCTGGACATGAACAAGCTTCAGAGCCAGAGCATCCACCGGCTTTCTCCTTGCAGATATTTAAGAACGCTTCTTTTCGACCTCTATGCACATTGTCCGCGTTCAGGAGGTGCATTATTAGGGATAAAACATGGCAGAAGGGGGTTTTTATAAACCTCTCTAGCAGACTTAAATTTATGTTATATTCCCGCCTAAACTCTTTCTCTTTGTTTTTAGTTGGGTATGGTTTTTATTTTATTTTTATAGTGTAAGCCTTAAAAGTTGTTTGGTTTTATTTTAGTGGAACTTTAAAATCATTGCTTTAAATTTAAATTAATATTCTTAATATACAATGGATGAGGAGGGCAGATTATGGTATTGAATTAATTATTTTTAATTAAAATTTATAAATTATGTAAATAAAAATAAATTATTTTAAATAATTAGTGGTAAAGTATGGCAAATATGTAAAAATTAAAAGGTGAATACAATAAGTTGATTTCCTAATAATTAAGATAAATACATTTTATTGACTTCTACAATTTGTTATGTTGAGAGAGATGGCAATTTGGACCATGCCCAAATCACCAAGATTGTTCCCTCTCACACACATGGCCAATGTGAGCTACCAAACCATGGAAAAATTGAAATTGAAATTTATATTGATATTACCTCAAGACAAAATAGGTCAACCAAGAGATTATACCCATCCTGAGAAGCCCATATAAAAAGGTGGGGTGTGTGGGCAAGAGGCCCCACGAAGATGAGAAATAAATAACCATTGAAGTGAACTAGAAAAATGGTAAACTAATCACCATAAATGAAACAACATATCAAAACCTAGGCATACAAGAAGTTTATCCCAAGGAGGAAAACCCACCATTAAGAAAATAATGAGACAACAATGGAGGAACACAAACAACCATGTCCAAATAGAAGTAAAATTGCAACCAAAATAGTAGGGAGAATGTGGGCACCTAATTAGCAAAATTTTATAGGTGCCACTAGCTCCAAGTCAAATTAATGATATATTTCATAAAATATTACAACATACAACGAACTTATGGCATAAAGCAAAGAATCAAAATTTTTTCCAAGATATTAATGACAACAATCTAATCAAAATGGGAAATTGGAATCCCAATATTTCCATCAAAGTAAAATGAAGTTCCCCTTGTAGATACATAGGACATCCATGGATTTTCACTTACATTACAAATAAAAACAAAAACAAGAGTGATAATACCTACCAAAACCAAATAATTTTATCATCGACTTCAATGTATTCATGATACTCCATATGATCTTTCCAATCCTGTACACATAAATATTGACCCTTCCCATAAAACATTAGATCTAGATATTCAAGTTATAAAGCTAGAAGAAATTTTAGTGTTGAATTCCCAAGTAAATTAAAAAACTCCTAGGCAATGCATTTAACTTACTCTACAACTTGGGTCACAAAATGACATTGAATCAACATTTTAACATATCAATTTCAATTCATACTATTTAGTATTTGCAACCAAGTCCCAACCTCCTTGACAAAATTCCACGACCTTTTGGGAAACCAGTTCTTCAACTTTAGTTACAAACATGAGTCCTAGTAGATCCGAGTCTAGAATATCTGAATCCATTTCCAATATTTCCTTGCAACTTGAATACAATTATGAATTTGCATCTTTTCTATCTTTTGAGGAGATATAGAGACCAACCAATTGCTAGTCTTACAAAAGAGGATACTAATATAAGCTCCATTGTATATACACTTCCACCTTTTGATTTGTTGTTTGTAAATACTTTTCTGTAAATATAAGACATATTTTGACAACAACAACAAAAAAATAATGGGTGACCTACACTAAAATCTACTTCTTTTCTTGCATTCTTCAACTATGTTGGAGCAAAAAAAGAATGATAGTCATTAGAAAAATATGTATACCATCAGGATTAGAGATTGGCTAAGCTAGTGAAAAAAAAGTTAGTGCCATGGAGCACATGGTTATTTATTGGGATAATAAGGTATATGTATATAATAAGTTGAAAGGAGTACCATGTATGCTTATATGGAATAACTTCTGATCTAGTTTATCTTAGCTTTAAAAACTTGTTAGATGGGACTATGATAAGAAAATATCAACCAACACAAAAAATATTAATGGGATTTCAACTTTTAAGGGCTTTTCTAGAAGTTGGTCCATTCAGTCATGATACCTAAAGGGATTATCTAGTATTAAATGCATAACATGATGCATGTCAAAATGTATGATGATAAGAAAGAATCACTATTGCCTCCTACAAGGGGTTCAATAGGATGTGGCCAGTGTGGGTTGGAGAAGGCTAGCTAATAGCCCAACCAACAGAGTTATTTCCTAAGCCAACACAGTTATTTCCGGAGACATTAGAATAGAAAAATTTGGATGGTCCAGCTGATGCTCCTTCACTCAACTGAGGGTGTGGGAAACATCCTAACCAATATTGATACGTTACTATCAGGCAGGGGTGAAGCTCTACTCACTCAGTGCTTTCAACTCACCATTCACTGATTTCCATACCTAGGGATGGTATAAACCACTTAGAAAGACTCTCCATACCAAAGCTAATATAAAGGCAAGCAACTTGACCTGCTTACCTAATAATCTAGCTCAATCGTTGGAACCCTAACCCCATCCACGTTCCATTGCTCTGCCACTGTTTGATTGAACTAAAATAGTTCGTGCCAAAACCAATGCATCGAAATCCACTCTATGAAAAGCATGGATTTTGTGGCATAGTACCCTCCGGATTCGCAATCGTACCCTCTTCCTATCTGGTCACAACGTCATATGAATCATACTTCCTTTTCCTTGAATAATTCCTCTTCTTGTGAAGATTCATTCAAAATTTTTGCGCATTAATAAAATTCGTTTCTCATTAGGCATTATCCTTAGTCCTTATGCTCCTTATTTTGGGGGTCATCAAGTGGGTGCCTCGCTATGATACAAGGTTGTTTTGTGCTTACTCTTTGGTGGAATTTAAATTTGTCTTATAGTCCTCAAGATGGGTGGTAGTGGCAAGGTTTATCACCGCTATGCCTGCTTCACCAATATCATTTGCCTTGGACATGCTATCTGTTTATATGAAGGTACGATGCTCTGTATCTTTATGGCAACCGGTGTTGGTAGAGGTGATTTGACAACCCCTTGCTGTCCCTCATGCCATGTTGATATTACTGCTTATTTTAGAGGGTGATATGCATGCATTGATTGGTAAGGTGGAAGCTAGTTTCAGGAAGGTGGCTGTCTAGTTGATCCGCTTCCTTGTAGAGCCTCAAGCCTCTCACTTGCACACTTCTTAGGGAGAGATAGGGGAATATTTCAAATCAGAGATAGTCCGACCAATTGGAAAACCAACGAATCTATTTCTCTAATGGTTCCCTCTCATGGAGTCACCCCAATGGTCTAGTTGGGAGGGTAGACTCTTTTTCTCCTCTGCCCAAAGAGTTTGACTTTGGAACAATTAAGTTCTTACAACAATTTCGTTGTTCTAAGAGGGGGCCATTCCTCTTTCCCTTTTCCCCCCACATGGATTTCAATGCCAAAGAGGATGATTCTTGTGAACATTATGTAAAAGTTCTTAGTTTGATCGATGCTTTATTATATATGTAATTATGATTTTCTATTTTTTTTCTTCGACAGTTCTTTATTGTATATGTAATTATTCTTTTTCCTTTCTCCATTGATCCTTGCATATATTATATATGTAATTATGATTTCTTCCCTAATTATATATGTAATTATGATTTATCATATACGTAATTACAATTTAGCAGAAAGTTCTACTATTATATATGTAATTTTGAAATTATTATATGTGTAATTGCACTCCCAAATAATTGAACAAATAATTGATCAAAAGAGATTTTCACCCCCCAACCTTGTGCTAGGGGAGAAACCCTCATCCATATGAATGAGTTTCACATTAAAACCTTATGGTTAATCGAGCAACTTTGTCTGAATTTATGACTGTGTTGTGGGGGCTGTTTGAACATGCTCTCGACGGGGAATATTTAGTCTGATTAGTGCTCAAGAACCTATTTAAACCCATTTGATTTGATGCCAAAAATAAAGGTGTAATTACATATATCATGAGATATATCCTTGCATATGATATTATTCTATGATTGAGTCACTTACTGACAGATATGAAGGTGCCCCACCCAAACACACACTTTTATTTAAGGACCTTCTCAGAGCTAGTGGGTACGGTGGTCCTAGACAACATAGCTTCGACAAGTTTTCCTGTCCCCATGGCAACCAATGTCTTGAGGGAGAAGGGAATAAGAACTTCCTTCAAGCAATATCATAAACAATAGTCTTTAAACAAGCTATCCCACCCACTACCGCTATCACTCCTCCTACTCACACTAAAATACACCCACTAACCTTACTACACTTGGTTCAATCAACACTTGCTTCATATGGTAGAACTGGCTTGTATGCATAGTGAACGTTGATTGTGTCTCTAATAGGATCAGCCTTAGATCCAGTGTTTGATGTAGTGGGTTAAGAAGGTGATGAAGGAGATAAAGATCGAGGACCAAAAGGTTGTAGAGCTAGTTCATATTTTATAGTTAATCTATTATTCCTTCCCTCCAAAGGCACGTAAAAATTGGGTTTTATCCAATAGCAGTACTATGAAAGGCATAGGTCAAGGGGGTAACTTGAGTTTTTAGGGTCATTTTATAAAGCCAACTAGATGCATAGTCATATTGACATTGAATACAGATGTATAGTGTTGGTATTGTTGTTATGTTATATGCCTAAATATTAAATATCTAGTGTAACAAGTACATGTAACCTAATTACACTAAGGGCACATAATAAGAATTTACCTAATACATGATTTATAGAATAATACCCATCAATATAGCTAGAACAAGCTAGTAGTATTGATCAAGATTTGTGATCTATGTAATACAAGTCAACATGTTTGAGCGTTGTTACCATTAGTATTCATAATAGCTCAAATCTAGTTTGTTTACGTTTCTACTTATGTTGAGTCTACTATAACAATGGAAACAAGAGAAAGCTAAGCTGATTACTTATATTATGTGAATAGTGTAATAAATGGAGTTATAACAGGCTTCATTTATACAACAGGTTATCATTAGGTGGTAAGTGAAACCATTACACAGTGAAATCAAACATGACGTTTATTTCATAATCAATTCAACTGCTTGTTACACAGAGTATTGTAAAACAAATCGTAGATAGAATTCCATGTCAAATAATGGTTTTTTTTATTAGCGAAGTGTGTTCTGTAATCAAGAACAAGTATATTTTGTATAATTATGAATTTGCTATATTTGTACTATGAATAGAGTGGAACAACCTGTACAACATTAAGCTTCTTGTATCGAGTTAGTGTAAGAATTGATAAGAAAGTCAAAAGGATGAAGACAGATGCAAACAAAATTTGAACAAATAAATCTTCAGAGGTGGTGATTCATGAACATCATCCTTTAATCATGGGGATACAGAATGCAAGATAAGCAATGAGAATTATTTCCAGTGCGGAAGATTTTATCAAATTTTTAGCTTAGGGGATTTCTCAGAACTCATCCACAATGATCCTGAACATGACCTAGGTATCAACATTTACAAGAATGTGACCAAATAATTCTTCCATAGGATTTCTTCCATATCTCTTGTTCTTCATTTTGTGGAGGTAATCTCCTGGCTCATAGGCCAGGTGGACTTGTCCAATAGATGGATCCTAAACCAACACCAGAGCCTAGTTGGAGGCTACCAGACCTTCAACATATTGTCAAGAAAGTTCCTCCCAGAGCCTGAAGTAAGTCTATATGAGGAATGGGTGAAAAGGTCTATGGATGAGGTACCTCCTAGAATGCTACTAAAAAATGGTGGTTTTATGCTAAAATCTTTAAGACCAGGATATCAAAGGTGTATCCAACTGCTAGATTAAAGCATCATTTCAGAATAGTCATGCTGTTGCTGGCCAAACTGTATGTAGATGGAATGATGTTTCATGAATCATGGGTGCCTATGGTGAATGCAATTTATAATCATGGGCCAAAATTCAATTTGAGACAAAGGGAGACTTTGTGCTAGACATAACACTATTTTTTCAATGACTTGGTTGGGTTCCCAAGTCGAAAAAAAAGTAAGGTTATCTAGGAGGGCATGACAACTAGGGAGTGCCAAGGTGTGAAGGCAATCCCATGAAGTGCTAACACATGCTAGAAAGTTACAAGGCATGTTAGGCATTCCAATATGTTTTAGGTGCTAGGTTTTGGTGCCAACACATGCTAGGGAGTGCTGGGGAAATAGAATGGAGGACTAGTTTCAATTGCATGGAAATGAATGAATAAGAGTGTGTGATAGGGAGTGTTAGCAAGTTTTAGGTGTGCTAAGGAGGGAGTGACAAGGTATTTTAGGCAATTTCAAGGCATGATAGAGTGCTAGGAAAGCATTCCAAGATGTGCCAAGTTCCAGGGTGTGCTAATGTGAGCCAAGGAGTGTTAGGGAGTGTTAGAGAAACCCAAAGGAGCACTATATCATAATGCATGTAAATGAATGAATAAGAGTGTGTGACAAGGAGTTTCAACGAGTTCCAAGTGTGCTAAGGAGGAGTGACAAGGCATACTTGGTAGTGCTAAGGAATGATAGAGTGATAGGGTGGCATGCGGTCAACATGTGCAAATGCACGCAAGGAAGTGTTAACTAGGAGTGCCAAGGAAACACAAGGGAGCACTATGTCAAAGTGCATGGAAATGAACAAATAAGAGTTTGTGATTGGAAGTGTCAGTGAGTTCCAGGTGTGCTAAGGAGGGAGTGACAAGGTATGATAGGTAGTGTTAAGGCATGCTAGAGGCTAGGGAAACATGCCAAGATGTCCTAGGTGCTAGGGTGTACCAATTGGTGCCAAGGAGTGTTAAGGAATGCTATGGAAACACAAGGGAGCACTAGGTAAAAATGCATGGAAATGAATGAATAAGAGTGTGCGACTGGGAGTTTCAATGAGCTCTAGGTGTGCTAAGGAGAGAGTTACAAGTTATGCTAGGTAGTGCCAAGGAATGTTAAAGTGCTAGGGAGGCATGCCAAAATGTTCCAGGTATTAGGGTGTGCCAATGCATGCTAGGGAGTGTTAGGGAGTGTCAGGTAAACACAAGGAAGCACTAGATAAAAATCCATGGAAATGAATGAATAAGAGTGTGTGATACATAGTGTCAATGAGTTCTAGGTCTATTAAGGAGGGAGTGACAAGACTATATACTAGGAAATGCCAAGGTATGTTAAAATCATGTCAAGGAATGCAGGGAATGCTCACACATGCAACATAATGCTAAGGAATTTAAGACATGTCAGGTGTTATGTCATGTTAGGATGTAAACTATGTTTCTTAGTTTTTTTACAACCACAGTTGGATATGATAAGCCTTGTCTTGGTAACTCGTTAAGTGGGATCAGTTGAGATTGGACATGATTAGTCTAAGATGAGTTACATGTATTTCTTAGGTGAACAAGGCATATGCTGAATTTCCATGACACATGAGAATCTGGGTTTGGTCTTAAAATATTTGATGCAAACACACTCAAGTGCCACAACACATCTACTTTTCACAAAGAAATCTACACACATTAGGGAAGCAACTAGTGCACATATACTTTTTTAACTTTTTCACACCATTTTTCATTAAATTAAAAACTATAATAGAATAGGCTAGAGCTCTCATACCAGGGATCATGGCCCTTTACAATCACATTTATACAAGGATTACAACTAGGGCTTAGTGTTAGTCCTTTTACAACCAATCTACCTTGAACAAGACAACACTTGACCCACTTTTTTATGGTGGCCACACATAGCCATTTCAATACACATGTCTTGAACACATCTGACAGGTCCTCTTGCCTCCCATTATGCAACTCCTCAATCTACCTCTATTAATGAAATCAACTCCTTTAGGTTACTGAACTCGGCTCAATTTTTTTTCCCTCTATCTACCTCTTTTTTCCTTAAAGGTATGCAACACTTAGGGTTTTTGATCAATTTTTCACAAATCCGTTGTGAACAACTCTTTGGTTTCCCCAATTTTTCCATCTTCTGATCCAAGATTAAAAGTTTAGGGATATCGAGTTTTCCCTTCTTCTCAATGACACAATCCTCTTCAATACAGTGAACTAGGGCTAGTTGGATAGCTCATGTGACTGCTACTTTAATCCTTCAAAGTATGCACGTCCTTAGGCCCAATACACCTACCCTTCTACCAGTATTATTTTACTTCACAAGTACAAGACTTAGAGCTCTTCTTTGATAGTCACCTAAAAACCCTTCAATTGTACATGGAATTCCAGCAATTTTCCCAACCACAATCAACTCTTTTACTGATCTAGTGCCCACAACATTGCCCTCATCTAGGGATCTTCAAATATGACACCTAATAGTGATTTGATTCCTCTCAAAATCACTATTATTGTGTACCATTTTTATTTTTTTTCAATATATGAACAAATCTAAACTACTCATCTTATCATCATTCTAAAGATTTGTGGATGATTGAACTAGGGTCACAAATCATCCATTAATAGTCCATTGAATACATATTTATAGGTTGCTTCAGATCTATGTCCAAAAATCTATGGTCAGTCCACCAAAATCAACTCCTCTTCATGTCAATCCATTCCTAATATGAAACATTTCTTATGCTCCATCTTCTACTCAGGTTCCACCTTCCTTTGGATTTTCTATCTCTGCAAATTTTTCTACAAATCATCTCCCAAATTTGTGGTATAAATTGCAGATATAAACCTCTCTATAAGGGTCACAACCCCTCTTCTTCTATGCATATTTTTCACAGTCTTAATGGCATACCTCATGGATTGAACATGCTAGGAAACCTCCCTAAATGGGGAATTATACTTCTATTCTAATTGCTTTATAACACACCCTATCCACCCATAGCAAAAATGACAACTCTTTCCTCCATTAGAAACTCAACCTAGCTCATATGGATCCATAGATTCTAGGAATTTATTTGACTAAATATTGACTTGAACTTTAGATCTCTATGACCCTCAAACTATGGTTACCTTAGTCAATATTCCACACCTCTGACTGCTTCTGTTGTGGCCCTAAATTCTAGTGCATACCCTCCTCCATTTGTGTTGGTTTTTATCATAGACCTTGCAACCTACTAACCATCACAAGGTAGGGTCTCAGCCCTCTCTACTATTTCAAAATTTGATGCATCCTTCACATAGAAACACCACTGAAATCACATGCCCAAATTCTCATGATCCGCCTCTCTTGAGATTGATCTACCATAATAGAACCAAGAATATGCCATCCTAATTCCTATGTTGAACCCATTAAGGTATGTGACATTCTTGTGAACCCTCACATGATGATCTTAATCTTGGTGGGTGATCATGGCCTCCCTTTAGGAACGCTTAATCAACCCTCTAACTCGGCCTACTTTAGCAATACATCTCTCTTGGCCTCCTTGATCAAATGAGCTCCTTCTCACTTGATGTTCTTGCCTTAATACTAAGGCCTCCTTAAATAGATATTCCTATCTAGGCCTCTTAAGAACGCTCTAGAACTTACGAACTTTATCCACTTAGACCTTAGGAAATATTATTTTTTATTTTTTATTTTCTTTTAAATTTTAAACCCCATCTCGGGTCCAAAGCCCCTTCGCTTGGGTTATTTTCCCACAAATCCTTTTGTGGCCAAACTCACACAAACCCATATTTATAGGCTTGTGGATTACCTCCCAAGCTACACAATTCAACAACATAGTCTAGTTGTAGTAATCATAACTTGGTCAAGATCCTATAGTCAAGCGAGGACTTGGTTGGGTTCCCAATTTGAAAATTAAGTAACGGTAGTTGTGAGGGCATGATAACTAGGGAGGGTTAGGGAATTCCAAGTAATGAAAAGGCATGCTAACACATGTTGGACAATGTTAATGCATGTTGAGGAGTGTTAAGGAGTTTCGAGGCATCACAAGGGAGAAGTAGGTCAAAATTCATGGATATGAACAATTAATAGTGTGTGCCAGGGAGTTTCAGTGAATTCAAGTTTGTCAAGGATGAAGTGTGTTAGAAGAAGTTCATAATAGGATTTGTAAGAGGCAAGCATACGATTGCGATAAGGGGCTCGACAAAGAAGTTTTAGACAAAGGGAGACTTTGTGTTGGGCACAATACTATTTTTCCTTTATCTATTATTTTTATATGACACATGGCACACTTTGGCCGAATGGTCATGTTTTAAACTATTTTAGACAATTGCATATGGTACATTGTTGTTTATAGGTTTTGGGGCACTCAGCTTGTGCCGACTTATATCTTGTTTGTCTTATGTATCTTTTGGTTCTTGAAAATTCTCAGTTAATTCTCTATTGTTTATATGAACTGGACATACATGTGAAATATTGCCTATGTAAGTTATGTTTCTTGGTTGTTTTATGGCCATGACTAGATGTGATCCTTGTATTGGTAAGTTATTAAGTGGGTCAAATCCATATTCGACATTAGTGGCCTAAGATGAGGTATAAGCAGTTCTTAGGTGAATAAGGCACAATATACTTGTAGTAGGTGCAGTTGATCAAGTTGTTACAGTTGAAGCAGACCAATGTCACATGAAATACAGTAGCTAAGAACTTTATTGGGTTCCCAAGTTGTGAAAAAATGTAAGGCTAGTTGTGAGGGCATGAGTGCCAAGGCATGTTAGGGAATGCTAACATGTGCTAGATAGTTCAAAGGCATGTCAAATATGCTAATATGTGTAAAGTGCTAAGGCATGCCAAGATGTGTAAGGGTGTGACAATACGTGTCAGGGACTATCAAGGAAACAAAAAGGAGAAACAAGTTAAACTACAAGGAAATGTACACAACATAGGGTTAATAAGCCATCAATTTACATTTTCAAGGAGGGGCGTGCTATGCATACAAACACTAGGTGGAAATAAGTGTCAAGTGCCAAGTGTTAGTGCATTCTAAGTGCCAAATCATCCTTTGTTACTTATCTTATACTTTCCAATAATTGATCACAAATAACTTTAATATTAAACCACACCAAATCATACCAAGGCATATAAATGAATGCTTGACATGCTAATGATCATGGCCTCTTTAGGACTACGTCTCTCTTTTCCACCTTGATTAAATGAGCTCCTTCTCACTTGATGTTATTTCCTTCATCCTATGCTACCCTTAAATGGTGTTTCCTAGACCTCTTAGGAACCCTCTAGAACTTACTGGTTTTATCCACGTAGACCTTAGGAAATGTTAATTTCCCTTTTTAATTTTCTTATATATTTTAAACACCATCTTGGGTCCAAAATCCCTTTGTTTGGCTTCTTTTCCCACAAAGCCTTTTGTGACCAAACACACACAAAACCATCTCACTAGGCTTATGGAGTACCCCCTAAGCTACACAATTCAAAAACATAGTCTAGTTGTAGTAATCGTAACTTGGTCAAGCTCTTGTAGTCAAGCGAGTGCTTGGTTGGGGTCCCAAGTGGAAAATTAAGTAAGTGTAGTTGTGAGGGCATGATAGCTAGGGAGGGCCAGGGCATGAAAAGGAATGAAAATGCATGCTAACACATTTCAGAAAATGTCAATGCATGCTAAATTAGAGTGTTAGGGAGTGTCGAGGCATATCAAGGGATAACTAGGTTAAGATTCATGGAAAGGAACGAATAAGAGTGTGTGCCAGGGAGTGTCAGTGAATTCAAGTGTGCTAAGGATGAATTATGTTAGGAGAAGTTTAGAATAGGATTTACAGGAGGAAAGCCTACAATTGTTATATGAGGCTTGACATAGTAGTTTTAGACAAAGGGAAATCACTTTGTGCTAGGCACAACATTTTTTTGAATTTAGCTATTTAAAAAAAAAATGAGATGTGGCACACTTTGGCTACATGCTCATGTTTTAAACTATTCTAGATATTTGTGTATTGTACATTGTTGTGTATAAGTTTTGGGGCTCTCAACTTGTGTCCCCTTATATTTTGTGTTCCTTGTGCATATTGTGGCTTTTTCAAACTCTCAGTTAATGTTATACTATTTATATGAACCGAACATACATGTCAAATATTTCTTGTGTAAGCTATGTTAGTTGTTTTATGGCCATGGCTAGATCATGTGATCCTTATCTTTGTAACTATTTAAGTGGGATAGTTTGAGCTTGGATATGAGTGGCATAAGATGAGTTATAGGAAGTTCTTAGGTGAACAAGGCACAATCTACTTGTATTAGGTGCAATTGGTCAATTTTTTGTGGTTGAAACAGGCCAATATTGTGACATGAATAGTAATAGCCAAGGACTTGATTGAGTTCCCAAGTCGTGAAAAAATGTAAAGGCTAGTTGTGAGGACATGAGTGCCAAGGTGTGCTAGGGAATGCTCAGATGTGCCAGATAGTGTGAAGGCATGTCGAACGTTCTAAAATGTGCTAAGTGATAAGGCATGCCAAGATGTGCAAGGGTGTGTCAATCCATGCCAGGGATAGTCAAGGAAACAAAATGGAGAAACAAGTTAAACTACAAGTAAATGAACACATAAGAGGATTAATAAGTCATCAAATCACCTTTTACAATAGGGGCATGATAGGCACACTAACAGTACGTGCCAATAGGTGCCAAGTGCAAAGTATTAGTGATTTCTAAGTGCCAAGTCTTCCTTTGTTGCTTCTCATCTACTTTACAACAATTGATCTCAAATAAATTTAATATTAAACAATGTGAAATAATACCAAGTCATCTCAATGTATTCCATAGATGCTAAGACTTTCCAAGTGCCAACATGTGTCAAACACTAATATGTGTTAGGGTTTTGCATGATATGAAGTGGAAGGGCATGTTGAAGAGTGATAATGTGTGCTAGAGAGTGATAATGCATGTTAAGGAGTGTTAACGAGTACTATGAAAAAACATGAAGGGGGAACCAAGTCAAAATTAATGGAAGTTAATGAATACAAGGAACATGTGCCAGGGACCAGTGTTAATGAGTGCTAGTTGTCATGCCAAGGAGGGAGTCAAAAGGTATGCTAAGCATTGGTAAGGAATGCTAGGGAATATCAAGGCATGCCAAGAAGTGAAAAATTGTGATAGGGAGTTCAAGGGTGTGCTAATTATATGTGCCAAATAGGGCCAAGATATCCTAATACATGCCAGGTGCTAAGGATGTGCAGGGTGCCAGGGTATGTTAATATGCGTCAAGAAGTGTCAAGGAAACAAAAGGAATAACCAAGCTAAGATGCAAGGAAATGAATACAGAAGAGGGTTAATAAGTTGGTACTTTATAATTTTCAAAATAGGCATGCTAGGCACACTAATAATAGGTCCCAATACATGCCAAGTGGAATTGTGTGCCAAGTGCTAATGTATGTAAATGCATACAACCAAGGTGTTTCAGGGAATGCTAGGGACTAAATGCATGCAAACATATGCTAGGAGAGTTCTATGTTGTGCTAGGGCATGCCACCATGCGCTTGGGTGTCAGTGTCATGACAATATGTTCCAAGAAATGCAAGGTGCTAAGAAATGTTAGTGTGTGACAAATAATTAATTTAAGGTGTGCCTAGATTGTTGAGGAGTGTTAGGTATTTCTCATTAAAAGAATTGACAAATTTTGATTAAGTATTAAATATTATATTTCCTACACACACTAGTGGAACTTTATCTAAAGGGATTTTTCAAGATAATAAAATTAATAGATATGAATCATGTGTTGACTCATAGGAAATCTCTATTCATCTAGTCATTACTTGAGGTAAATGATACACAATAATTAATTCTTAACAAATTGACTGACTCTAACCACTATGTCATTGGAAATATTATAATAAAGGCTCCACAATAATGGTCTTAAATCATTATATTTTGACAAAAAATATATTAACAGTCACATAATGTCATCAAAAAATCATTGGAATGATCAATGATGACGAACATTTTTTTACTGTCACTGAAAGTAACAAAAATAGCATTGGTGAGGGTCATTAAAAGTTTGTCACTAGAAGTGTCACCAAAGAGAGAATTCGTGATGGGCCTTTAACGACCCTCACCAAAAGTGTTATTGAAAATGGATTTCGTGACGAACCCTAAAGGACCATCACTATATACACTTACAATGACGTTTTTTTAAGGACCTTCACCATATTTGACATTGGTGATGGATCTTAAAGGTCTGTCACAAGCATGACCCTCGCCGATGTCCTTTTTTCTTGTAGTGTGGACTTACAACAGTGCTGTGGAGGCGTTAGAGAGATTATGGATTTCCATGGTAATTTTTTGGAACTAGACCCCGTAGAGCTTGAAGGCGCCTCCTTAAAAGTAACGGTGATTGTAGTTGTGACTCGGGGTCTATCCATGGAGTATCCATAGTGAAGATGGGCATAATTATCTTCTGGAGATGGGGAGCGACTGTCAGCATGAATGGAAATGGGTGGGAGAAAGGCCTCGCCCTTGCCTCTTCCATGGTGGCAACACATACAATGCCTTCTTGGCATGCTGGAGTAGGAAGGCACGTGAGGGAGGCCAAAAAGCAGAGGCAAGGAGGTCGAGTGAGCTTTGGGGTCGGTGAGTTGATGTTGCAGGGCAGAATGAAAACAAGTGCAAATGGGCATCAGAGCAAGATGAAGATAGAGGTCGCAATGCATTTCTATGGAGCTCGAAGTAAAGACGACTAAAAGACAAAGGCTGCAAGCAGAGAATGGCGATAATGGAGGACGCAATGCCATTAGGAGAAGTTCAAGGTAGTTTTCTAGACGAGCTTTAAGGCGAATGGCAAAGGCAGTTAAGTCTTTCTGAGATGATGATGTAGGAAAAAAAACACAAATCCCACTCTTCAAATTATTATAGGAAATATGAAATTTTATTAAGTCCCAGATTCTCTCTCTTCAATGATGGAACATATTTGTTCCTTACTTCTTAGTGTGTAGCTCTGATTTCCATATCCAATTAAATATATATATAATTGTATTCTTTATTGCAACCTTATTGAGTTGTACAAAATTCATTCCAAAAAAAATGGAATCCAAAAGGGTTGTTAATATATATGGAATTAAAATTCATTGCGTTGTCAAACATGAAGTTCATCTAAACAAACACAAAAGCTGCTTTTTGTTTGAGACTGCAACTCAATACCATTACCAACAACCGCGATCAAGGGATTCTCAAGCTTGGATTTTTACACCATTAACTCTACTATCAAATAATCATAGCCTAGCAACGTACTTTCCATCCCACATGAAATGTTAATGCTGAAAATGAAAGAGTCTTTGTGATGGATCACAACTTAACTACGTAAAGAGAATTGAACTATATATATATAAGTCTTGCTGCATATAGGATCATTTACTCGTCGTTTTTTTTGGAAGGTTTTACCACCGATTTCTCTGCATCACAGTACATTTACTTACCACTATCGATCTGGGTGCTGCCCATCCGCTTTAATGCTGCCTCTTTAAACTTCGAATATTGACAATCCACTTATGCCTTATCGCTAACAGTCAGGGCCGTCCTTGGCTCAAAAAAATCCTTTCTTACTTCAATACCCAATGGAAATTATCTCCTATGTTGCCCAATTTTTCTTCGCCAGAAATGTAGGCTCCAAATGCTTCCTGTAATTCCCATATCAATGTACTGATACAAAGAAAAATGGAATTAAAACGAAAACATTTAATTACATAAAACACATATATATATTGATTCGCAAGGCAAATATGTCTTGAGTTGCCCTCTACGTTTACAATATTTACAATAGCACACTTTTCTCTGTCCTTTGCCTTCCTATTTCCCATTATTGATACTTAAAATATGAAACCGTTCCTCTCAGAATAAGTTTCTTCTAGATTTTTCTCAACAAATCAATACCTCCCTA
The DNA here is from genome assembly GCA_034641835.2 of Pinus albicaulis. Taxonomy (NCBI): domain Eukaryota; kingdom Viridiplantae; phylum Streptophyta; class Pinopsida; order Pinales; family Pinaceae; genus Pinus; species Pinus albicaulis. The sequence goes on along the minus strand of CM076579.1, from coordinate 1,122,127,406 downwards.
TTTTTAAGTGCTTATTCCTATGTTGGCTCTATATCCACGCAGGGAAAGAAACCAACTACTAATTTTATTTCTAATATATTTAAACATAAAACAAACTAATAATCCTCATAAATAAATATCAATAATAATAAAATAAATATACTACTCTTAATGTTTATTGTTTTGGATTAGCCACAACATATGATCAAAATATCACATTGCTGGCTAGACTCCCGATGCTCCTGCATCAGATGAGCAGCTGGAGATGTTAAATGCTGCAGGACAAGCCCCATGTGTGGCCATGTGGCTAGGCCATGTGTCACGCATTGGGCCTGCCACCTCCCATTCTATTTCAATCACCCGCATCCGAGAAACCCAAGGGAAAAATATTATAAACCTAAAGGATAAATATTAATATTATAAACCAAGAATTAATAAACCCTAAGAATTAATATTTTAAGCTCAAGAGATTAATAAACCATAAGAATTAATATTTTAATTTCAAAAACCTAAGAAATTAATAAACCCTAAGAATTAATATTTTAAACTAAAGAGATTAATAAACCCAAGGGATTATTAATATTATAAACCAATATAACTTATAAAAAAAGGGTTTAATATTATAAACCAAAGGAATTGGTGAACCCGAGGGATAAATCTTAAAAACCTAATGGATCAATAAGGCCAAGGGATCAATATTAAAAACACAAGATATTAATAAAGCCTATCAATTAATATTTTAAACACAAAGGATTAATAAAATCACATGATTATTAATATTATAATACTCAAGCGATGAATCAACCTTAGTGTTTTTTAATATTATAAAACCAACGAATAATCAAACTAACCAGAAATATTCAATTTCAGCATCATTGCAACCAAGAAAGAACATTGAAATTAACATTTATTTTTTGTTGTCTTTACATCAAAAGATTCCACTACAAAAATGGACTTGAAAAACTCCATCAAAATTCATTTATCAAATAGCCTCTTCCAAAACACAACAATACTGACAAAAAAAGGAACACCAATTCGAATCAACATGATAAATATCATGATACTTAACACTTTCCAACCAATCCTTTCTTGTTTTCCTCCCAGCCTTGCTCATGTGCAAATGCAACAAGTATTTTACATTCGTTTTCATTTCATCTAGCACATGAAGATGCTCATCAATAAAAGCAGAATGGAAGCCATGTTTTCTATTGAACTTGTTCCGAAGATACGAAAGAAAATTTATCATTCTAGAAATATTTTCTACCACTTGATTATAATAGAGACCATCATTATTATCCATATCTTTAATTGAAAGGAAAAATGAAAAAATAAAAATTAATACACACATGCACAAACATCTAAGTGTGCATGCACACATACACACACACATAACATAACACTCCATTTTTATTATTTTTAAAAATGTTAATCCTATAAATGTCATGCTATAAAATAACCTAATGTTACATGAACCACATGAAATAAAGATTTCTGCAAATATAAACCTCATTAGCACTACATATTGTACACATGAAATGAGTGATATGATCCTTATAACAATAAACAAAAAGAATTAAAGTTTTTGTAAACTTAATGTTTAAAATCAAACATTAATAATGTTAGTAATCCTATATTTTTATTTCAATTAATGTTAATGTATATATTAATTTTTGTTTTATATTAATATCAAATATAAATATGGTGTCATTGAACCAAAATAAACCTAAAGTTATTAAACTTAATCTTCAATCAAAATATTTACATCAACCTTTAATGTTGATGTTCATATTAATGTATATACATAATATTTGATTAATATTAATATGAAACATCATTACATTAATTAATAGACATAGTAATTACCAATATTAATATTGGTAAGTTTCGACGTGGTGGAAATTTTTTTTCAATGCTGTTGGATATCATTGGAAATATTAATATTAATAACATTTAGCCCATTATTTTGTAATTCATGATATAATATGAAATCAAAATTAATATAAATATGAACAAATTATTAAATTTAATGATTGACTCATATAACTGGTTGTTTAAGTGTGAATGGTTCATTATAAAAAAAAGAGAAATAACCACTTAAAAAGAAAAGTAAATTGAAGAACATGAAAAACAATGCAAACAACTTTCTCAAATATACTATGAATATGATGAATGTATTCGTCTCATTAATATATGAAAATCAATATTATATTAAAAGTAAATAAAGAGGACAATAAAAGAAATTCAAAAAACATTCTATAAACAGGTCACAATATTATTCGTTTCATGTGATAGGTATATCGAATTCAATATTGGTTTTTAAAGATTGGATCATATAACTGGTTGTTTATGTCTGAATGGTTCATTATAAACAAAAGAACAATAGCGACTTAAAAAAAGGAAGTAAATTGAACGATAAGAAAAATAATGTAACAAATTTCTCAGATATTACTATGAATATGATGAATGTATTCATTTCATTAATAAATGAAAATAATTATTATACTAAAAGTAAATAAAGAGGACAATGAAAGAAATTAAAAAAACATTATGTAAATAGATCACAATATTATTAGTTTCATGTCACAGTGATATCATTCAAAATCTTGATTTTTAATGATTGGTTCATATAACTCGTTGTTTCTGTCTCAATGGTTCATTCTAAAGAAAAGAACAGTAGTCACTTAAAAATAAATAAATCTGAACAACATGAAAAATGATGTAAACAACTTTCCAAAATATTACTATGAACATGATCAACGTATTCATCTCATTAATATATGAAAATCATTATTATATTAAAATTAAATGAAGAGGACAATAAAAGAAATTAAAAAAATATATAAATATGTAACAATATTATTAGTTGCATGTCATAGCGATATGGACTTCAACCACTCCTCTTATTCTTTCTAATTATAACATTTTCATCTTGGCATAATGCTGAAAAGAGAAAGGTAGTACGATGTGTAAACAATCTATTGATTTCACTCTTGATACGACTGTGAAGGTTAGGCCTTGCTGCTCGTTATTCACGATATCTATTGACGCTCATTCTAAAGTCAATCCCCGTGACTTGTGGATTGTAAGAGCCCATGCCATCTTTAAAGGAATTTGTTTTTTTTGTTTTTTATTTCATCTTATCACTAGTACAATGTTTGGGTTACTTGCATCAAATGGAACACCAACATACTTATAAAAAACAATAGTTGTGAACATTGGAAGTTGAGGTGGATTAGAGGTAGGCGTGTAAAATATATCCTTCACATGACCAAGTGCAACATTCACAAAACTAGTGTCAATACACAAATTACATGTCAACATAACTGCACGTTGATTATGACACAAAAAAACTTCACAGTCCAATAGATCATCATTATTAACACTAATTTCTGAACACCTTGACTTCTTAGAAACACATTGTGCAATTGAAGAATTTAATGATTTTAACATATGCCTGTTATGGAAGGAGACCAAATTATTTTTTGGAAACATGTGAAATGTTGCATTAAATAAATTCCTTTCTCTAGGATGCAACCTCAAATGATCCCGTGACATAAGAAATTACCAATCTTCAAGAACAGGTTCTGCGTTTCTTATGTTATTGAGGACTCTAAGAAAACAAGTTTTTTTCTCATTATTCCCTTGTTGGCGAAATATTGTATCAAGAGTGACAACAATGTTGAAATTTTTCCACAAGACTTTCCTTGCTGTATTACCTGCATAAAGGCTTATCTCTCACATGAGGTAATTGGCCAAGGTCACCCACAAGGATGATGGACCTTCCACCAAAAGGATTTTTTTTCCTCTAGAAATGCTTCTCTTAATCGAGCATCTATTTGCATGAATAACATTGATCCTAGTAAGCCCATTTCATCAATCAATATATATCGAATATGCCTCATTTCTTCTTGGAATACTGCTAGTTATTTCCCCTATAGTGGTTGCATATATTTAATTGGAATTTTTAGAGAAAAATGTATTTTTTTTGCATGCATATTAAAAGAAAATATTCTTATTGGGGCAAGAAGAAGCAAAGGAATTCTTCAATTACTTGACAAATTAGAAAGAGCTTCAAAAATACATTGGATAAGGAAATACTTCCTATTTCCCACAGTGCCCTGAATAATCATAAATAGAGCTTCACGAATGTCATATTCAACAAAGTGCCTTAAAAAAATTTCAAACGAAAGTCATTGTTTTTCTACCAATGAAACTAGAGATGCAAATTTTCTATTTGGAAGGTCAACAATATCACCCCTTTATTGTCCATACCTTATAAAATTAATAGCTTCTTCTGCAACATCATCATAAATAGTTGTACTTTTCTAGTCAAGGGATATATCAAAGTTCCTTCGACCAAGGGTGTGAAGATCATAAACGCTCACATCATTTGTTGGAACCAAGCGAGAGAAAAGTTGACATTCCTGAAAATAATCTTCAAGATTCATTTCCTAGTTAGAAAAATCACCATCTTATTCATCTTTAATATTGTCAATAATGTATGGATTTCAATATACATGCCATGCTCGATATCGAAAATTCCTCCAATTTTCAATAATAATTTCAGATGAGAGCCCAATTTCCTCATGAATGTCACGAATTGGATTGTAAAAGAGAAATTATCTCCAAGAAAAGGTTTAAAATTCGTTTGAAGCCTCACTAGGAATGGAATAAAACTGTGTCCAAACCTGAATAATAGCATGAAAATATCTAGGCTTCCATGTATCTATTTTATGCTTGCTATCAAATGTACAATATCCTGTTGTTTCTATCAAACATAGATTCTCAAGGAAAAAATGTCTCTTCTGATAATGTTGAACAAAAGTATTCTCAGAGGAACATTGCAAGCCATCCCTTGAAATTTTCTTGAAAACCTTTCTTCCAACATTTAAGGAAACAAATTTCTGACTACAAATAACAAGAAGCAACTTAAGCAACATATAGCATGTTTCTTGTGCTCTAGTGTCACGGTCAACAATCATTTCTGCAAGAAACATGCTGTAAGCACATAAAGCATGATACTTAGAGCCAATAGAATTTGAAATTATAGTTAACATATGATGATAACTTTCAAACCTTTTTTTCTACTTTTGATGCATACTTAGCAATATATTTCAAGACAGCATACCTAGAAAGCATTGGTTGGAAATCAAAATTTGCACACCACATTGTTAGAAGGTCAATGTTATGTACATAGAGCCTATCATCATTTTTTGATGTCCATATTTTTTCCTTCCTTGATCATCTATGAAAATTTTTGATTCAACACAAAGATCCCATGGAGCATTGTACCGACATTTGAGAATAGTGCCCTTTTTGCACAAACAAGAATCTACAATACACTTTGTGTGCCTTTGGACACAGTTTAAAAATTATTCATAATCATTATGAGGATTGCAAGAGAAAATATGATCAGTATTCACTAGGAAAGGGTCATCATTGAGGCTTCATGGAACCATTATGTTGCAATGATGTATGTCACGTGGATTCCATGCAGTTACATGTCAAAGAATTCCTTTGCAAGTTGTACATCATAAGAATTTTACCAATCAAGTATTTCCATGTCACGAGTTCCTTGCAACCATAGGAAACCTTGGATATGTGATGAACCTCTATGCTACCACTCATATCTCAAAAAAATGAAGATACAGTTACTATAAACAATATAAATAGAATCATAATAAATAATTGACAAAGTATAGAAAATAATTTGAACAACACAAACCTATACCAAAAGTATTTATCTTTAATATATTTTTGGATAACTTCCTCTCGAAATATGTTGAATCTATGGTGCATAAATGTGACAAAAATATGAGGGTACTGGATAACATTATAAATTTTCATACGATGCTCATTTAAAGAATGAGAATGTGAATGTATGGGCATGAGGTTATGTAACTCTCGCCACTTTGTGTCAGTTGCACTCAAAGTAAAAAAATAAAGATGGGTATCCCCACTGAGTAATCATGTTAGTCAATTCAGCCAGGAACTTAGTCCAGTATGCCCTTGTACCTCTCAGGGAAGAACCAAAATGCATAAGATGCTAAAATAAATTATTATTTGGTAAATTATAAAGTTGGTGACACAGTTCTTCAATTGTTGTAGGTGAGCTTTCATGTAAATGTTTCTTCACAAAAACTGTAGCAGTCACTTGGCTCCTATGCTGCACTATCATGTCCAAAAGGTAATATCAAAAGAGAGGATGTCTTCCAAATCTTTGGTCATAGTCTCTAAGAAGATGCAATGCCTACTGATGAATTTCAACACTACAAATACATGGTTGCAATGTTAGGGCCCTATATTACTAGTGTAGTCCCTTATTGTTTTTAGTATAGCCCCTTATTATTATTGTTCTACCCATGTGGCCCCATATTATTTTTATTGTGCCCCATAAATATCCCACTATTTTTATTGTTGTGCCCTTACATTATTTTTGTTAGGTCGGCTAGGATTATATTGTGACCCCATGGACTCCTATATATAGAAAGAAGGTTTTATCATTTGTTTCATCCAAGAATTGTTCATTTATGTAATGTAAAGGAGGTTTCCCCCTCGAAGTGGATGATTTATAAGACGTTTATCTCTATTTTCTTCTATTTTTGGAGCTGGTTTCATAACATTTGGTATCAAAGCTTTGGATTATAGGGTTTCGCTGCTTGAAACAGGTGATCATGGAATTTTCGCTATAATTTTTTTTCTACGAACTTCAAAATGCTAAAAAAAAACCATATTTGTGAAGAAAACCTGAGGAATTTCATGTAAAAATTTCAGATCTTGGTTCATAATATTTCCAGAGATATGATCTTTTTAAGTTTGGGTTTTTGCGGGCTCCCAAATTTCATCTCAAAGAGGCGACCTTGGGAAAATCATCATAAATTTCTCTCTGAGCATCAGATTAGAATTATATAAAATGTGGCCCAAAGTATATAGAATTTAGTTTCTTGTTTATTAATTTTAGAGACGAAGGAGGAGAAAATGACACATGGAACACCATACAAGTCTGTTCTACTGAACCAGTCCCTAATTAGGTGGGATATTGGGCATAACTTTGTCTTGAAGAATCCAAATCAGGTCAGACTAGTGGAATTTGAAAGAAGATTCAGAGGGCTAATAAATAATTGAAGATAAAATATTGGGGATATGAAATCAAAAAGATACATCGGATTCAATATTAAGCTCCTCAAAAGCAAGAAAAAATTGTGTATTTTTTAAAAATTGCATAAGTCTTGTTTGAAAAATTAGTTTGAAGAGATTCCAAGGGCATTTTGAAGCACATATATCAATATTGGGTTCTAAAATGTTCCCTAAAATGAATTCAACACCCATTAAGCCCTCTGAAGGCTCTACTATGGCTCATGAATAGGAAGAAGTGCAACATCATATATCAAAATTACAAGAACAAGTGCAACAAATTTCTCTCTCACAAAAAGTAACAAAAAATGAAATGGATGGTTTGTAGAAAGGCATGGAAGCTAAGATGGATGGTTTGAAGAAAGACGTGGAATCTAAGATGGATGGTCGGAAGAATGGCATGGAAGCTAAGATGGATGGCGTGGAAGTGAAGATGGATGGCATGTAAGCTAAGATGGAAGATAACATAGTTACCGATCAAATAGGTAATTGAAACGGTACCTACTTTTTTTAGGTAGAAAAAAAAGCACCCAATTTTGGAAAGTGTTGATGCTGAATCACCCAATTTTTTAGAGATTTTTTTTGGCACTTTAATATATATATATATATATATGATGATGATGATGATGATGATTTTCATGTCGATTTTGAATAATGGTGGTGCAACATCACCCACTTTTTTTTAGAGGGTTGATTTTGACACTATACATTTTCTAATGTCTTCTTCTTCCCTGAGATGTTTATTTCTAAGTGAATTTATGTACTTGTGTTTAAAAAAAACTAAATTGTAATGAAATCTTCATTTTTTCACATAGTTAAAAAATTAAAAAAAAGGGTCAATATTTTAAAGTTTGAATTTTCTATATGTTTATGTATTGTTAATTAATATTTCAATGCACATCAAATAATTGTCACCAAAAAACCAATTTTGTGAACTACATGACAAAAAAATGCACATTTTCAATATAAATACAATGGAAAAAATACACTTTTAGAGACTTTTTGTTTAAAAAACATGTTAAATAAACTATTTTTTTGGGAAAATATTAACAAAAAAACTCAAGAAAATAACATTTTTTATGAATTTTATGTCAAAAATTAATAGTAATCACAGGTTATTTTTACAAAAAATAAGGATTCTTCTCATAAAATATCAAAGTCTAAACATTACAAGTAAAATTGATTAATAGCTCTCAAAACTGAGCTTTATTTGCAAGAATAACTTAAATATCATCAACAATATCAACTAATCCATGTTAAACATCTTCTAGAACATCATTAATGTCTTGTTCCACAACATTTTCTGCTTCATTTTGGCCATTTTCATCTTATAATGGCTCTTTCATGTCTGCAAATCTTCCAAGGTGTCATTTTCCAATCATTCCATATAATGGTGGTTGAGGTTCCTTTGCTTATTTTGCCACATGTGATTCATTAAAATTCATTTTCCTAAAACCAACTTCTTGCTTCGCATCTGGAAGAAATTGAAGAGCGTTAATTCTTTGTTGAATAAATTTGCATTGCACTGGGTCTTTCTCAATGGAAATGCAATTTATTCCTTTTTTTAGGCAACATTCTAGTGTTGTACGTAATCATCAAGCACAAAAGAAATAAATAAGAAAATTAGTATAAACACATAAAAAATAAAAACAAAAATATTTAAATTTAAATTTTTATAATAAAACTTACTTGAACCTGAGAATAAATAAAAAACCCAATCTCCTTCATTTGAACATAGATCTATAAAATAGTTAATCAATTCTTGTGGTTTCTGATAAATGTTAAATATATATCCTTTTGCATGTTTATCCTCATATGTTAGTTTTCTTAAAACATCATGAGAGAATACTTGACTATGACTCTTCCCATCTATTTTATTCATAAGAATACATGTATAGCTATCCTCTTTTGTGCAACATTAAACATGGGTGAACTCATAATCATTTATAATAGGCTGATCTTCAGAAGAAACAATATTTGACTACTGCGTATAACATAACATAGTAAAAGTTCAATTAAATTGTACATAAATAAAATTTTTTTACATTAATCGAACATACAATTTCAATGTCTTACCATGTAAGTTGCATCCTTGAGTTTGTTTTTTCCCTTGAAGCTTGTTAATAACATTGCAAATTGTGTGTCTGAATGAAATGTCACAAATCTCCAAAGTGGTGATGTTGTGACTTCTTGAAAACCCATAACCACTTTACTAAAATCTTGATCAGTATATGGTTCACTATCATATTCAATGTCTGGGAAATTGAAACCATGAGGAATATCTGCAATAGCTAGGGCATATTCCCTTTTAGGTATGATTTTTCCAATGTCTTCACAATCACCTTGTATTATTTGATATTGGATACTGTCGAGCCCATTCAAAATGAAATGATTAAGTGTAGGATCAAGTTCAAAATTCATAAGACGCTTCTTTCTCATATTTTCCAACTTATTTTTTTCAATAAACCTTTTGATAGTATCTAGTACTCCATTTCCATCCTTCTTCGACACCTTTAATGACAAAAAAAATATATATGTATATGTAATAAAATAAAAATAGTTTACATATGAATAAAATGAATGTATAAATCAACATACCTTATTGAATGCAATATAAAAATATTTGAGTGTTGCTATAGAAATTGTTTTTGGGTAGTGGTGCACAACATTATCCCAAATGTCTTCATTCAACATTTTAACCATATGTTCTTGTACTTTCATATAAATCTTCTGACTAAATAAATAAATTTAAAATTGTTAATATAGTGACATGTATAACAAATTATACCAATAACATTATGTTTTATTTAAAAGAAAATTATAATCAAAGGAAAAGTAAAAATAATTCAAGAAACTTACTTTTGAAATTCTGCACACAATTCATCCATTGATAATTCACTTGACTTCACATAGGATAGTACTGATTTGACTAGTTTCTCATCCTTCACTCCTTGCATTGTTCTCCAAGGTGTGATAATCATATCGGTGGTACATATTATGGGTTTACTCTTTTTTACCTTTTGATTTTTTATGGAAATATTCTCCCATTGTTCAAAAATCTCATCAATCAATTCCCATATCTCCCCAGTAAATTCCAACTGAAAAATGTTATCCATGCTTTTGAATATATTTTAATGCATTTTTCCATCTTTTGATTTGATTTTCATCAATTTGATAACCTGTTTCCATTAAAAATTCCTTCTAAAATATTAGACTAACTTGTGACTTATCCCCACCATATTTCTCTATGAATTCATTATGAATAAATCTGACCCTGTGGATGAAAGTCATGTTCATTCTATACTCATTATCTGCATTGTGATCCCATGGAAATAACTTTGGTTATATTTCTATTAAATCAATGTAAATGATGCATTTCACTGTTTGAAAAATATAGTTATTGGGATATTACTCAATCAATTTTGTTTTAGCCTATACCAAATGGTTCACTCCAATTACATAATATTTATAATCAAAACATTGTGTCTTGTCAAATTCCTATTTGTCGGGAAACTGACATGGATTAAAAAGAACCACATAATCCACCACATGCGCATATGGATTGAACTTGAACAATGTTTTCAAGTTATGTACATGTAGGTGATGTGTCTTTCTAATTTTATATTGAGATTGTACTTCATCTGGCCTATAAAATTGGCTGACATTAAGCTCAAATGTTTGGCCACCATAAATTAATTTATTCTTCCTCAACTTAGATTGAATGGCATTTTGTTTTGTTTTAATAATGTCATCCTCTAACTCAGTACATGGTTTTATGATTTCTTTGCTTCCTTTAGAGCTTTCAGTTTGTTCTTCACTATTGCTCATGAATTTTACAGGTTGACCAAGATTTTATTTCTTCTTCTTATCGACTAACATATCAATTTTTTTATAAACATGCTCTTCATCGTTAGGTAAAAGAGAAACATCTTTGGCCATTTTTATTTTTGGTGTCTGATTTGTTTTCTCCTTTTGCACAATGGTTCTAATCTCCTCCTCACTAATTCTATCATAAATTTTAGTTTCATTTTCCACATCTTCAAAAGTAACATGTTTAGGTTTACTAGATTGACCCACCTTAGTGATTCTTGGTTGATCCCCTCTTTGTACTATTGCAATGTCACAAGTTATTGATCATTGCTTCATTCTACTTTCCTCTTCTTTGTCTGTGCGGAAAGTTTTGATCACAATCATAACATTTGGATCCATATAATAAGTACCCTAAAACATGTTTGAAAGAGGCTCAACAAAATCCTATGAAACAAAATAAAACATGTCAATGATCAATAATTTATAAAAAATTGAATGATCCTTACAATAACGCATAACATAAATATAAATAAGCATACTTACAATGTTATTTGCAATGTTTCTTATGATTTATGCAGACAAATTTGTAGATGTTTCATTTGTGTCATACTTGACCTTTAATAGACAATATCTAACATTGTCACGTTTATTAGCCATTCTTGCAAGAACATAAATAGTGTTTGTATTCGACACCAAACATATGTGTGGTACTCTGCCTATCACCTAATATGGTTCACCTGAGTCAATCATACCACAAATCATATAGATATGTATATCATCCTCCATTTCATTGTCTTCAAGATACCATGAAAAATAACTTTTATTTATTTCCTTTACGTTCTTCCATTTAGAAAAAATCTTTAATGAACTTGGTGGGCCACTTGCTTGACTTTTATTACGTCTTTCAATTTTTGTGTCTTCAACTGTATGCATAGTGTGTCCAATAATATCCTTATTGGGTCTAGCAGTATCCATAGTACATCCAACTTCAACTTTAGATTTGGCAGTTGCTGCCTTAGGTCCATAAACATTCACAACTTTTTTTTTATGCCATTTTCCTGATAAAAAGAAATATATAGATTACTTAATGAGAAAACACATCTTAATTAATCATTTTTTAAAAAGTTTTCCAATATAAATTTAAAATTAATCGAAAAATAATGTCTATAAAATAAATTAAAAAGAAACAAAATTTATTTGCAAAACTATATAAATTGGAAATAAACAAATAAAATTAACTATATAATTATTCGAAATAAAACTATATATTTTTAAAATTATAAAAACATATAATTTTCTTTCATTTAAAAACAAAACATATATATATATATATATGTTTTTTTTTTAAATACATTTTTTTAAATCAGATGAGAAAACAATTTTTTTAATACATTTTATAAAGAATATATATATATATATATATATATATATATATATATATATATATATATATATATATATATATATATATATATATATATATATATATATATATATATATATATATATATATATATATATATATATATATATATAGATTTTAATGTAAAGTTGTTTTATAAAACAATTTAAAAATAATAATAATAATTTGAAATCTAAGTTTTTTTTTTTTTAACAAAATTAAAAAAAGAAACAATTTAAAGTTTAACAAATTTTAATATTAATTTTTTTTTTCAAAAGTTAAAACATAAAAAATAAATAATTTTAATGTTAAAAATTTTCTAATATTAATTGTTTGTTTTAAAATATAAAATTAATAAATTTGATTTTAAAATTTAAAATATAATTGTGAAATTTAAAAATTTTACTTTAAAATTTAAAATATAATTTTTAATTTAATTAAAAATTTTATTTTAAAATTTAAAATTTTATTTTAAAGTTATAAAATTTAATTTTAAAACTTTCAAATATAAATTGTTTTTAAAATTATAAAATTTTATTTTATTTTAAAATTATTATTGTAAAAATTATTTTAAAATTATAAATTTTAAAAATATATATTTTTATTGTTTTAAAAAAATAAAAAAAACTTAATTTTTCCACCCGCTGGGGGTCGGAGGCTGGCCGGGCGGTGTCGTGGAGTGTTCTCAACCGGCCTCCTGCTCCCAGCTGAGCATTGATTCTCTGAATCCACCTCCACCCTGCCAGAGACAAGAGGCTGGCTGGGCAACGCCGTGAAGTGTTGCCCATCCATCCTCCATCCTTCGGCTTGGCGGAGGTCGATTATGAGAGGCTGGCTGGGCAGCGCTCCATGGCATTGCCTGGTCGGCCTTTGGCCCTTAGCTGGGCAGAGATCGATTCTCAGAATTGACCTCCACCCAGCCAAGGGCCAGAGGCTGGTAGGGTAGCGCTCGATGGCGTTGTCCATCCGGCCTCCAGCTCTCGACTAGGTGGAGGTCGATTCTCAGAATCAACCTCTGCCCAGTCACGTGGTGCCGTTGGAGCACTACTGTGGTGGCCTTCGGCCCCCGATGGGCAAAAAGAACCAATTTTTTTTTATTTTTTATTTTTAAATAAAACAAAATCATACAAAAAAAATAAAATAAAAAAATAATATTTAATATAAATATTTTAAATATAACGGAGGGTGGTAAAAATAATTTTTATTTTTATTTTTTTTAAAATAAAATAAAAATAATAAAAAGCAATATAATTTTTTTTTTTTTTAAATTAAAAATTTTATAATATTAAAATAACAAATAAAATATTAAAAATTTTAAAATAAATAAACATTTAAAAAAAATTAAATAATAAAATTATAAAAATAAATTAATTTTTTTAAAATTAAATTGAAATTTTTAAAATTAATTAATTTTTTTATTAAAATTAAAAGAACAAAAATAGAATACTAAAATTATTTTAAAATTAAATTGTTTCTTAAATTTTAAAATATATTTATAATAAAAAAAAGGTTTATTGAAAACTAAAAGAAATCTATATTTTCCTTTAAATAAAAAAACCATTAAAATATCTAATGTGATTTAAAAAATTAAAATTTCATGTTTTATAATAGAAATAAAAAATATATTTTTTTATTTTTTTTTATTTTTTCGGTTGCAGTTTTAGAAAAAATAAAAATAAAATAAATATAACTGTTTTTAGATGTGCATGGTCATTTTTTTGGTTTTTTTGTTTCATGGAGGAACCCAACAACCCTAAAAAAGAAAAGTTTTCTAAATATTTATCCTAAAAGCCTGAAAAATTTGATTTTTTTTTTTTCATTTTCTTCGCTATAAAAATAAAAAAAAAATGTTTTCGAACCAAAAAACCATAAAAAAATTGTTTTGGAACATAAAATCCATAAAAAAAAGATTCTTGCCAAATTCATCTTTAAATGGACAAAGTTGAAGGAAAACTAACCTTTGAAATGTGAATTTAAACTCTCGTTCAATCTGTTACAAATGCCAAGGCAACGCCTCCACAAAATTGGTCCGAAAAAACCCAGAAGACTTGATGTGATGTGAGGAATAGAAACAATGATTGTTATTATATAGGGAAGATTGTGTGATTGGTTTAGTGTTTCACAAATATGGGAATAAAATTAAAAATTAAAAATATATACATGAAGTTAATATTATAGGTTTATATTAACTTTATTCAATGTCGGCAAAAAAATAAAATATAAATTTTAAAATTTTATTGTAATACATAGTCAATATTAAATCATTGAAATAAGAAATTTATTTTAGTTTGGAAGGCATGCATGAAAGGAATATTTTGTGGATATTTTGAATAGAAAGTAGGGTGAAATATTTGAAGACCAGTAGTTTATTAAAATGTTTTGAAATACATTTTAGATGAATATTTTATATGGAAATATTTCAAACAAAAACTTTGGAGGGAAAATTTATAGCAAATTTTTTTTGGATGGTGGGGGGAATTTGGAGGGAAAACTTTTAGCGATAATTTGGTAATTTTAAAGGGAAATTTTTAGTCTTTAAGCTATATATTGTTATTGGGAGAGAGTGCATTTGTATCATTCAACATCTTCTTGTTGAAAGCCATGGGTTATTTTGATAGTGAATTTTTTCTTTATGTAACATCAACTTCTTCATCACGCAACAACTCTATTCAGATTGATGAATATAACATGATTTTGTTCACCATGAATAGAGAGTAAAAAATTTGACTTGGTCATAACCCTAAGGATGATGAGAACATAATTGATGAAGGTCAACAAAAAGAAATTTCTGTAAATTGAGAGTTAGTTATTCCACTTAGCCTTAATCCTAAGGATTATGAGAGCACCAATGATGAAGGGCATGATGAAGAGTTTCTAGAGTCAAAATTTTCACTTCGTCCTAATATTAAGGATTATGAGGGCACCACTGATGAAGGGGGGGATGAAGAATTTCCAGATTCAAAATATCCACTTTGTCCTAATCGTAAGGACTATGCGAACACCGCGAATGAAGAGGGGAATGAAGAATTTACAAAGTCAAAATATCCACTTCATCCTAATCCTAAGGATTATGAGAACACCACTAATGAAGAGGGGAATGAAGAATTTGCAGAGTCAAAATATCCACTTCGTCCTAATCCTAAGGATTATGCGAGAACCACTGAAGAGGGGAATGTAGAATTTGCAGAGTAAAAATATCCACTTTGTCCCAATCCTAAGGATTATGTGAGAACCACTCATGAAGAGGGGAATCAAGAATTTCCAAAGTCAAAATATCCACTTTGTCCTAATCCTAAGGAGTATGCGAGCACCACTGATGAAGAGGGGAATGAAAAATTTCTAGAGTCAAAATATCCACTTCATCCTAATCCTAAGGATTATGTGAGCACAACTGATGAAGAGGGGAATGAAAAATTTCTAGAGTCAAAATATCCACTTTGTCCTAATCCTAAGGATTATGCTAGCACCACTAATGAAGAGGGGAATGAAGAATTTGTAGAGTCAAAATATCTACTTCGTCCTAATCCTAAGGATTATGTGAGCACCATTGATGAAGGGGGGAATGAATTCCAGAGTCAAAATTTCCACTTCATCCTAATCCTAAGGATTCTAAGAGCACCACTGATGAAGGGGGGGGGGGGTGAAGAATTTCCAATAAATAGAGATTAAAGGCATCCACTTATTATTAATCCTAAGGATTATGAAAGCACGAGTGAGGAAGGGGAGGGGTGGGATGAATAATTTCTAGTGAATACAGATTCAAAAATTACACTTAGGCCTAATCCCAACGATTATGAGAGCACCTATGAGGAAGGGGAGGATGAAGAGTTTCTTGCAAATGATAATTTTAGAGGCATAGTTCTAAATAATTCATTTTCTCTAAGTGATCATTTCAAAGACACTCATGGAGATGAAGAATTGAATCCTCCAAGGGAACAATTCAAAAGCATGGATCAAATGGTGAAGAATTTTGTTTGAGTGAGGGTTACAAAAGCGCAGATGATTCTTGTGAAATTTCTTCTTCAAGTGAGGATGGTAATGAATATTTTCCAGGAAATGATGTTGATGAATATCTTAACTATGTTGAGAATGATGATAGTGGGGATACTACTCCTAATGGTGATGAAACTTCTTCTACAAAGGATAATGGAATGATGAAGCTGTTGCAAGAAAAAAATGTAACTAGGAGTAGGAGTAGACCTTTTGATATCAATCCAAAACATTCCGGCTATACAAGGGCGAGGACAACATATCTCACAAAAATAAGTTTTTTCTTTCATTTGATTTCAAGTGAATGTTGTCGAAGGGATTGCTTGAAACATATGGATTTCAAATTTGATTTGGACAAAAGGAAAATATATTTGTCAATGAATAAAAGCATGAAAAATTCATATTTAGTGGGTTGCATGCAATCTACACTAGCACATTATGATTATCATATTGGGAATGTATTTCTCGGTAGAAAGGCTTTCAAAATGTTGCATTCAATTGGTAATTTTCGTTTGTCAAGAATCCAAGAAAGATTGGAAAAGGATCCCACATATCATTCATAAGTATGTTATAAACGAGAGGTTGGGTCATTAGAAAATACTATTATGTCATGGATGAAAGACTTGTTTTAAAAGCATGAAGAGTGTATGCCAAATAAAGACACAATACATGTTCCAGATAATTCCTCAAGACGAGAAATATACATCTCATACAAATATTACGCAAAAGCTGCCGAAGGAGTTGGTAATTTTATTACATATTCATATTTTACAAGGGTATGGAAGAATGAATTCAATAATGTTTGTATTCCTAAGAATACAAGGATGGGGGTTTGTAGTACATGTGCTTCTCTTAAAGAAAAAAGAGATAAATGTCAAGGGGAAGAAAGAGGTATGTGTTCAAAACATTATTTTTTAAAATTGGATAGTTATCAACAATGAAAATATATTTATTCATATTTTTATTTTATTTTATGTACATATTTTGTTGTCTAAGAACTTCAAGAACATTGCAATCAAAAAACAAGTGAAAGGAAAGAATTGTATAAACATCAAAAGAAGTGTTATGATAATCCAACTAAATATTTGGGTTTGATAATTGAAGGTATGGACCAAGAGAAAAAAAATTCTGCCACATTTTTTCTGCACGGCAAAAAAATTACAGGAGGAAAATTTCATTCAGTTTCACTTGGTTGGTTGTATGGTCTTTAAGAGAAGATGTGTCCAAGGGTTTACTTCACAATTCCAAATATTCATAATGATGCAAATCTGACCATAACTATAATCCATGATGTGGTTACTCATTGGTCTAGTATTCTTGCTGAAGTTCTGGATGTACAATTAGACAACACAAGTCGTGAAAACAAAAATCAAGTTCTTTTTGGGTATCTAAACATGCTCGTTGAATTGGGAATTTTTAAAAAGATAAAGGTTGGTTTCCTTATTTTTGGGCATACTCATGACCATATTGATCAAAGGTTCAGTTTTGTTTCAGTAACATTGAGGAGGAAAGGTGTCGGGAGCTTGCCATCATTAATTGAATGTATTAAGAAATCCTACATTCTAGATCTTATTTTTCATGTGATGGAAGAAACTATTGACATGGGAAGGTTTATTATAGGATCGCATGGTGAGGAGAAATGCATTGAACAACTTAATGAAATTAGCTTCGAGCATCAATTTCGTATCAAAAAAAATTGATGGGATAACAATTATATGGGGAAAGAAGTATTCAACTGCTATAGAAGGGGGGTCATCATCAGGTTTAGTATTTTGAAGTTCATTCCAGAGCATCCAATATTTTCATCAAAGATATTGTTATTACAGTCAGTTGCTGAACTCCATAACGAACGTAGGCATAAGAGAGATATAAATTATTCTGAATGTATGGAGGAAATTAAAATATGTATTAGAGATACACACGAGTAATTTGATGTTGTTGATTCGGTTTGGTGGGAGTATTTTTTCAATAATCAAAGTGATATGATTTCAAGATCAATAAATAAGGATATGATTTTGAAGACTCCATTTTTTTGGCCAAAAAATATGCCAAATGAACATGAGGAAACACAAATTTTTGAACAACAACAATCTCAAGCTATCATTAATTCTTCACAAGTAGAGGAAAGAGAAATCTATATTGGTTCTAGAATATCACGTGCACAACGTGAAGCCATGGAAGAAATTTACAAGGGTTCTATGTAGGATGTTAAGGAGGGTTGCATGATAGCAGTGTTAGAAGATGAATATCCACTTGGCTATCCATTCTAGATTGCCAAGGTTATAAAGGTCATTAATGAAAATGAAGATATTACAACTATTGAAGTACATTGTTATGCCACAAGTACCCACCCATTTAATGGTGTGTACAAGCCAGAGATGGTAGTTGAAAAAAAAATTGGTAGAAAGAGAAAAAGAAAGGGAAAAAATATAAATCGTCACCACAAAAGTGTCTTAAAATTGGAGGATGTGGACATACTTGTGTATGAATTCAATTTGACAAAGAGAGGAACTCTTCACTTGAAGAGCATAAATATTTTGAAGAAATTGCTACCAAAACAAATACTGCTGATATGGGACTCTGTTGAATGTAATCGTAGATCTAGAAGACTTTTGAACTTTGAAATGGTGGGCATGCATATTGACTCAGATGGAGCACTAGTTGATGAAAGAAAAGAATATGGATCATATTCTTCTACATCCAATCATTCATTTGAAGATGTAGGTTCTGATGGTGTGCCAAAACCTATGATTGATTTTGAATAACTATCTAAGACATTTTTATGTAATTGATGTTTGCACAATAACTTGAAATAAATATTTTGACTTCCATATGATCTTTCATGAATTTATGAGGAATTTCTATGTTTGTTGGATTATATGTTTTAATTATGAAGAATTCATCTATTTAGAATATCCATAGCACAACACTGAATTACAAAAATAATTATGTTATATTCAATATACCAATATTGATATTTTGATTAAAAGTAAAAAAAAATAAATTAGAAATTAATGTTGAATTTTTAGATTAGTCAGTGATATTTCCATGATATTATGTATTGTTAACATTTGATATAATATACTTTTAAAAATTTTAAAATTTTTATGTCGCATTGAAAGGGGACACTTTGTTTTGATTGTTGATTTTTAGGTTTTGGTTGCAATTGGATTTAAAGTTGTCTTAGGTTAATATTTGAAAAGAGATATATTTTTATCCTTTAAAATAAAAATTACTCTTGGAATAATAATATTTCATTTACTTGTTCAATTTTAAAAATTGTTTAAGTCATATAATTTATCCATAATTTCATTGTTCAAGTATATTAAAAACTTAATATTTTAAAACTTGTCATTAAGATTTTTATGCGCTACGATATTTTATCTTTAATGTTATGGTTGAAAACAATTACAATTTTAGGGTTTTTTAGATTCAAGATATTTTATCTTTAACACGATGGATGAAAATGGTTGAAAATCATAAGGCATTTAGAAATGATATTTTTATCTTTAACATCATGTATCAAAATTTTTAGAATTTTACGATTTTTCAATTTCCTAATATGTTGTCTTTAATTCCATTGTTAAAATGTGTCAAAATTGTGACAAATTATTTTTTTTTTGTTATTCCGACATCAATTCGTTTTGTTTCAAGGGTGTTTTTTTCAATTTTTTTTCAAGAAAAAATTTTGTTTTTAGCATAATTTAAAAAAAAGTTGAAATTTGACCCTGAGAAAAAAACAAAGACTTTTTGGAATGCACACTTTTTGGGGTGTTTTTTCATGTTTTTTGAGTCTTTTTGGGCTAGATTCCCGTTTTGAGGTAATAGTTCCTCTTTGATCGGTAACTATGTTAGCTAAGATGGATGGTTTGAAGAAAGGTGTGGAAGCTAAGATGGATGGTTTGAATAAGGAAGCGAAAGCTAATATGGATGGTTTGAAGAATGGTATAGAAGGAAACATGGAAGATTTGAAGAAAGCCATGGAAGGTTTGAAGGAAGGTTTGGCAAAGTTGCTACAAGAAAAGCTTCCTAATGGCTAAAAATTAGTAGAGGAAACTCATGATGAGAAAAAAACTAAATGTTAATAATGATTTCATAGACTCTAATGTTGTATTTAAGACCCACCATAATCCAAATGTAGATATGGGGAAGTTTGATGGCAAGGATCCGATAACTTGGATACTAAAAATGGAGCAATACTTTGAGCTCCATAATACGCAAAACACACAAAAGCTACGCATTTCAACTTTATATTTAGGACATAAGAAGTTTTTATGATATTTATGACTTTGTTCTGGTAAACCACTAGTCACTTGGTCAATTTTTACAGAGGAAATGATAGCACATTATGAGGATACAAGAGAAACACCTTCTTTAGCCAATTGATAAATCTCAAACAAAAGGGTTCAATCATGGAACACATTGAGGACTTACAAAAATTGAATATAAGGGTAAATAATATTCCATAGGAACATAGGATTGATGTCTTCATAGGGACTCTCAAGGATAATATCCAACATGAGGTTCGCCTTTGCGAACCTGATACATTGGAGAAGGCATTCAGGTTGGTAAGAAAAATTGAAAGAAAAATTATGGAGACAAGGAAGCCTACCACTTACATCTATAAATATGGAAGTGTTGCTACTCCTAGACTTCCACAACCTACAAGGTTGACACAAAAAAAATTGGAAGAAAAAGGAGAAAAAGGGATTTGCTATAGTTGCAATAGAAAATACACTAAAGGTCATAATTGAGCCGAGAAGAAATTATCTTACATAGATTGTGAAGAGGAGGAAGAAAAGGAATAAGAAACTTAAAAATAAGAGGATATACACCAAGAACCAACCCTAGAGGAAAAAGAAATGAATCTGACCATATCCTATAATGCATTGGCAAGAATTACCACTTCTCAAACTCTTAATATAGAAGGACATATCAAGAAGGAAAAATTAATAATGCTTATTGATTCGGGTAGTACCCATAATTTTATTCATTGTAAGGTATCCAAGGAATTGATTTTCTTCCTATACCCAGCGCCAAAGTATCAAGTTATGGTGGCAAATGGAGGAAGTATAAATTTCTTTGGAAAGTACCATAATATCAAGCTAACCATGGGGGAATATGTATTTAATATTCCAATTCTTTCCATTCCAATGGGTGGTGCTGATGTTGTACTAGGAGTAGAATGGTTGCAATCTTTGGGGATGGTAGCTTTTAATTTTCAAGAACTTTTCTTGAAAACTTTTTGGAAGGAAAGGAAGTTGAATTATGGGGTATCACAGGGAATTCAGGAAATATAATAATCTCTAATGTCATGACAATGCTTCCGAAGAAAGAACAACGATGCATCATTGCACAATTATGCCCACTAGAAGTTCCAACATCAAAATAATATATTTCTCCAGTTCTCAAAAATGCCTTAGACAATCATTCCAAGTTGTTTGAAACTCCCAAAGGACTCCCACCTATTCGTGATCATGATCATGATATTAATTTGATTCCAGGAATTTTTCCTCCAAAAATATGGCCTTACAGATATCCTTAGGTCCAAAAGAGCGAAATTGAATGTATGATTGCAGAAATGATAGAGGCTGGTATAAATCAACGTAGTGAAAGTTATTTTTCTGCTCTAGTAGTATTGGTGCACAAGAAGGATGGATCATGGCACGTGTGTCCGGATTATAGGGAGCTCAATAAGTTCACTATTAAAGATAAATTTCACATTTGTGTGATTGATGAATTATTGGATGAATTACATGGAGAAATTTATTTCACCAAGTTGGATATTCGTCCACGATATCATCAAATTAGAATGAAGACTGAAGACATTCCAAAAAAAACATTTCTAACTCATGAGGGTCATTATAAATTTTTGGTCATCCATTTTGGCCTTACAAATGCACCTTCTACATTTCAAGGGTTGATGAATTCCATTTTCAAACCCTTCCTTAGAAAATTTGTGTTAGTATTTTTTGATGATATACTAATCTACAATAGGTCTTGGAAGGATAATGTTCAACATGTTGATAGGGTGCTCAAACTATTGGAGGAGAAATAATTATATGCAAAAACCTCCTAATGTTCCTTTGGAGTAAAAGAGGTGGAATATCTGGGTCATATTTTGTCTCAGGAGGGTGTTAAGGTAGACCCTAACAAAATTAAATCCATTAAGGAATGGAAATTCCCCAAAACCATAAAATATTCACGAGGATTTCTCCGGTTAACACGTTATTATCACAAGTTTGTTAATAATTATGGGAGAATAACATCACCTCTAACAACATTATTTAAGAATAATGCATTTTCATGGGCTCTTGAAGCAACTAAGGCCTTTGAACATCTTAAAGAGGAAATGTGCCAAGCACCAATCTTAGCTACACCAGACTTCAGAAAAACCTTTATTGTGGAATGTGATGCCTCAGGAAATGGAATTGGTGTTGTTTTAATGCAAGAAGGAATACCTACTACTTTTGAAAGCTGTCCAATCAAATTAAAGTATATAGATAGCTATTTATGAGAAGGAAATGTTTGCAATACTACATGCACTAAAGAAATGGCGACCTTAGCTAATGGGAAGACACTTCAAGGTAAAAACTGATCATGATAGTCTTAAATAATTTTTGGAACAAAGATTATCTTCAGAAGAGTATAAAAAATGGGTCACGAAGATGTTGGGTTATGACTTTGAAATAATCTACAAAAAAGGGAAGATAAATGTTGTTGCAGATGCACTCTCAAGAAAGGATGAGGATGTGGAAGAATTTCTTTGTACCATTTCTATTATCCAACTCTATTGGATAACTGAAGGAGGGGAGGAAAGGAAGAATGATGAAGAAGTATGAACACTCATTCAAAAGTTGTAGCAAGATCATAATACATATGATACATTAGTTGGAAAAATGATTCCTTGTGGTACAACTATCGATTATATCTTTGTAAGAATTCCCAACTAAAAAAAATATTCTTTTTGAATTGCACACCTTTCCCTTAGGAGGACACTCAGGATTTAAAAAAAATTACCACAGGGTGAAGAAATAATTTTTTTGGGATGGCCTTAAATCTAATATTCAAAATTTTGAGGTAGAATTTTTGGTTTCCAGCAAAATAAATTTGAGACACTTATCCATTCCAAATCAATGCTGGGAGGAGGTTTCAATGGATTTTATCATAGGTTTACCTAAGTCTGAAGGAAAGAGTGTTATCATTGTGGTAGTTGATATAATTACCAAGTATGCACACTTTTGTGCATTATCTCATCCATTTAAAGTGACTACAGTTGTTACTGCATTTATGTAAACAATTCAAAAGGACCATGGAAACCCAAATATTATTGTAAGTGATAGAGATCCCATTTTCACTGGAAATTTTTGGACGAAATTATTTTCTTTCTTGGGATCTCAAATAGATCATAGATCATCTTATCATCCTCAATCTGATGGGAAAAATGAGATAGTGAACAAATTTTTGGAAGGTTATCTTTGTTGCATTGTATCTGATAAAAAAATACAATGGGTCAATTCGTTACCTCTAGTTGAATGGTGGTATAACACTTCATTCCACACTGCAGCAAAAGTGATCCCATTTATGGCATTTTATGGATATCATCCACTGTCCATCGCATCATCTTTAATATAAAATTCTAAGATTCCAGGAGTGGAAGATCACATTGAGCATCAAAAACAAGTTCTCCAACTCTTAAAGGATAACCTAAATTTGGCAAAAAATTGAATGAAACAACAGGAAAATCAACATCACAACGAGATAATTTTTGATGTAGGAGACTGGGTATTTTTACAGCTATAACCATACAAACAAATGTCCCTCAAGCAAGGTAAGAAGGATAATAAGTTATTTCCAAAGTACCATGGTATTTACAAGGTGTTGTAAAATATTGGTACTATGGCATACAAATTGGAGCTTCCTACATCTTCTCGAGTGCACCCATTTTTCCATGTTTTATGCTTAAAGAAGGTTATAGGTGACACACTTCGAGGTCAAAAAATATTTCCAGAACTTGACGAGGAATTAAAAATCATATTGGACCTGAAGAAGTCACAGAAATAAGAATTGGACAACTATGAAATCGATCCATTTCAAAGTATCTCATCAAGTGGAAGCACTTACCCACTAAATATTCCATGTGGGAGGATGAGAATTTTATACAAAAGCATCCAAAACTACTCAAGTAATGAGGACACTACTTTTTTGAAGGAGAGGGGCATGTTAGGGCCCTATATTACTAGTGTAGTCCCTTATTGTCGTTAGTTTAGCCCCCTTATTTTTATTTTTGTACCCATGTAGTCCCCATATTGTTATTATTGTGCCCCATAAATAGTGCACTATTGTTATTGTTGTTCCCTTACATTATTATTGTTAGGTTGGATAGGATTATATTGTGACCCCATGGACT
This sequence comes from Pinus albicaulis, assembly GCA_034641835.2. Lineage (NCBI taxonomy): Eukaryota > Viridiplantae > Streptophyta > Pinopsida > Pinales > Pinaceae > Pinus > Pinus albicaulis. Next base: position 1,122,102,681 of record CM076579.1, on the reverse strand, counting down.
CCTATATATAGAAAGGAGGTATTTTCATTTGTGTCATCCAAGAATTTTTCATTTATGTAATGTAAAAGAGGCTTCCCCCTTGAAGTGGCTGATTTCTAAGGCGTTGATATCTCTTTTCTTCTATTTTGGGAGTTGGTTCCATAACATGCAACCAATCAACATCACCCTGGGGAACAATGTGGGGAATTCCATATCTAATAACCCCTATATATTATATTCATTGATTAGAGAGGATCCAATATTGGGCCAATCAATTTCTTGAACAGGTGAAGAATCAACATTATCAAGAAATGCTCTAATTTCATCTACTTCTCTCTACTCATTTGGTAGGTGAGTAATAAAAGAAGAAGGATGACAAGGAAAATGCTCATCACGAAACCCTTCATTATTATTTTCATTGATATGAGATTATTCAATATCACAATCAATAAATTTAATCCTAGAGGAGACATCTTCTGATATTTCGGGCAGAGAATTAACTGAATCATAGTCAATTACAATATATTGATAATATTTATTATGTTGGATTTTGAAACGTAATGCAACCATCACTCGAGATATTTTGACATAACATTCATAATATTTAGATTGAGTAGCATGTCTCCTGACAATTAGAAAGTAAATATCCTCTACATTTTGGGGGAGACTTTTTACAACTGTAGAAATATCTTGAGGAAAGCTAATGGTGTGGATGCTATACTTATTTTTCCCACCTCCAGCATGTGTCAGTTTGAAAATAGGAATGACATGCACTATAATAATTTCTTCAACTTGAGTAAGAACTCTTAAAATATGAGGTTTCTCACCAGGATCCATGTTATTATATTGAAAAAAATGATGGGCACCTCTTTCATTCTTTCATCGTATGCAAACAGGGCCTTCAGAATCTCTCAAAACCTGGATTCCAAGATATGATTCTTGGAAAATGTGGCACATTTAGACAACTACAAGCTATCTATATTTGCTCGAAATATTTTATGCACTAAAATCATGTTTTCATCAAAATGAATATAATTTATACCAATCAGACCATTTCGAGAACCATTTGGAATAGTAAAATTTCTTCTAAAATGTACTTCATCTTCAACAGCACGACATCCCTTCCCAAATTTTAAACAGATTGAATGCATCTATGACAAGGAATTTCCAAATTTATGGCCGACATTTCTTCAATTTGAGAGAATGAAATGGTGTATTTGTCATAAAACCTTATAAAATTCAATGGCCAACTAATTACAAATAAAAAATAAAGAAAGAATTAAATGCATTAAACATTTACATTTGTTTTGCGATGCAAATGAAGACTATGAGATGGTTCCTCCTCTCTTCTAACATCAGTGGATGGAACATTAACGGAGTTAATTTTCGCGCCTCTATTAAAATGACTTGTTTCCTATTCAAGAAAAATAAAATACATGAAAAAATTAAATGTCTAACCAAATAAAGGTTAAAAAATGGAAAACAACCTAAATACATTGAACATTTACATTAGTTTGACAATTTGATGTTTTCTATTCTATTTCTCCAACTTGATAGAATGAAATCATGTTTTTTTCCATAAAAGGTTATAAAATACAATTTCCAATTTAGAAAAAAAATATAATGAGAAAAAATCAAATGCATTGAATTTTTACATTTGTTTGGTGATGTGGATGAATGCTATGCGATCATTTCTTTCCACTTCTAATGTTAGTAGATGGAACATATACGAAGTTAATTTGTATTCCTCTATTAAATTGAGGTATCTCATATTCTAAGAAGATAAAAAACATAATCAAATTTAATGTCCAACCAAGTAAAAATTCAAAAAATGAAAATAAATAAATAAATTCAACATTTACATTAGTTTGGAAATTTGGTTGTCCAGTAGAATGCACAAAAAGGTTTTGACATTATTCATATTCAATTTTGGGATTAGTAGATGGAACACATGGGGAGTTTATTTCCACACTTCTATTAAAATGAGTTGTATCCTGTTTCAAGAGAAGAAAAAAACTAATAAGTAAAGGAAAATTTTTTTAAATAAAGGAATATAATAGAACAACTAGTATTGAAGAGAAAATTAAAATATCATTGGGATACCTCCATTATTTCATGTGAAATGTTGTTTGGGATGAGTGATTCTCTTGGAGGGACAATGTTAGTTTGATAAGGGGGATTGGAAGATCCAATGTTTTGAGTGACTGGCTCCAAATTATCAAAAAAATGGCCAAGTAAAATATCATCCAAATCATCACATAAAATAGCATCACTACCTCCACCATGGATGTTTTGAAACCTTTGGCCTTGCTAATAACTTGCATTCGCATGTACAAAAGGGTTAGGCTGAACATTTGCATCCACATTATCGACACGATGATCTTACCGATTGAAATATGTTTCCCCAATATTGTGAACATTGTTGAGAGAGCATCGACCATGAAAATTGTGTTGATCAGGAACAAATTCAGAGAACGATATATCAATAGGAAATTTTCTTTCCATTCTATCATTCATACTACGATACTTATGAGAAATTGGAAAAACATTTTGAAGAGTGGTTTCAATGGTTTTGCTATGATATCTAGCTCTCCTACGCTCATGTATTTCATCCCTATTTTTTTGATACTGTAAATGACGACTTTCATTAGACCTGTCATGATATCCTTGTGACATATTTCGTTTTCTTGTATGATTACTTATGCCTTAATATGACATTTCTACAAAAAATAACAAAATATTTATAATACAACCATAAACATGTAATAATAACACATTTACCATAGAAACAAATAGAGAAGCATAAAAAACACGCACACAATTTTTTTCTTTTGTAGCCATGTAAAAACATTCAAAGTGTATACTGTATTTTGGAAACCATAAAATATTAGCAAAATATATAAGCATATTTGCAAACCATATAAACATAATTCAAAATATTTGGATGTTCCATAACTAATTTACAAAATAAAATCAAAATGGCTAAATTTATTTCTTCCATATTAAAAGCATATAGGGAAACCATAGAATTGGAACACAATACTATAAAAATTACATGACTCCAAAGTATATCTGAATATTTGGAAGTATATATTATTAATATATAAATGTAAATATTAAAATATGCACAAAAATATAACATGTTTGAGAACCATTGAGAAAAAAGTAATATAAATAACAAATATAACATAATTAATACTAATTATATTTATAAATACAAATAAAAATGCAGAGCATCCAAACACTTTTAAATCTAATTAGGAAAAATTAAGAGCATACAATATGTAATATTTTCTAGAAAATTGCAATGGGATTGACTATCCAAAATATGATATATACACATATTCCTAAAATTCCAACATTATATATATATATATATAATGTTGGAATTTTAGGAATATGTGTATATATCATATTTTGGATAGTCAATCCCATTGCAAAATATGTAAAGTATATATAAAGCGGAAATATTTTCAAATGAAAATATTTTTAAAAATCATAACATAACTAATAGCCTAAGAATCCATATCCACATATATAGGTGGAATCTCATCAACAAAATCCACACGAGGAAAAAGTGTAAAAACATTTCTAGACTCAATTAGATCATTGCAATCCTGTGCCGCTGGACACCAAAACCCATACATTTGTTGATTAGTTGAATTATCAATATCGGTTGGAAAACATAGGCCGAAAATCTTGTCATATAATAGAAAATGAACTTCATTACAGGGTCACATAAGAACTATGCCATGGGTTGTTCAAAATGGAAGATAACCATGAAATTTTCTATTTATATCAGTAGAAATTTCTTCCAACAATTTCCATGTGAAGCCCAAATCATATTCAAAGTAGTCAATTCTTCGTTCAACACATAGGTGATCGAATTGGAAATTGTCTACTTCTTCAATTAAACATATAGATGTGGGGGCATAATTGAAAATGAATACCAACTGATTTTTGTATATTTCTAGTGACATACATCGTATGTCAGTGATTGGAACAAATGAAAAACACCATTCATTTTTATGATATTGAACCAATAGATTGTACCCATAATGATGATAATATTCATACTCTTTATCGAGATATAGAAAAAACAATTTACCTTTATAAAACAATGCATTCTTATGGGGTGAAGTGCCACCATATGGAAGCTGAGCTCTTTTCCAACCCTATCAATACTATTGAAAACATAGAATTTAGACTTCATTCTATCATACTTATGTTTGAGAAAAACCCAGTCATAATTTCTATTGCTTACATTTTCCATCAATGAAAAGAATCCCCAGTCTCCAATTCTTATCCTCCCTATGTTCTTAAATGCCTTTGTAAATGGATTGATTACAAAATAGTTTTTTGAATGGGAACATTTTGTTTGTAAGGATAAAGCCACCATTGATCCAACAATAGACTCCACTCTATATCTTGAATCTATGAATGGAATATGAAATTGAAATATCTGCCCATTCTGATTAAGATATTCAACAAAAAATTAATTCTCTTGATTATTGAGGAAATGAACTATAAATCCAAATTCATTTGTGGAGACATGATTGCAACATGATAGGAAAGAAGGATTTTACAAAACATTTTTCCATTTCTTGCGAACAATGCTAAACTTTATCGCAACTGATAAATGAGCCAAAGACACACAATTTGAAGAATTTCAAATGGAAGACAACTCCAAATGGCTGGATCCATGATAAGACACTAAAATAACCAAGAAAAAAAAAAGAAAACACATATGAAATCAAGGAAACAATTTTCAAATAAAATTAAATAAAAATAAGAGTAACAAGCATATATAATTTCCAAAGTACATAAAGATTAAAAAGATAAATATATTATAAAAATAATGTTTGCCCAATGTTGGTCATATTTATAAACATGATAAATATTAAAATAATTACAATGTTACAATAATTTTTATAATATTTATCTATTAATGCATTCCAATCTATTAAATTCATTGATTACAACCTATTTAGTGAATATAAATTCTAATGCAATATAAAATATAATTATTTTATAAAAATTTATTGAATGGGTTAAAGGAAAAATATAATAGAAATCTACATATTCCATAAATTATAAATCTATGTATTAGAAAAAGAGTCATTTTAATTCCAAAGATTGTAACTAATTTTATGAATATAGATTTTTTGAATTCATATCAATTGAGATGAATCTAAACTTATTCAATTGAAAGAAATTGAGATTAGTTGAGATCAATTGAAATAAATAATTTTTATTCTATTAATTGAAATATAATCTATTAATATGTAAATTTATGAATATAAACTTATTGAGATATATAGTATTAATGTAAATTATTAATTTTGAGAAATATCATACAAAATAATTGAGAATCACCTTAACAAAACATTTAATTACTTTGGCGAATATTTCAAATAAATTACTGAATTTAGTAATTTATATTCATTACAATTTTAGTTGAAATTAAGAAACATTTCTAATTTTTTTTTCCCACGCGCTCTTTTTAGATCTTAATAATTGTTAACATTGTTAATAATGATTAAATTATATATTTAAGCTATAAAATACTTTATATTGATAAAGTGAGTTATTAGAATCATATAAAATTTTTCAGTGTACAATTTTATTTTTTTAAATATTTAAAATTTAATATGTATTTCTAAATATTGTATATTAATAACTTATTTTTAATTATTAACTAATTAATTTAAATATAAAATGATGACTATAATTAAAGTTATATTATATATTAAATAAACTAAATTAAATAGGTCTCTCATAGAGTAATACAATTCGTCCAAAATAGATAAAAATTAGCTTGATTATGTCTAACTAAGGCAAACGCATTCTTCCTAGATAGTTAAAAATTAACTTGATTACTTATAATGTATAAAATTTATAAAAACTATATATTATAATAACATGATATTTATTAAAAACTATATATTATAATAAAATGATATTTATTAAGGTTAAAAACAACCTATAATGATTCTAAATCAATATTAAAAATGACATACAACCATGCTTATTTATTTAAATACAATGTGAATATTAATAATACATGAACATAATTTATTTGTATAATGATATTTAATTTATACATGTTCTATAAGTTTTAAAAAAATATAGTTGTATTATAAAAATGAGAAAAATGAGCATAATTGTTATATATAAACTACATTTATTTAATAAAAATAATATTTACAGTATATATGTTTCTGATTAGTTTGATTGATAGAAGATTTGAATTTAATTGTACATCTCATTACCCTGTATTCTATTGAAGCTAACAAATTACCTTATAAACTATTATTCACGAAGTAATATTCATGATATAAAAAATTATAAAATTAATATTCTAGTTTCTAAAAAGTAGTAGTATTAATTTATTTTTAATTATTTTAATTTTAATTTTATAAATATAGCATATTTTTAACTAATTAATTTAAATACAGAATGATTATTATAATTAAAAATATATTATAAAATGATTATTATAATTAAAAATATATTATATAGAAAGTGAAATAAATAAAATTAGTTGAAAATAGATAAAAATTAACTTGATTATGTCTTTCACAAAGGTAATAAAATTCTTCAAAGATATATAGAAATTAAGTTGATTACTCTATGATTATTATAATTATATTAAACTTGATTTGCATAATGATATTTAATTTATATAGATGTTTTATAAGTTTATAAAAAGTATAATTGTATTATTATGTGAAAAAAATGATGAAAATTACTTTATATCAACTACATTTATTTAATAAAAATAATATACATATAGTTTAATTAATATAAAATATACATTTATATAACTATATAATAAATCATGATAGAATAGATAATAGATCGAAGCAGGCGGAGGGTTCTGAGCAGAAGAGATAGTGATCTGAAGAGGGATTAGGGACGATCTCTGATCCAAAGCCAGAACACTGGCAAGAAGCCCAGATCTACTCCAAGATCTGTGGCAAAGAGGTATCAAACTGGCGCAAAAAGTGGGACGGCCGGGGGCCCCTGGAGCCCCCACTTGCAAGCAAGTCATCATAGACAAAGGTAAGAAGAAGGTTGAGGGTTTGCAGATTCCGGGTTCCTCTGCAACTCGTAATCAGGCCGGCAAAGATGAACAGCTCTCAAGTGGCATCACGGGAGAAACGAGGGACGACTCAGCTAGAAAAGCTGAAAGAAGCATGGACCAACCCTCGCCAGGAGCAGATCTGTCAGGGAAAGAAGCAGATCTAGACAACAATGCCCACCTAGGCCCCGATCTGGGTCGATCTGGTGATTCTGGGGGAAAAAATGGCCAAAAAAAATTTCAAGGACGATGTAAACCAAAGGCTCTTGACAGCCTAAGGGTTAACATCATTGACCCAGATCTGCAAGAATACAGGGATCATATGTCTGTTTATGCGGTGATCTGCAAATTCATGGGGTTTTGGCCTAGTGAAAAAGCTCTCTGTCAATGGATCAAGCAAGTCTGGAAACCACGAGGGGAAGTACAACTTCACCTGGGGGCCAAAGGCTTTTTCACTGTCGTTTTCACCAATCTGGACGATAAGGACCGGATCTTTGAAGGAGGCCCCTATTTTTATGCCTCTGCGGGCCTCTATATGCGGCCTTGGAAACCCAACTTTGCGCCTGAACAGGAGACCTTCACTCAAGTGCCAGTCTGGATCAGGCTTTTCTCTCTGCCAATAGACTACTGGAGGCCAGCCACGCTGGAGCAAATTGGCAACACTTTAGGCACCTTTGTCCGTGCTTCTGAAGCCACTCTTAAAAAAAGGTACACAACTTATGCTCGCATCTATGTTGAAATGGATGTCTCTGGACCTTTGCATGAAGGACTATGGTTAGATTATAGAGATGAAACCTACTTTCAAACTATTGACTATGAGCAGATACCATTCAGATGCCGCAAATTCCATGAGCATGGGCATTTAGTCAGAGAATGCCCTCAAAATAAAATGGAGGAAAACCCCAAGGGGAAACCCTCACTAACCTCGGATGGCTTCACTCGATCCACAGGTAGACACAGAGCCAACCGCAGAAATCCTCCCAAAACTATGGATCTAAATACTGGCATAGCAAATTCCTTTGGAATATTGGGCGAGGAACCTCAGAAGGACAAGGAAGAACAAATTCAAGCAGTAGAGTCAACAAAAGAGACAAATTATCAAACCAAGGAAGCCCTCGATTCAGCTGATCCCAACACAGAAAACCCAGAAGACAAAAACCAGGAAGAGGATGAGGACATGGTCCTTAGTGAACAAGGCACGGAGGACCTGGAATTAGGTGAGATTTTGGAAAAAGAGGGGTTAGATCTTAACTTAATAGTGGAACAGTGGAAACAAAAGGGGCTAGAAAAATTACCAGAAGAGGAAATTAACAAGGTTAACCAGCTGTTCTTAACCCGACAGGATGCAGTATCAAAAGGAATAAAACGAGGACGTGGAGCAACCAAAGGTTTGGGCATCAAATCACAAGCCCTGCACCAAACGCAAGCCAACAGCCAATATAAAAAGAAACGAGGAAGAAGATCTAACAAGGACGCTCTCCTCGAATTGGGGCAAATGCTAATAAACTCGGGAAAGATGAAAGCCGTGGAGGCTTTCTCTTTCTTCTCCTAAACCTCTGTTAACTATGAAAGTCCTCTCATGGAACGCAAGAGGACTAGGAAGCCTCAGGAAACAGAGGCTCCTGAAAAAGAAAATCACACAAGAAAAACCAGATATGATTTTCCTCCAGGAAACCAAATGCACAAATCAGAAATTAGCTGAGCTAACTAAGCGTTTGGGCAGACATATCGAGCATCTAGCTGTGGAAGGAACATGCATGAGTGAAGGTTTAGCCATCCTCTGGAGTTCGAATTACTTCCATCTCATTAACGCTGAAGCCTAAAAAAACTTCCTGGCCTTGCAAATGCAGATCATCGGGGAAAAAGGATCCTTCTTATTTACCAATATCTACAACTCTCAGTGCTTGGAGGGTAAAATTCTGCTGCTCCATCACATAACCAGCTTGTATCACAGGCACATCACCTCTCAGGTTGTTTATGGTGGGGACTTTAACATGATAACCTCGCTTGAGGAAAAGAAGGGAGGCACCAGGGTTCTAAGCAACGATGCCCGGGCCTTTAATACCTTCATTCAAGAAGTTAATTTGGTAGACATCAGGCCTCGCAGTGGTTTGTTCACATGGACAAACAGACGAGGAGGAGACAGGCTAATAACATCCAGATTGGATCGATTTCTAGTCTCTGAAAGCCTTCTCCTTGAAGGGAACATTATGAATTCTGAAATCCTCCCTTCCGGGGGATGAAACCACTGGCCCATCTCTTTGCAAGTCTCGATCTCGGGCACCCCCAAGAACAGGCCCTTCCGTTTTGAAAGATTCTGGCTAACCCACAAAGACTTTCTCAGTAACATCAAAACATGGTGGAAGAAACCTCTGCCTGTAGAAGGAACAAAAATGTTCAATTTGCAGGCTAGGCTCAAGTTTATTAAGGCACAGCTTAAAACCTGGAACTGAAAGGTCTTTGGAAATATCTTTGCAGACAAACGCCATTTGGAGCAACAACGGGAAGAGATCCACATCAGCTGGATTCAAGGAGGCACATCACAGGAATCCATTGAGATGGAAAAGAAGCTCATGAAAGAATGGAACGAACGATGTGAACAGGAAGAGATTCTATGGAAGCAAAATTCGCGCAATCAATGGCTGAAGGAGGGTGAGAGGAACACTAAGTTTTTCCATAGGTCTGCAATTGATTATCGATGTAGTAATAGAATCACGAAAATTCAAGGAGAGCATGGAGAGGTTTATAGCTCGCATCAGGACATAGCTAATCAACTCCACAGTCATTTCCATTTCATTGCTATGGAACCAGACTGCGATCAACGGGAGGCCATTGCCAAGGTAACTTCAACCATACCCCACCTCATTTCAGAAGAACAAAAAAATACCCTGGAACGACCGATTTCGCTTCAGGAGGTGGAGTCAGCAGTCAAAGAAATGGCCAACGGAAAGGCGCCAGGGCCGGATGGCTTTACGGTGGAATTCTTCAAGGCCTGCTGGGAAGTGGTGAAAGAAGACTTATGGGGAGTGGTGGAAGATTCAAGAACTTCTTCCACCATTTTGAAATCACTGAACTCTACTTTTATTGCATTAATCCCCAAGGAGATGGATGCTTGCACTCCCGCCAAATTCAGGCCCATTGCACTCTGCAATGTCGTCTACAAGATCATTTCGAAAGTCATAGCTAACAGGTTAAAACCTATTCTACCTCAAATCATTTCAGAGGAACAATCCGGTTATGTGGAGGGGCGACAGATCATGGATAATATTCTGTTAGCTCACGAAATGATTCACACGCTGCAGACACTCAGAAAGGAAGGCATGATAATTCAATTAGACCTCTCAAAGGCCTATGACAAAGTAAGTTGGGACTATCTAGAGGCTGTCCTAAGGGCTTTTGGCTTCAGCACCAGATGGATAACTTGGATCCTAGCTCTTATCAAATCTCCTAACCATTCGATTCTGATAAATGGAGCCCCTACTCAACCCTTCTACCCGTCAAGAGGCATAAGGCAGGGGGATCCTCTTTCCCCCTTCCTGTTTGTCATCCTTATGGAAGGTTTCAGCCGGCTCATTAAATTAGTGAAGGAGAACAATGAGATAAGGGGCCTACAACCTTTAAACAACTTTCTGGCCACCACGCACCAACAGTTTGTGGACGACACCATGCTACATGGCATGCCTACTGTAAAAGAAGCAAAAGGTTTTAATAACATACTAACCTTGTTCAGTCAGGCTTCTGGAATGGATTTCAACTTTGAGAAGTCCTTAGTATTCTTTTTTAACACTCATATGGCGGTTCAAAGGCATTTAACCGAGGTCCTTGGCTTCAGGCGAAGCACTCTTCCTTCCAAGTATCTGGGGATCCCCCTTACAGACAAGCTGTGGCATAAATCTCATTGGGAGAAGCTAATTACCAAGCTCGAAGACAAATGCAACCACTGGACCAATCACGTCCTCAATTTGGCAGGCCGTATGGTAATGACCAAAGCAGTTCTACAAGCCATTCCAAACTACATGCTATCGATTCTTCCAGCCCCCAAGGGGGTCCTTCAGAAAATCAGAACTATCCAAAGAAATTTTCTCTGGTCGGGTAACTCTGATAAGCGAAAATGGGCACTTGTGGCATGGGATAAGCTCTGTAGGCCCAAGACCCTTGGAGGAATAAGGCTGTAGGATCCTGAAACGACCAACAAGGCCAATGGTGCCAAGATTTGGTGGATATGGTTAACAGAACCGCACACTCCATGGGTGAAATTGTGGAAAGCTAAATATGCAGCACATTGTCACCATAAGGAGCTAGTCAGAATAACAGACGTTCCGGCGGGATCCCCCATTTGGAACATGGCTCGAGCCAGTCGACATATAATTCAAGATCACTGCTTCTGGGAGATAAGAAATGGGCAATGGGCTCTCTTCTGGGAGGACGCTTGGCAGCAGCTCCCGAAACTGGAAGCCCCCAATCTTCAACCGTTGCAGCAATGGTTTCAGGAAAAAGGGAAAATAAAAGTTCATCAATACTGGGCTCAGAGCAGGGAACCACAACAATGGAGAAGGTAGAATCCAACTCCCCCTCCTTCTGATGAATGACTGCAGAATTTGGCTAACATCCTCAATGCCACTCTTAGTAAAAGAGTTATCAGGGAACTGCACGGGCCAGACATACTCCACTGGGGCAAGATTTCCGGAGGCTCGTTCAACCTAAAGGAAGCTTGGCTTTATTTGGACAACAGAGAGGAGCAGGACAAGGTGGATTGGTATGAAAATGTCTGGGCCGGTAGTCTTTGGCCCAAAATCAAAATATTCTTATGGCTCATTCAAAACAGGAAGGTCCTAACGTCGGAAAATCTCACAAAAAGAGGGTTCACAAGGCCCTCCCGATGCCCCTTATGTGAGCAACAGGAGGAAAACACCAACCATATCTTCAATAGCTGTGATTGGAATAACAATCTTTGGGAATGGCTTCAAGAAATTTTTCGCCAGTCGGACAGACAACGCAATTCAATGCAAGACACCATTACCAATTGGCGCTCACAATACTCTAACAGCACTATGGTAAACACTCTCTGGAGGAACAGTCCAGGATTCCTGGTTTGGAATGTATGGAAAGAAAGAAATAATCGGATTTTTCAAAAGCACAGAATCCGGCAACTGGATGAATTAAAACTGGTCATTATGCAGGGGCTCATTGAAACAACCCATACCTGGTGCAACGAAGAAAAGGATGAAACAGTTTCTCCCAATGACCGCAGAATACTCGGCATCTTCAGACTCATCGATGCAGCAGAACATCTTCTCAAGCAAACCGCCCTTCGACCAGCCCCTCTTCCTGCTATTTGGCAATGTCCACCACAGGGATATTGCAAGTTGAACTTCGATGGCACAGCAAGGGGAAATCCAGGCCCAGCCGGGGCAGGAGGCGTTCTTCGAGATGACATGGGTAACATAATCCACATCTTAAGCAGAAACATGGGCAAAACCACAAACAACGACGCTGAATTCACAGCTTTGGAACAGGGTCTGCGACTCTTAGTTCGGCTTGGCAAAAGAATGGTCATAGTGGAAGGAGATTCACAATTGGCCATTTCCACAATTAAGAAAATCCAGCACGGAACAAAGCCTAGCAAGGCCATCAAGCACTGGATATTAGCTGCGGTCACGGAGACTATCACACAGCATTTGACATCTCTTAGAGGGATAATCCTGCAAACTGTGCGAAGAAAAGCCAATTTGCTTGCGGACCATCTTGCAAACTACGCTGTTGATAACCCGACACATGCATGGGACACGTGTTGGCACGATCTCACGGATGCACATCTTCGGGATCAATGCCATACCATATCAAGGCAAGACGTTAATGCGGGCGATTCCGTGGGACGAACAACAGGTCATCCGTCATCAGAGGATCAAGATTAACGAAATGGTGATTGCGCACGTCAGACGGCAGATGCAGGATCGGTTAACGAGACATCTTTGGAATCAGACATCCTTAATGAGAGGGATTTATGACAAAGGAAAAAGCTCTATCCAACGCATCAAGCGAAGAATGCGCGCATGCGAGGGGTTGGATCGTAGAATGGATATCCCAGAGCATTTACCCGACTGTAGTGGAAGTACTATTTAGCAACTTGCCGAGCATGATGGCCTTAAATGGCCTCTCCGCAGCACGCTTCCACAGGACTCCAACCTCTGTATTAATTCCTCTATTCGACCTTTCATTCTCATTCTAACTGTGAGTAATCGACCTGTGGGCTTTTCTTCTGACTTGGAAGTTAACTCTCTGAGGGATATCGTTGATAGCACAGACCCAAACACCATGGGTGATATGAATCTGTGAAGCATTAAAGCTTCTCAGGCCCTCAAAAGGGCCAAGGACTGTTATGAGGCTTCGGTTTCTAAACGCGGCAAGCAAACTATTGAGGTTCTGGAGGAGGAAGTGGAATTGGCTCGAACCAAGACGGAGGATACTACAATTAGCAAGGAATTCGACTGGCTTGTGGATCCAGGCACTCCCTCCACGCGCCAAACCCAATTTCTTCAAACTCAAGTCATAGCGTGGCAGGTGAAAACGATGTTGGCTAAGGCGATAGCCATGCAGGGGGCAGCAGTAAAGGAGACGTTTGCGGCCACCTCCATGGCTTCTGCTCGGAACACCGCCCGCCTAGACAAATTGGAAGTGGCATTCAACTCGCTGGCCGAGGAATTACGCCGGCATGGTAAGGCCCTGGAAAATTTCGTCTGGCGTTTCGAAATTTACCTCCGTCATATACTCCATGTATCCATCGAGCTTCCCTCGTATGACTCGCAGGCCACTGTAATCATACGGTTCAAACCCAGGGCTCCAGCAACCGACAATGGGGGCGCTACTCAAGTCAATGGGGGACACTCCGGAGCTTCCACTCCTACTCTTTAACTGCTCAGCGGTTTATGTGTTTTTTCTGTCAAACTGGTCATTTCTGTTTCTTTTCTTATGTTAGTCTACAGTCAGCTTTCGGTTGTATAAGGCCATTCTAGCCGTCAGCAAAGTTTTGGTCTAGTTTTGTCTAACATAGGGCAACCCTGCGTGGTAGCCTTGGATTTTTGTATAAAGGACTACAATGGTCACAATCTGGTGAGTCTTCAGTTCTGTCAATCTCAGTCCTTAGTGAGCTCGAAAAGAAGCAGGCCTGTTTACTGTCAAAGCCATAAGTCTTCGAGCCTCCTTGATGTAATCTCTGTTCATACTATAATATAATGATCTGAACTTACTTACATTTTATATATATATATATATATATATATATATATAATAAATCATACTAAATACATTAACTAAATATCACTAATCAAATTATTTTAACATAATTTAATTTAAAGAATATATAACTAATTTAGAAATAAGTCTTAACCATTGATCTCTTCCATCCATCCATGGAACTCTATAAATACCAAATATATAGAATTAAATATATAAAATGGTATACTCATATAAATACCAAATATATTGAATTGTATACTCTTACAAAAATACATTAGCATACTTCAGTTCAATAAACAAATAAGTGTGTGAGTGCTATTGTCTTAAACCCTTTTAGATTAATGTTTTAGTGATTGAAAATTTTATATTATCATGGTAACTTATACTAATAGAATTTAAAATATTAATTATTTTATATTTTTTGATTTATATTATTTTTTCCCATTTAGAATAAAAACTAAAAAAATTATCAAGTTACAATTGTGAATATATATTTAATATTTATTTAATATAATTATGAAATTATCATTTTAATTATTAAATAATAATTGATATAAAAATTTACTGAATTAATATTTTAACATGGGTGACCAACGTTTAGTATTCATTGTACATTTAGGGTTTGGTTTGTGTTGGGTTTTCTTATTTAACACAATAGACTAGTCTAACAATGAGTTAATATAAATATAGGGTTTTAATGAGTTAAGATAGATTTAGGGTTTTAGTCGTGTAGATTTTTTTAATTGATATGAGTGACTAGAGATTTTTTGAGAATTTTTCTAACCAAACTTAAGAATATAAAAAAAATAATAATTCTATGAATTATTTTCTATTTCAGAATATTAATACCTAGAAATTATATAGAGAGGAAGGAAAAAAACATAATCCCCTGTGGTAGTATTGTTTTCTCATTCTAAAAATATATTAAGCCATTGACAAGAAAATTGGAACCATATTAAGTCATTGAATAAGTAGAAAATTACCTAATTATAAAATTAATAGCCAATATTTTAAGCGTAGGTGCCCAAGATTTAATGCAAGGTTATAATAAGAATGTTTGATAAAAAGACATTGAGTTAAGGATGACAAAAGGAATAAGAAAGCAACACAATAAACCATTATTTAGGGTAGATCTCGGGTTTGGTTTGGGTTTGGGTTGTGTCGGGTTTTCTTATTCAACACAATAGACTAGACCAATCTAGCAACGAATTAAGTTAAATTTAGGGTTTTAATGAGTTAAGATAGATTTAGTGTTTTAGTTATGCAATTTTTTTTAATTGAATTGAGTGAACTGAGATTTTAAATTTTAATTTTAATTGAATTGAGTGAACTGAGATTTTAAATTTTAATTTTAATTGAATTGAGTGAACTTAGATTTTAATTTTAATTAAATTGAGTACTTGAAAATTATATAAAAAAGAAGGAATAAAAAAACATAGTCCCCTTGTCTTAGTATTCTTTTCTTATTATACCATTCCATATTAATCCATCGACAAGGAAATTGGACCCATAATAAGCCATTGAGAAGGAAAGGAAATAAGTAAAAAATTTTGTGCTTTTTCTTATCTTCATATTGAAATTATATACCAATGGTTTTTTTATGAAACTTTCTTATAACAACTTTGTATCAAATCTAGACTATTAATTCTATAGATTTTTATATAATTTATTATTTAATAATTAAAATGATAATTTCATAATTATATTAAATATATATTTACAATTATCATTTGTTATTGATAATTTGTATTTTAATTTAATTAAATAAAAAATAATAATATAAATGTAAAATTATAAAACAATTAATATTTAAATTCTATTATTATAAATTACAATGATAATATAAAATTTTAAATTAGTAAAACACTAATCTAAAAGAGTTGACAAGAGCATGACACACTTATTTTTCTATTGATACTTAATGAAAAATACAATATGTGGCCAATTGGGTGTCGATACCGGAGCCAATGTCTCCTGCTAAATCATTTTTCTCTTCATAGCTAGGAAATATATATCAATAAGATACCAGAGTGTCCAGGGCTATTATCCAGTAAATAAACATTGCACTGCATCTTCATGAAAATATCATATAGATTCTTTGACAATATCATCTTCAAGCTTTAGTTGAAGTGAAGTGTTACAAAAATATCATTGGTTTTCTTAAATTTGTATCTTATATGACCATTTCCCTTGGACTTTTTAAAAGCAAGGATGGCAGCAAAATTAGCCGTATTTTTTCGATCATTAATGCTTTCTTTCCATGTTGCGCATTCGGTGAAACCATTATAAGTTTGTTGCTGAATTTATTTTGATGGTAAATTCCAGAAATATTTTGAAATTCAAAGAAATGAATTGTTTAACCGAAATCCTGCGAGGACGTCTTACGAAAAACCATCCTTGCCATTAGGGTTTCGGTAATATTACCATCACTACCAAAGCCCAGGCTTAGAACTTGCATTTACAATAGACAACTCAAGCGGCAGCTTGTCTAGAGTTAGATCAACGTATAGGATTTTAACAAATTTGCCATTGGAAAAAAATGCCGAAGGCTTGTTCAAAAGATCTACTAACCAAATGTGATCAGTGGATGATGTGTGGACGAACTAACTCAAAACTCAAAGAGAAAATATTATCATAGAGCAAATATGGTGTTATGCGTGTTTGGGTTTTTCTACACACCACCAATTGGTAAACAAAACAGTAGTGTATTTACACACCAGCAATTCTTTAGCTTCTCTATGATCCTAAAAATGCAATCAATCTTTCTAAGAGGCCATGATCGTGGAGAAGATATTAACTCTATATTTTGTCTTCTTTTGCAAAAGGATAGTCCACATATGCTTGGAAGTATGGGAATCCATGATCTTATGGAGCACAACAACTGTGTAGTTTGTACATTCTCTCAAAAGCATAGTAATATTAAATTAGTGTTAAAATAAGCAAACAAATACATTGAACATGCTAAGTTTTATGTAATTCCCCTGAAAACATGTTGATGCAAGATAACAATCGCAAGAAGTATTATCTGATAAAAAATATAAACCTAGGGTGTAAAGGTGATGGGCATTTGATTATCCAAGACAATTAGTTCGTCCTATTGAACTTAAAGCATTCTTTCCAATGACTCAGATTTCATTATGAAATTCATGTTCAATATCAACATAAAGCTCTGTATCAAATGGAAGCTCCTCTTACTTTATTACCACAGTCAATCTATTATATACTATTCAATGTATTAAACTTAGGAAATAAATATGAGTGCAATTTTGGAAATAACCAATGAACTATACACACTTCCAATTAAATTAAAAAATATGGAACATTGGGCACTCACCTCCAATGGCAGTACTCCATAGCATGCCATAATTTTAATTATAAGTTACATAATTGTAACTTACATTATGTAATGTACAATTATTAAAATATCAAAACAATTATTAAAACAATAAATGATCATTAAAATATTAAAACAATTATTAAAATAGTCAATCAACATTATTATTTTTAAATGATATGGATTAATAATACTTATAAAACATAATCCATTGGTGCCTTATTCTATTGCTACATAGCCATAAAACATAATAAATTCTATAATACTAAGAAAACATAACTCATTGATGCCTTATCCTCTTCTTGCATAGCAATAAAACATTATCAATTTTATATAAGTAATTGTGAATGAACCATTTATCGTTTCAGAATGTGAACAATCATAAGGGTTTTGCCTTTGACTGTTATGAATGAAAAATAACATGTTGCTATAACACACATTTCAGAGTTTTATGGTCCGGATATAGGACAAGTTTCATAATTTTATTGTGCCAAGAGGCACATTCTACAACCTTAAACAATAAAATTTAAATAATGTCGACTTAAACAATAACTTACATAATCATATAAATAAATAATTTAAGACTTTAAAATAAAGTTAAACAATATAAATTTAAAATATGAATAGGTTTGAACAATCAAGAAAAGATATGGTAAATAAATAAAAATATAAATAAACTAGAGGTATGGTAAATAAATAAAACTTTTGTTATGCTTACTCCTTAGGTATGGTAAGTAAATATACATATAAATAAACTAGAGGCATGGTGATGCAGGAGCATCCGACTAGGGAGGCAAACAGACAAGTAGGTGTTTCATGTTTTTCAGTGATGTGTTATCCTACAGGTCTTTGAACCTGTTCCTGTTTTACTTTATTTCTTCTTAGGATAGAGGACTAGTTGTCAGTAGAGTTGTTCTAGTGTAACTGATTTTTTATTTTTATTTTATTAAAACAACTGTAGTAGATTATTAGGCTGTGTAAAAATTCGACGAGTGAAAAAGTGAAAATAGTAATAATGTGGAACATATAACTGTGTAACCAACTTGAGACAGTTACCAGTTGGCAACGAATTGGCCTCCATTGGGGCTACTAAAAGAACCGAAAGGTTACTGTACAGGGGTTCTGCAAATTTAAACATTGAATAGAGAAATGAAAACAGAGCTTTGACACTTATCAGAAAATATACCATCTGTGTTTTATTTAGACTACTGAAGTGTGTTTCAGATAACAAAATTCACTGTCAAATTGCCAGCATGCAAATTCAGGAATAGACATATTTGTGTATTTTTTCCTTTAAAGAAATATCGTTATCAAAGTGCAGGTGTGTTACAGCTACGAAGGAGTTGACCAACGCACTCAAGAACTGAAAGAAATACAAGGGAATACAACACAACAAGCTACGCACCGACGGCGAGAATCAAACATTCAAACCCATTACATAGAACATTAAATCTACAGGTATTTTCATAAAACTATGCCATTTTTCATAATCAAACTGAGAATTAGTACAAACCCTCTGTAGAAGGTTAACAGTAGAACGAAAGTCCGACTTTGGAGTGTATTAAATTACATTCTGAAACAACAGTAAGAAAATCGAGATTTACGGCTTGGGGTTTCGGCCAGAAACCCTACAGCCACAGGCAACTAACTCCGAAAGCACTCGAAGATTACAGGTGGGGTTTTAAAACCTGAACAAACTTGGAAATCAAATTCTGTCAGAGTGACAGTACTTGTAATAAGAGATAGCCACAGTAGAATGATTACGCCATAAGAAAACCTGAAAGAAAAACTGGCACGAGATCACCTACGAAACCTTTAAACAAGTTTTTGCATTAACAAGGGTTTGAGTTCGGTGAGAACCTACCTTTGGAAACTAGAAACCGAACGAAGTCTAGGACGGAAGATTGGGAAATCAGTAGGGTTCGAAACACCTGTACAAGAAGAACATTCAATCAGTTCAAAACCTGTGTGATCGGTTTATTGTTCCTAGTGAGATTAACAGGAAGAGGAGAAACCCTGAGTTCTTACCTTGCGCAGAGAGAACATTTCGTAGAGCCGAGTAACTGACAAAGGAACCAGTTGAACCTGCTCGCAAGGAGCCTCATGGTCAGTATGGGAACAAAAAAATTAGGGTTCTGAAACAGAGAGGGATGGCTTACCGGCACAGTTGCCGACTAGAGCAGAGTTAACCGGAGGAAGCCCAGAACTGGAAGCCAAAACCTGTGCACAACTGTTAAAAAGAAGTTAGACGAGAAAGCAAGCCGCAAAGGGAAATAACCAGAGAAATTGGCATATCGAAAAACCTGTAGGTGTTGTGTGAGAACCAGAAAAACAAACCAGTCACAGTGAGAAGGAGCTGAACTATCAAGTAGGTTGAATAACCCAAACGCCATAGCAACAGTTACGGTTCGCCGTCGTAGCCACAATTACCGTGGGCAGGAAACCCACAGAGAAGAGAAAACCCTCGGAACAGAATCACAAGGTCGAAACCCTCTCACACCGCGTGGAACAGGAGAGCAAATGACCGACTGAAAGAGTAACCCCGAGCAAAAGGGCGAAGGATGTGTGATCACATGTGTTGGCAAGTGGATCGATCGATCCGATCGATGCCATTACTGTGCAATTAATTGCATATCACCAGGACACCATATCAAATCCCGCGGAGAGTTGAAAGACTCAAGGTCTGTTGTGGAGATTAAAGGCGCGATTCCGACGTGTAAAACAAACAACCACACATTGTAAAGCCACGTAATCACATTCGTTGATTATTGTGTTAAATATTTGATTGATTTATTAATTGACTTGGCGTGTGGGCTGGAGGTTCCTATAAAGTGGTATCAGAGAAAAGTTTTGAAGTCATAAGAAGATGGAAGTTGGCAGAAGAGGAAGAGGAAGAGGAAGAGTAGTCCGGAAGGTAGCAGAAGAAAGACTGCGAGAAGAGATTCGAATTTTCAATCGAAGATTGGCAGCAGTGGAAGCTGGGGGAAGGAGAAACCCAGCAGATGACAGTGATGAAGATATTGCAAAACCAGAAGATGAGTTTGAAGGGGTGACACCTGAACTCAGATTGTTGAAATCAGTTTTGTTATCAAGTCATAAGCCAAAGCATGAGCTTTCCACTTATGACGGGAGTTTGTCGGCAGATATGTTATTAGATTGGATGAGCGAAGTAAATAAATACTTTGAGTTTGAAGAAACCAGTGAGGAAAAACAGGTGAAGTTTGCTGCCACCAAGCTGAAAGGACATGCGTCCTTGTGGTGGGACAGCATTCAAGCAGAAAGAAAAAGGTTAAATAAGCAGCCCATAAGGAAGTGGGCCAGAATGGAGGCAAAACTGAAAGAGAAATTTCTGCCTAAAGATTATCAAATTATGCTATACAGGCAAGTACAGAACTTGAGACAAAGGGGAATGAAAGTTAAGGAATATACTGAAGAATTTTACAAATTAAATCTGCGGGCAGGGTATATGGAAGATACCCCATAAAAGACAGCGAGATTCGTGAATGGGCTGAGAGGGGAGATACTTGATGAAATCGGTATCCTCTCGCCCAGAACTTTGGATGAAGCATACCAGTTTGCTCTGAAGGCGGAGGAGAAAATAAACAGGAAGAGAAATGCTAGAAGAGGAGGTGGATCTGGCAGAGGAAAGGGGAAGGCCTTTGGTAAAGGCGGAGGAACAGGTTCCAATGAGGAAAGTAGTAGTTCCAAATCTGCAGGAACAGCAGAAAAGGACAACAGCACTAGAGGAGGGCGACCAACCCAGCGAGGGAGAGGAAATGGTCGAGGCAGAGGAACTGTCTAGTGCTACAGGTGCCACAAGTGGGGGCACAAATCGTATGAATGTCCTGAAGGCGAACCAGCAGGTGGGAGAGGAGATTATGTTGCTCAGCCTGAGGAAGCGGAAGCACCTCCTTAGGAAGTGGAAAATTCCCCAGAGACAGGGGAAGCCTTGGTGTTGAACAAGGTGCTGTTAAAACCAGCAAAGGATATTATGGATCCAGATCAAAGGAGGGCTTTGTTCCGGACAGTTTTCAAATCACAAGGAAAGTGCTGCAAACTGATCATTGACAGCGGGAGCACTGACAATTTGGTGGCCACGAAAATGGTGGAGAAATTGGGATTGAAAAAGCTGAAACATCCCACTCCCTACAAAGTGTCGTGGCTGCAGAAAGGACATCAACTGTTAGTTGATGAACAGTGCGAGGTGGAGTTCCAGATAGGCAGATATAAAGACAAGATTTTCGGCGATGTTATGCCAATGGATGTCTGTCATATACTGTTAGGAAGGCCCTGGCAGTTTGACAGAAAAGTGGTTCATGACAGAAGAACGAACTGTTACAAGTTTGTTAAAGATGGAGTCAAGCACACACTTGTTCCCATCAAGGAGGAAGGTACAACAGAAGCTAGTGGAGTAAAAGCGCTGCTGATGGGTGGAAAGGAATTATTGAAACAGATTGAAGACAGTGATGTGAATTTTGCTGTTGTGAGGAGGCCACGAACAGTGGTACTGCACACTAAGATTTCAAATTTACCTGAGGAGATAAAAGAGATGTTACAAGAATTTGGAGATATTATAGTGGATGATATTCCAGACGAACTACCCCCCGAGAGAGGTATCAACCACTGCATTGATTTTATACCAGGAGCTAGCTTGCCAAACAAGGCAACTTATCGTATGAGTCCGAAAGATCATGAAGAGATTTGGAAATAGGTGCAGGAATTTCTTGATAAAGGACTGATCAAAGAGAGTATGAGTCCTTGTGCAGTTCCGACAGTATTAGCTCCTAAGAAAGGTGGCGAATGGCGAATGTGTACAGATTCGAGAGCCATCAACAAGATTACGATTCGGTACAGGTTTCCATTACCGAGAATGGATGACATGATGGACTGTTTGAGTGGGGCAGCATATTTTTCAAATATTGACTTGAAAAGTGGCTACCACCAGATTCGAATCAGAGAAGGGGATGAGTGGAAGACAGCTTTCAAGACAAATGAAGGATTGTATGAATGGCTGGTGATGCCATTCGGATTAAGCAACGCTCCCAGTACTTTCATGCGCTAAATGAATGAAGTACTGAAGGAATTCATTGGAAAATTCGTGATTTTGTATTTAGATGATATACTAATTTTCAGCAGAACGAAGGAGGAACACTTTTGACATGTTCGAAGTGTATTGAGAAGTTTGCAGCAGAACAAGTGCTGATAAATCTAAAAAAGTGTACCTTTTTTCAGAAAGAATTAGTTTATTTGGGATTTGTGATTGCAGAAAACGAATTGAAGATGGATCCGGAAAAGATTGCAGCAATAGTAAACTGGCCATCTCCAAAGAACTTATTCGAAGTTCGAAGTTTTCATGGTTTAGCGAGTTTTTACAGGAAGTTTATCAAGAATTTCAGCGGGATTTGTGCACCTATGTTGGACACAATTAAGAAGGAAAATCAGCCTTTTTGCTGGACTGAAGCAGCAGAAAACAATTTTCAGACTCTGAAGAAAAAGATCACTGAGAGGCCGATCTTGAGATTGCCAGATTTCAACAAACTTTTTCAAGTTCGTTGTGATGCCAGCGGTACAACCATTGGGGCAGTACTTAGCCAGGAGGATAGACCGGTTGCTTATTTTAGTGAGAAATTGAACGAAAGTAGGCAGAAGTATTCGTCTTACGACAAAGAATTTTATGCGGTCGTTCAAGCCTTGAAGCACTGGAGGCACTATTTTCTAGGTAATGAGTTTGTGTTATTTTTTGACAATTCTTCTTTACAGTATGTTATGCAGTAGCACAAGTTGAATCACAAGCATGCAGAGTGGGTGGAATATCTGCAAAGCTTTACCTTTGTATTGAAACATATCAGTGGACAATCCAACAAGGTGGCAGACACATTAAGCAGAAGAGCTCTGCTTTTACAGGAGAGTACAGTGCAGGTACTGGGTTTTGAACACTTGAGGGATCTATATCAAACAGATACAGACTTTAAGGAGGCACATGAAGCATGTCAGAACCCTTTACCGCGGAATCACAGTCCATGGTTGGACTACAATCTGCAAGAGGGATTGCTGTTCAAGGGAGGACAGTTGTGTATTCCCAATTGTTCAATGTGGGAAAACATTATTCGAGAGAAACATAGTGGAGTTCTAGCCGGACATTTCAGTATAGACAAGATGTTATCTCAGATAGAGCATTTCTACTATTGGCCAAAGTTGCGGCGAGATGTGCGGAGGTATGTGAGCAGGTGCAAAATGTGTCAGTTGGCAAAAGGCCACAGCCAGAATGCAGGACTCTATACGCCATTGCCCATATCAAGTAGACCATGGGACTCAGTCAGTTTGGACTTTGTCCTGGGTTTACCTAGGACACAGTGAGGATTCGATTCAGTGATGGTAGTGGTGGATAGATTCTCGAAAATGGCGCATTTTTTACCTTTTCAGAAAACCAGTGATGCTACTCACGTAGCCCACTTGTTCTTCACAGAAATTGTTCGACTGCATGGTTTGCCGAGGTCCATTATTTCAGACCGGGATGTACGATTTACAGGACACTTCTGGTGTACCCTGTGGAAAAAGCTGGACACCCAACTAAATTTCAGCTCTACTTATCACCCACAGACTGATGGATAAACAGAGGTGGTAAATAGGAGTTTGGGAAACCTGCTAAGAAGCTTAATCGTAGAAAATTCGCGGATGTGGGATCGCGTACTTGCACAAGCGGAATTTGCATATAATGATTCTCGAAATCGCAGTACGGGATACAATCCTTTTCAGGTTCTGTACGGCATGCATCCTCGCGGAGTGCATGAACTGTGGGATTTGGGAAAGCTCGAGAAACGAAGCGCCGATGGCGAAGATTTCGCTCAAGCAATGAATGATCTGCATGAGCAGGTAAAATTGAAGTTGGTAGACAGCAGTCAAAGGTATAAACAGCAGGCAGATTTGAAAAGGCGTGAAGTTCAGTTCAATATTGGGGACGAAGTCCTTGCCCACTTGCGCAAGGAACAGTTTCCAAGAGGGCAGTATAACAAGTTAAAGTTTAAGAAAATTGGCCCCTGCAGAATTCTCCGCAAGTTTTCAGCCAATGCCTATGAAATACAGCTGCCACCCGGAATAGGCATTTCACCCATTTTTAACGTGGCAGACTTGTTTCCTTACACTACCAGTCCCGGAGAAGAAGAGGCAACAAGGCCAGAACAGAATACCCCAGATGAAGAGGATGTTTGGTTAAAGCAGATGCCTGCAGCGCATCCCCTTGAGATCGAGGGTATCCTCGACACGCAAGTAGCCAAACGAACACGCAGGAAGGACTATCTACAGTACCTGGTCAAGTGGAAGAACCATCCTATTGAGGACAGTACCTGGCTTGACGTAGCACATATTCAGAAAATTGGCTATTCAGTGGATGACCTCATGGAGCGGAGCCATGAATTTTTGCTACCCTGGGAGCCTGATGTAGGAGCATCCGACTAGGGAGGCAAACAGACAAGCAGGTGTTTCATGTTTTTCAGTGATGTGTTATCCTACAGGTCTTTGAACCTGTTCCTGTTTTACTTTATTTCTTCTTAGGATAGAGGACTAGTTGTCAGTAGAGTTGTTCTAGTGTAACTGACTTTTTATTTTTATTTTATTAAAACAACTGTAGTAGATTATTAGGCTGTGTAAAAATTCGATGAGTGAAAAAGTGAAAATAGTAATAATGTGGAACATATAACTGTGTAACCAACTTGAGACAATTACCAGTTGGCAACGAATTGGCCTCCATTGGGGCTACTAAAAGAACCAAAAGGTTACTGTACAGGGGTTCTGCAAATTTAAACATTGAATAGAGAAATGAAAATAGAGCTTTGACACTTATCAGAAAATATACCATCTGTGTTTTATTTAGACTACTGAAGTGTGTTTCAGATAACAAAATTCACTGTCAAATTGCCAGCATGCAAATTCAGGAATAGACATATTTGTGTATTTTTTCCTTTAAAGAAATATCATTATCAAAGTGCAGGTGTGTTACAGCTACGAAGGAGTTGACCAACGCACTCAAGAACTGAAAGAAATACAAGGGAATACAACACGACAAGCTACGCACCGACGGCGAGAATCAAACATTCAAACCCATTACATGGAACATTAAATCTACAGGTATTTTCATAAAACCGTGCCATTTTTCATAATCAAACTGAGAATTAGTACAAACCCTCTGTAGAAGGTTAACAGTAGAACGAAAGTCCGACTCTGGAGTGTATTAAATTACATTCTGAAACAATAGTAAGAAAATCGAGATTTACAGCTTGGGGTTTTGGCCAGAAACCCTACGGCCACAGGCAACTAACTCCGAAAGCACCCGAAGGTTACAGGTGGGGTTTTAAAACCCGAACAAACTTGGAAATCAAGTTCTGTCAGAGTGACAGTACTTGTAATAAGAGATAGCCACAGTAGAATGATTACGCCATAAGAAAACCTGAAAGAAAAACTGGCACGAGATCACCTACGAAACCTTTAAACAAGTTTCTGCATTAAGAAGGGTTTGAGTTCGGTGAGAACCTACCTTTGGAAACCAAAAACCGAACGAAGTCCAGGACGAAAGATTGGGAAATCAGTAGGGTTCGAAACACCTGTACAAGAAGAACATTCAATCATTTCAAAACTTGTGTGATCGGTTTATTGTTCCTAGTGAGATTAACAGGAAGAGGAGAAACCCTGAGTTCTTACCTTGCGCAGAGAGAACATTTCGTAGAGCCGAGTAACTGGCAAAGGAACCAGTTGAACCTGCTCGCAAGGAGCCTCATGGTCAGTATGGGAACAAAAAAATCAGGGTTCTGAAATAGAGAGGGATGGCTTACCGACACAGTTGCCGACTGGAGTAGAGTTAACCGGAGGAAGCCCAGAACTGGAAGCCAAAACCTGTGCACAGCTGTTAAAAAGAAGTTAGACGAGAAAGCAAGCCGCAAAGGGAAATAACCAGAGAAATTGGCATATCGAAAAACCTGTAGGTGTTGTGTGAGAACCAGAAAAAAAAACCAGTCACAGTGAGAAGGAGCTGAACTATCAAGGAGGTTGAATAACCCAAATGCCATAGCAACAGTTCCGGTTCGCCGTCGTAGCCATAGTTACCGTGGGCAGGAAACCCACAGAGAAGAGAAAACCCTCGGAACAGAATCGTAGGGTCAAAACCCTCTCACACCGCATGGAATAGGAGAGCAAATGACCGACTGAAAGAGTAACCCCGAGCAAAAGGGCGAAGGACGTGTGATCACATGCGTTGGCAAGTGGATCGATCAATCCGATCGATGCCATTACTGTGCAATTAATTGCATATCACCAGGACACCATATCAAATCCCGCGGAGAGTTGAAAGACTCGAGGTCTGTTGTGGAGATTAAGGGCGCGAGTCCGACGTGTAAAACAAACAACCACACATTGTAAAGCCACGTAATCACATTCGTTGATTATTGTGTTAAATATTTGATTGATTTATTAATTGACTTGGCGTGTGGGCTGGAGGTTCCCATCACATGGTAAATAAATAAAACCTCTTTTTATATTTACTCTATAAACCTCTATATTTACAAAAACTCAAAAAAAAAGTTTTATTTGGGTGAATCCTATGGGCCAAATACCATGAGTAGATGCCATATTTATAAAAGAGGTATAAAGAGGTAAGGTAAAGAAATAAAAATATATCAAATATGATTAAATCAATATATAATTATATAAGAAGTATATGGCCCAAATACCATAAACCAAATTATTTTTAATACCATATTAAAAAAAACATTATAACCCTAACATTAGTATTAAATTATTATTATTTTTATTGTTAAATCTAATATTCATATTAATATTATTAAATTTAATAAATTTATATTAATACAATATTATATATATATATATATATATATATATATATATATATAATATTTATATATATATATATATATATATATATATATATATATATATATATATATATATATATATATGAGGGAAGATCAAAGACATATGATATAGGTGGAGAAATAAGGGGAGTGACAAGGGAGACATGGAGATAACTGAAGGAGAGGGGAGAGGAGGAATGAAGAGAGCTAGAGGGAGAGGACTGAGAGAGGTAGAGAAGGGTAACATAGGGAGGGAGACATAAATATGGAGGTGGGAGAGAGAGAAGGAGAGAGGTAGGGAGAAGGAGAGAGGATTGTAAGGTAGAGAGGATTGGAGGGTAGAGAGAGAGAGAGAGAGGAGGGGGAAGGGAGAGGGAGGTAGGAGAGAAAGGGAGAGAGAGGAAGGGTGAGAAGAAGAGGAGACAGGGAGGAATGGAGATATGGATTTGGATGGGAGGAGAAGTATGGAAGAAGAAAGGCATAGAGAGTGAGAATTTTAGAGAGAGGGAGTGACAAGGGAGAGATGGACTGTAACACCTCCAATTTCGACAACAAATTTTTCGTATAATTATAGTAATATCTCTAACTTATTATTATGGTTAGACTATCATTAGTCACATTTCGACGTATTTCTGTTATTAACAATTTACTATGTCACTATTTACTCATTTACAGTCTATGACAGTATTTCAAATTGCTATGGTGTCAGCTATGATTTTCTTTTAATATAGGATTTCCTTTCCTCATTCAGTATGGAAATGATATATTAATAAGTCTTCCATTTCTCACTTATGAATATAATATTCCCTTTTCATTTATCCACTAGAATTTTTAATACCTAACCACCTTACATATGTTCAATTTAATTTTTTGGAAATAGTCATTAGGTGACTATCATTTACCCTATCACAATTATAAAGGTATAGCAATATCTTTTTAATTAAAAAACTTCCGGGAAATCACATAAGAAATTTAGGAACCGACGCGTTTTGAACTACCAACTGTAGTTCATCATCAGGATAATGAAGATTGGCTCATCTAACATACACATTTATACCATGAAGAGAGAAGCAACGGTCAAAGCCCAAGAAAAATTAAAAAGTTAAAAACGGTCAAAAATAAGATTAAAAATATAAAAATATAAAATAAACCAAAAATAAAATTCTCCCAACCCTAAAAAGTTCCAAAAGTTAAAAATGGTCAACAATAAAAATAAAAATAAAATATAAAAAGAACCAAAACCTTAACTACCCCATCCTTAAAAACACAAGTCAAAACTAAAATAATATAAAATTAAAACAAAAAACTAAAATAACACCCTTCTCAAAAAACAAGATAAAAAAGTTTTTAAACATGAATCAAGTTAAAAGTAAAAAAAATCAAAGTCAAAGTAAAAATTAAAAATAAAATAAAAATAAAAATAAAAAGGATTTAATCAATAAATAAATTAATAAATTAATAAATAAATACCTTAATAAATATTTAAAAAAAAAATAATTTAAATTAAAAATAAAGTAAAAATAAAAATAAAGGATTTAATCAATAAATAAATTAATAAATTAAAAATAAAGATATTAATAAATAAATAAAATTAAAAACTAGAATTAAAATAAAAATAAAAATAAAATAAAAATAAAAATAAATTATTTTTATTTTTAAATTATAACTGAATCAAAAAATATAAATAAATAAAATAATACAATAAAATAAAAGTAAATGATTTAATCAATAAATAAATTCATAAATTAATAAATAAATACAATAATAAATAAATAAAATTAAAAACTAGAATAAAAATAAAAATAAAATAAAATAAAAATAAAAATAAAAATAAAAATAAACGATTTAATCAATAAATAAATAATAATTTAAAAAAACAAAAAAGAAAAATAAAAATAAAAATAAATTATTTTAAATTTATTTTAATAAATAAATATCAATAAATAAAATACTAAAATAAAATAAAATAAATAGAATAATAATAATATGATCAAATCATAAAAATAAAACTACCAAAGAATAAAAGAAAAGAAGGACCCTTATAGGGAGTGAAGAGATGGAATCCAACAATTGCTAACTTTCCATCCATCATCCCTGTTCAACGTACAGGGCCTCTTCTCAATCTCAATCGCCTCCCTGAATTTCCGGTGATGAAAATAGTTAACCCTAGCAAGGACTTTAGTGTCTTCCATACATATATTATGCTTTGTCTTCTCCACATGCTTAGCTAGCACTGAGGACTTGATTCTACCATGCCTAATATTTGCAGAATGCTCTTGGATCCTTTATTAATCGATCGACCAGTTTCACCAATGTAGGGAGTCCCACAAGAGCACGGGATCAAATAAACACCTTTCACGCTTTTTAGGTCCAACTGGTCCTTAACTGATTTAAGGGAGCCTCGAATGGTGTTTAAAGGTTTACAAGAAGACAAGATCTTATGCCTCCTTAAAATCCGAGCGATTTTGTCATTAGTACCTTGAATAAAAGGTAAATGAACTTTACCAATAGCATCATCCATTATCTTTTTCTGTCTAGGACCTTTGCTCACATTCATGAAAGCCTTCAAACCCTGACCTCTGCTATATCTATTTTCTCCGAAGACCTTAAGGAGATGGGCTTTCTCTTCATCTAAATGATCATCATCAGAAATTCTAAGAGCTCTCATAGCTAAAGTATTCAGAACCCCAAGTTTATGAGTAGGAAAATGATGAGAACCAGAATGCAGACACTGCTCCATGTGCATCTTTTTCTGAAAAACACGGTGTGAGAAAGAGCCATTATTATTTCTAGAGATGCGAACATCAAGGAAAGGAAGGCTCCCATCATTCTCCGTTTCCATTGTGAACTTGATGGAGTTAGATAGATTATTCAAGTGCTGATGAAAAGCCTCTAATTCTTGACGTCCATGAGACCAATTGATGAAAGTGTCATCCACAAACCACTTCCAAACCTTGGGTTTTAAAGGAGCAGACGCCAAAGCTCTAGATTCAAAATCTTCCATAAATAGGTTGGCCACCACTGGCGAGAGCGGGGAACCCATGGTGACACCACAGGTTTGCTCATAAAATTCTCCTTCAAAACTAAAAAAGGTAGAAGTGAGACAAATTTCCACCAATTTAGCAGTATCAGGATTAGTGATACGCCTAATAACTTCTACTACCTCCAAGATAGGAATGTTCGTGTAGAGAGAAAAAACATCAAAACTAACCATAGAGTCATTAGGTTCGCAAATCTAGCTTTTTAACTCATGAAAAAAAGAAGCAGAATCTTTCACGAAGGAATCTGAACGACCAACAAGAGGCTTTAGCTTGCGGGCCAAATATTTAGCTAGGAGATAAGTGGGCCCACCAATAGTATTAACAATGGGTCTAAGAGGAACACTCTCTTTATGAATCTTAGGGAGCCCATAAATCGTAGGGGTGACAAGATTGCTTTCAATAAGCTTCGAGCTCATAGAACCCATAGTGTAACTAGATTTAATAGCATTGGCCACTATCTTCGAGACTTTATTAATAGGGTTCTAAGAGAGCTTCTTATAACTCCCACTATTAGAGAGATGGTCAAGCATATTTTCTTTATAATCCTCCTTATTCAAGATTACAATAGTGCCACCCTTATCAGCCTTGAGGACAACAATATCAGGGTTTTGATTAAGGGCTTTAAGAGCCAAAAATTCAGCCTTGCTAACATTTCTCCTTGGAGGTTTAGCTTTCCTAAGAGCCACAGCGCAATCCTGCCTAATGGCATCTTGAAAGATTTCAGATGAATATTTAATACCATATTCTATACTACAAATAATATCATCACGAGGAATCTTCCTAGGAGCAAGAGCGAAATTAAGGCTCTTACCTAATAAATAAAAAACAGATGAATCAAAAGAGAACCTAGAGAGATTAATAACTCTTTTATTATTCTTATTACTATTATTATAACAATACCTTTGAAAACATATTTTTAAACACATCCAATTATATTTAATTACCCCTTCTAGGTATTTATTCACCTATTCAGTTTGTATTATTATCTACATGATATTTACAAACCACACATAGACTTACAAATTCCTTGCACATTCACCCAAGTTTATTTTCCATAGATATTAGTTAATATAAATTAGGAAATCTACTCTTAACCATCATACTCCTATATAATATTCAAGACTTATGTATATGTATAAATTGATAACAATCATGGTAGACTTTAAAAATACTATTGTCAAAACTTTACGTTCTACTTGGGGTGAATTTCTTAATGGATAACTTGTCGTAAGGTTTTTATAATACCTCCATGTGAAATGGAGTCCGATGACATATGATTCTCATTACACATTCGATTACCTTCCAACTAAGGGTTGAACCAACATTAAATATCTTAGTTGACCTCAACTTAATTCTATAATACAACCATGAGGAATTACCATGCCAATGTGGATTATTTATCAACTAGGTGTCAACATTATTTTTGATAAAATATATCAGTTCGATTTGGTTCATTTTTCTAGTGGTCCTGATCATCAATGCACTTGTCAGAATTTATGAACGTCTTCAACCTCAAGGTCTGGTACTTCAGTCCGTCACATTCAGTTGTACTTGTCGTATCTATTGGGATACGAAACAACTCTACTGCAATGGTTTGGGTTTTGTGCATATTAACTCTTGATGTACTGCATCACATGGGCTTTTACAGAACCTGTTGATCCGCGGGAATGTCCAACCCACTCTCGATGGAAGACACCTGGATGATTATGATCCATTTCAGATTAGGGTTTATGGCTTCATAAAAACTTACGATTTCTATGGAGGTTCTATGTCATTTGTCATTTTCGTTGCAACGTTTTTCCCACTGCGTAAGTATATTTCTGGCTAGTTATGTTTCTTCTTTGAGATATCGTTTGAATTATCGAAATCAAAGCAATGCTGTTGGCACCAAGAGATGTGCCAAGGTTACACGCCATGGCTACCTTCATTAGACTCACAGGTAAGACATTTATCTTTAAACAGTAGTTTCCTTTCACAACAATTATGAAATGGATTGTATTTTTGGTTACAACTTCTAAGTTTTGTCTATTATAACTCTTATGTTTCTATCACGATGATGTGGTGTATACCTAGTTATTTTTGAATCATATCTTAGTTTATTAATACTGTTTTCTATTTTGGGTCACTTTAGATTGAATATTGTTTTATCCTTTTAATGTTTATGATTCCATTCTTGTTTCACATAGGATTTATTTATTTTTAACTTATACTTCTACAAATACATATTATAACAACATTGCAATAAAAGGTATTGACCTGGTCTCCGGTTCCTTCTTCAAAACCTTCAAGTGAAGCACTGAAATGGTAAGATAAAATTTTTTCACCATTCAAATTATCGCTTTTGTTCTTTGTCACTATATTCTACTTCTTTATTTAATGAACTTTGTTTTCACTCCACATATACTCTCTTTTCTTTTATTTCTCTGCATTGTTATAATTTACTCTTGGGGTTTTATTACTCGACGTTAGCTATCTCTATCTTCGACAATAAACTTTAAAGGTCGAGTGTTATCTTATTTCATTTCCAGTTGAGTTATTATAGGGTTTTCTACCGTT
The DNA here is from genome assembly GCA_034641835.2 of Pinus albicaulis. Classification (NCBI taxonomy): domain Eukaryota; kingdom Viridiplantae; phylum Streptophyta; class Pinopsida; order Pinales; family Pinaceae; genus Pinus; species Pinus albicaulis. The sequence goes on along the minus strand of CM076579.1, from coordinate 1,122,069,591 downwards.
ATTTCTTAAATGCATATAAAGGAAATGCAATGTTTCCCCCCAACTGCAAACATTCACAAAGGATTTGGAAATGATTTACTTCCCAGTTTTATCTTTTCATTTTAGATGAGATTAGTACACTTTCTTTAAACTTCAACACACTTTGAATTTCTTGAGAATTTAAGGAAGTTATGATACTTCATAAATTCTTTATTCTCTTGTTTTATTTCTGTTTAAAATACATTGAGGGTTTCTAATCAATTTTCTACGTTTCCACATCACAACGCTTCATCTCGGCAGTTTCACTTGGAATAAATATTGTTGATATTTATCCTCTATTATTCCTCACCACAACACTCCTTACCTTGTTTATATCATTGTTGATGTATAATTTACATGACCCATCATATTTCCTTTTGAAAATTTAATTTGATTTATTATTATGGAAGGACCAATCTTTTGGTCTACTACATGTATATTAAAAAAAATGAATTATATAGTGTATAAGTTAGGCTATATATTATAACATTTCTGTTCAATTTTATACTTAATATAAGTACTAACTTCATCTCTTTTATGTATGTAGATACAGTATGGAACTGAGACTTTATTAAGGTAATTAGAATTCTGTTCTCACATTTAAAATCAGAGTATATATATATTTCGTTTGGATATTAATTCTCGAACCTCACACTTGATTTTGTTCCTCGCAGGTATATTATACATTACGTGCATTTGGAGTTAATATACATCCCATCCTTTGCTGTTATTTTCATAACACAAAAAATATGTGTATACAGGTTGGTTAGATGCTAATTTTCTTTTCGTATGCACTCTACAAAATTATGCCGAAAGACATTTCAGTTTTTGTTTAAGGGACAGAGTTCCCTTTGCATAGATTTTATTACTAGCATCTTCTATTTGAGTTATACAATTTTTTATTTTGAATTGTAAACATCCACAAGGATGTAAATATCTGAACTTATCATTTATTGCTATTTAATTATTTGTTTTATAAAATGTTTAGATTCCATTGAAATTTTATCATAAGTCGAGATTTGTAATATTACTTCATATGAAATTTCCCTTTTCAATTATAATAAAGGAATACATTTTTTTTTCTACATGTATATGTATATTTCTATTTAGAAATCTGTGTTTCATGGTTTATCATTCTCCAGTGTTCTACAGTACATAAATTCTCTTACATATATTGTTATTTCATTTATCAATTCCTACATATATACTATAGTACATAAATTAGTGAACTATACTGCACTTTTATTTATTAGACATACATATCTATTTTTGTTTAGATTTTATTTTAGAATGCAGTATGCAGTTGATGACATAATATTAAAGTAGATTCATATACTACACATAAGTTTTCTGTGAGGTACTTAACCTCAGATCTAAACATGACATTGGGTTTAAACATTCTGAGAGTTGGTCCTCTACAAAGTTATGTCTGTACAACCATACAAAATAGACTGTTTCATTATAGTCAAATCAGTTCAATGTAAAGACCTCTAGAATTAATCTAATTTCCACAGTATAAACACATATTCAGATGCAAAGTTTCATATTGACCTAACTATACTTTCTCAGTAACTCACAACATACTAGATTATAATTTGAAAAAATTAATTTAAATGTGCATACCACTTAAGGTAGATGAGGTGACTCCCAACCTTAGAGCTCTTTCTCCATAGTTCACCCCGAGTAGAGATCCTTTCCTTTAGTGATAAACAACCCTTTGTCTATCCTGAATCAACTTATTTAAGCTTTCTTTCCTCAGCCTGTTTCCTTTAACTATGTCTAGTTAATTCAGGATGTTGCCTTCCTGTGTGCCTAGGCTTTCCCTTTGTTTCTTTGACAAAAGTACTTTTAAAGCTAGCTTTTCTACTTTCTAGATTTATTCCACCTCTTCCCAGTAATTTCCTCTTTACTGGTCAACTTTTTAGATTTTTTTATCTCCAATCTAATTTTAGTATTTAATTTATTTCTTGCAAGGATTTTTAGAAGTCTAGGAAAGTCTTACAGCCTTATCCATCATCGTGGATTTGGTTTCTAGATCTCTAATCATAATCTAGTCTTTGCACATAATTTTCCATTTTATTTTATTAACTTGAAATAATAAAATAAATCAACACAATTGTTTTTCCATTGGGGTCCATTGTACCCTTTTGGACTTGTTAAAATGTATAATAAAATCATAGAAACTGGGGATATTACATATTCCCCCTCTAAAAACAAAACACTGTCCTTGGTGTAGTAAAGACAAAAAATAAAATTCATTGTTCAAATAGTGATGGGTACTTTTCCATCATATCTTCCTCTCGCTCCCAAGTAGCCTCTTTGGGTGCAAAGTGCCTCCATTTCACTTTCACCCTAGCCACTGTTCTGTTCTGGAGCTCAATTTATTTCCGTGCCAAGATTTGAAGGGGCACTGGAAGGAATTCCCCTTCTGTTTCCACCTTTATCACATTCCAATCCATAATATGAGTATAATTATGCACATATTTTTTAATAATGAAACATGAAATACATTGTGAACCGGTAAAGCCAACTTATATGCAACTGATCTAACTCTTTCCAGTACTTCAAAAGGTCCATAGTAGCGGGGTGCTAGTTTTGCACAGCTACCAGTGTGAAAAGTACTATTTTTAGGCTTAATCCTTAGGTAGACATGATCACCCACATTGAATTCTCTGTGAATTCTATTTTTGTCTACACAAATTTTCTGCCTGTCTTATGCTCTTTTGATATGTTGCTGATTTTTTCTCACAATTCTTTCCATTTCCGGAAAAGCATCTGGTCGAAGTATTAACTTATCCTCTAGTTGACTCCAACTCAGAGGTTTATGGCACTTTCTCCCATAAAGTGCTTCAAAAGGACTCATCTTAATTGAAGCTCGGTAGCTATTGTTGTAGGAAAATTCTGCTAAGTGTAGAAAGTCCTCCCACTTTGTGGGTCTGTCCATAACATACATTCTTAACATGTATGGTTTGTTTTTTCAGTTTGGCTATCAGTTTGGGGATGGTAGGAAATAATAAAATTTAATTTGATACCCATGCCCCCAAATAGACTCCTCCAAAAAGCTACAGTAACCTTTTCATCTCTGTCTGATATGATAATCTTAGGAATACCATGCAATTTTACAATTTATTTCATAAATACATTAGCTACTTGAGCTGTGCCAAAGGTAGATTTTACATGTATGAAGTGTGTAGATTTAGTCAAAGTGTCAACTACTACCATGATAGAGTCATTTTGATATTTTTTCCTTGGTAAGCCAGTAAAAAAATCCATGGAAACAGTCTACCACTTCCATTTTGGAATGGGTAAAGGATTCAGCAATCCAGTTGGATGATGATGCTCTACCTTCACTTGTTGACATTCTATACATCTAGCCAAGTATTTTGCCACATTATTTTTCATACTCGGCCATAATAGGTTCTTTCTTCAAGCAAAAATTAATTGATGATATCCTAGATGTCCCACATAGGGTCTCTTATGGTACTCATACAAAATTTCTCTTTTTATGAAGTCAACATTAGGAATTTATAATCTATCCTTATAAAAAATCAATCCCCTCTGATTTTGTGTATACCCTTTCATCTTATTTTTTAGAATTTGTGCTTGAAGTTTTTCATAGTTTTGGTCTTCTCTCACCACTTCTTGTATCAGTCCTTCAATGTCACAATTGGCATTACTTTCAACATTACTCACACTTTGCAAGGAATTTCTGCTTAATGCATTTTCAATATTTTTTTCCTTCCCCTTAATATGTTTGATCTCCATGTCAAACTCACTAAAGAAGGAAAACCATCTAGCTTGCCTAGCGTTCAAGTCAGTTTCTGTGGAGAAATAATTTAAACTGATGTGATCTGTCATCAATATAAAATTTTTCCTTAAAAGGTAATGTCTCCACATCTTCAAATCATGTATTACAATAGCTAGTTCTAAATCATAAAAACTATAATTATTTTCATGTTTCTTGAGTTTTCTTGATTCATAGGCTATAATAGTGTTTCCTTGTAGTAGCACTCCTTCTAATCTCTCTCCACAAGCATCTGTGCATACTAAAAATTCCTGATCTGGATCAACAATCTTTAAAGTAGGTGTTGTTGTAAGTTTCAGTTTTAATTGGTCAAAGCTATTTTGACATTTCTCAATCCATTCAAACTTTACTCCTTTTCTCTGTAGAGTTGTAATAGGGTAGGCTAAGGTTGAAAATCTCTCTACAAATCTCCTATGGTATCCTGCAATTCCCATGAAGGATCTCATAGAAGACACATCAGTAGGTACAAGATGCTCTCTTATCGCTTGTATCTTTTCTAGGTCTACTACTAGTTCCTTCTCTAAAATTATATGCCCAAGTACTGAATTTTATCCTTGAAAAATTCATGTTTTCTAAACTTAGCATACAACTTGTTTTCTCAGAGTGTTTTTAAAACAATTCTAAGGTGGTATTTATGCTCAGTTTCATTCTTATAAATTAAAATGTCATTAATAAATACTAGTACAAATTTGTCCAAGTACTTATTCAAGACACTGTTCATTAAGCAAATAAAAGTAGCAAGTGCATTAGTTAACCCAAAAGGTAGGACCACAAACTCATAGTGTCCATATCTAGTTCTAAATGTAGTTTTACTTATGTCTCCATCTTTAATTCTCAGTTGATGGTAGCCTGTCCTTAGATTAATTTTAAAAAAGACTGTTGCTCCTTTAACTTGGTCAAAGAGATAATCTATCCTAGGTAAAGGGTATCTATTCTTGATTGTCATTGTATTCAATTGACGATAGTCTATACACATCCTGAAAGTACAGTACTCCTTTTTCACAAACATCATCGGTGCTCCCTATGGGGATACACTTGGTCTGATGTAACCTCTATCTAACAACTCTTGTAGTTGCATCTTCAACTCCATTAGCTCTGTGGTACTCATTCTCTATGGGGCTCTAGAAACTAGTGTTGTTCCTGACATTAAGTCAATTGAGAAATAAATTTCTCTCTTAGGGGGAAAATGAGGAATTTCTTTTGGAAACACATCCTTAAACTCTCTGATAACTGGTAGTTTTTCTAAAGGATAATCTTTTGGTTGTTGTCCTAGTTCTTCTCCATGCACATAATACACTTGGCAACCCTTTCTTGCAATTTTTTTCAGTTGAAGTGTTGAAATTTGTCTCACAGATATGGGTTTAGGTTTTCCTTTCACTATATAAGTTTTCCCTCCCCATTTATGCAATGTAATTTTTTTTTTCTAAGCATTTTAACATGGCTTTCTATTTTTCTAACCAGTCCATTCCTATGAATACATAATAGGACCCTAAAGGTAGAATATTCAGATTCAATTCAGTTTTGTACCCATTTATATTTATGGCTGTCTAGGGTAATTTATGAGTCACTTTCCTTTTTTTCCCAGTAGCTAACTGAACTAACCATGACTATTGAGATTTCTCTTCTTTAATTTGATTTTTTCTACCATTTGAGGACTTATATAACTTAAATATGCACTTGGATCTATTAAAAAAGAAACAGGTTGTTCAACAATCATACCTTCTACTTCGACCATAGTGTATTGGTGTTATTCTTGACGAACTTCTAGGGCAGCACTGATTTTGGGGATGTTTTTTTCCACATTATTTATAGTATTTAGGTCGACTGGTGTTCTGTTTGACGATCTTCTAGGGTAGTACTAATTTTGGAGATGTTTTTTGCCACATTATTTATAGTAGTTGCTTGTCTCAGAACTTGTATGGTCTGAATGTTTCTGTGTGGAAAATATCTTAGTAAATGAGGTTCTCCACAACCCCATCACTTTGGAGGTTCCCTCATTTTAACAGTTCCTTCTCTTTTATTGTTTCCATTAATCTATTTGGACCCTGTTTATGATTGAGCTGGTTAATTTTCTCCAGCTTTGGTGAACTGATTTCTTTGGTGATTTCTTCCAAAGTTCTTTAAGTATGTTGGTTTTGTTCTTTTCCCACTATAGTCACCCTTCTCTTTGTTCTGCTAATTCATCTCTTGTTCATTTTTTCCTTTGAACCGCTGGTAAAACAGTCTTGCTTTGTGCACCACTTCATCCATGGTCTTAGGATCATCAAACTCTATCTTATCCTTGTATATAGTAGTAATACAGTTTAAGAACCATTGTATCTTTGCCTTCTCTTCCCTTATATAAGGTACATAGCGAAGCATGTTAGTGAATTTGGTTACAAATTCATCAATAATAAGTTGTCCCAACCTAAGCTCATGAAACTCTTTTGCTTTATCATCATAATAACGTTCATTTAGATATATATGTTTGAATTTGATTTGAAAATCCTCCCAAGTGATAATTTTCTCATCAATGACATGAACCATCTTGATTTCTTCCCACCACAAGGTAGCCTTTCCTTGCAATTGATAGATGGCAAGCCTGACTCTCAAGTTACTTTCATATTCATAAACCTGAAAATACTTTACCATGTTTAGAAGCCAAGATTAAACATCTTCCTCCTTCTCTCCATCATAGGAGGGAGGCTTGATTTTCTAGAATTCACCATGTAATTCCTTATTCCTCCTAAAATGTTGTCTAGAGGCATCATCTTCCTTAGAATATTTTGAGGGATTTACAATTCCCCTTCTCCTTTTCCCAGAACCTTCATCTTCGTGACTGTTCTAGGAGGTCAATTATCTTATTAACTTTTCTTTCTCTTCACCGGCTAAAGATAGCCTTTCATTGTGGTTTTTCAATTCCATCGTTTCTCTTTGCATTTGATGCATCATAGACATCAATGGAGCATTTGGATCTTCTGGATTTTCTCCGCCACCCAGATCCACATACAACTCATCCCCTTCACTCATGGTTCACATCTGTATGTTTCAGCATTGTTTTACTGACATAAAATTAAACATTAGTGAAAATTAAATGTAACAAAAAATTATAGCAACATAAATTTTCTAGTGTGAGCACACATTTTTGCCCAATGTTTTAACATGGGCTCTAATACCATTTGTAACACCTCCCATTTTGGAATTTTTTTTTTCGTCTAATTATAGTAATATCTCTAAATTATTATTATGGTTAGACTATCATTCGTCATATTCCGACGTATTTCTGTTACTAACAATTTACTATGCCACTGTTTACTCATTTACAGTCTATGACAGTATTTCAAATTGTTATGGTGTCGGCTACGATTTTATTTTAATATAGGATTTCCTTTCCTCATTCAGTATGGAAATTATATATTAATAAGTCTTCCATTTCTCACTTATGAATACAATATTCCCTTTTCATATATCCACTAGACTTTGTAATACTTAACCACCTTACATATGTTCAATTTAATTGTTTGGCAAGAGTCATTAGGTGACTATCATTTACCCTCTCACAATTATAAAAGTATAACAATACCTTTGAACACATATTTTTAAACACATCCAATTATATTTAACTACTCCCTATAGGTATTTACTCACCTATTCAGTTTGTATTATTATCTACATGATATTTACAAACCAAACTTAGAATTACAAATTCCTTGCACATTCACCCTACTTTATTTTCCATAGATATTAGTTAATATAAATTAGGAAATCTTCTCTTAACCAGCATACTCCAATATACCATTCAAGACTTATATATATGTATAAATTGATAAAAATAATGGTAGAATTTAAAAAAACTATTGTCAAAACTTTACGTTATACTTGGGGTGAATTTTTTAAAGGATAACTTGTTGTAAGGTTTTTATAATACCTCCATATGAAATGGAGTCTAATGACATACGATTCTTGTTACACATTTGATTACCCTCCAAATAAGGGTTGAACCAACATTAAATATCTTCGTTGACCTCAACTTAATTCTATAATCCAACCACGAGGAATTACCATGGAAATGTGGATTATTTATCAACTAAGTGTCAACATTATTTTAATAAAAGATATCAGTTCGATTTGGTTCATTTTTCTAGTGGTTTTGATCATCAGTGCACTTGTCAGAATTTATGAACGTATTCAACCTCAAGGTCTGGTACTTCAATCTGTCACATTCAGTTGTACTTGTTGTATCTCTTGGGATATAAAACAAATATACTGCAATGGTTTGGGTTTTGTGCATATTAAATCTTGATGTACTGCATCATAAGGGCTTGTACAGAACCCGTTGATCTCCGGGAATGTCCAATCCACTCCCGATGGAAGACACTTGGATGGTTATGATCCATTTCAGATTAGGGTTTATGGCTTCATAAAAACTTGCAATTTCTACGGAGGTTCTATTTCATTTATCATTTTCATTGCAACGTTTTTCCAACTACGTAATTATATTTCCAGTTGGTTATGTTTCTTCTTTGAGATATCATTTGAATTATCAGAATCAGAGCAATGCTGTTGGCACCAAGAGATGTGCCAAGGTTACATGCCATGGCTACCTTTATTAGACTCATAGGTAAGAAATTTATCTTTAAACAGTAGTTTCCTTTCACAACAATTATGAAATGGATTGTAATTTCTGGTTACAACTTCTGAGTTTGGCCTATTATAACTCTTATGTTTCTGGCACGATGATGTGGTGTATACCCAATTTTTTCTAAATAATAGCTTAGTTTATTAATGCCGTTTTCTATTTGGGGTCATGTTCAGATTGAATATCGTTTTATCCTTTTAATTTTTATGATTACATTCCAATTTCACATAGGATTTATTTATTTTTAACTTATACTTCTACAAATACATATTATAACAGTGTTGGAACAAAACGCAAGTGGATACCTAAAGGTATTCACCTCGTCCCCTATTCCTTCTTCCGAACCTTCAAGAGAAGCACTGAAACGATAAGATCAAATTATTTCACCATTCAAATTATCACTTTTGGTCTTTGTAACGTTATGGTGTGTCTTGATTTAATGAACTTTGTTTTCACTCCACATATACTCTCTGTTCTTTTATTTCTCTACGTTGTTATAATTTACTCTCAGGGTTTTATTACTCGACGTTAGCTGTCTCTATCTCCGACAATGAAATTTAAAGGTCGAGTGTTATCTTATTTCATTTCCAGTTGATTTATTACAGGGTTTTCTACCATTATTTCTTAAATGCATATAAATGAAACACAACATTTCCCCCCAATTGCGAACATTCACAAAGGATTTGGAAATGCTTTACTTCCCGGTTTTATCTTTTTGTTTTAGATGAGATTAGTACACTTTCTTTCAAGTTCAACACACTTTGAATTTATTGAGATTGTAAGGAAGTTCTGATACTTCGTAAATTCTTTATCCTCTTGTTTTATTTCTGGTTCAAAATACATTGAGGGTTTCTGTTCAATTTTATGCGTTTCCACATCATAGCGCTTCATTTCGGAAGTTTCACTTGGAATAACTATAGTTGATATTTATCCTCTATTATTCCTCACCACGACACTCCTTATCTCGTTTTTATCATTGTTGATGTATAATTTACAGGACCCATAGTATTTCCTTTCGAAAATTTAATTTGATTTATTATACTGGAAGGACCAATCTTCTGGTCTACTACATTTATATTAAAAGCAAATTTGAATTATACAGTGTTTTGATTAGGCTATATCTTATAACCTTTCTGTTCTATTTTATATTTAATATAAGTACTAACTTCATCTCTTTTCTATATGTAGATAAAGTATGGAATTGAGACTTATTAAGGTAATTAGATTTCTGCTCTCACATTTAAACTCAGATTGTATATATATATTTAATTTGGATATTAATTCTCAAACCTCACACCTAATTTCATTCTTTGCAGGTATACTATATGTTACCTACTTTTGGAGTTAATATACATCCCATCCTTTTCTGTGGTTTTCATAATACATAAATTATGTGTATATAGGTTGGTCAAATGCTTATTTGATTTTCTCATGCACTCTGAAAAATTATGCCGAAAGACATTTCAGTTTTCATTTAAGGGACAAAGTTCCCTCTGTATATATTTTATAACCAACATCTCCTATTTGAGATGTACAATTTTTTTATTTTGAACTATAAACATCCATAAGGATGTAAATATTTGAACTTATCATTGATAGCTATTTAATTATTTTTTTTATAAAATGTTTAGATTCCATTTAAATGTTATCATAAGTCGAGATTTGTAATATTATTTCATATGAAATTTCCAGTTTCAATTATAAGAAAGGAATACATTTTTTTTCTACATGTATATGTATATTTCTATTTATAAATATGTATTTCATGGTTTATCATTCTCCAGTACAAAAATTATCGTACATATACCGTTCTTTCATTTATCAATTCCTACATATATATTATAGTACAAAAATTAATGAACTATACTGCACTTTTCTTTATTAGACATACATATCTATTTCTGTTTAGATTTTATTTCAGAATGTAGTATATAGTTGATGACATAACATTAAAGTAGATTCATTAACTACACATAGGTTTCGTGTGAGGTACCTAACCTCAGATCTAAACCTGACATTGGGTTTACACATTCTGAGAGTTGGTCCTCTATAGAATTATGTCTATACAACCATACAGAACAAACTATTTCATTATAGTGAAATATTTTCAATGTACAAACCTCCAGAATTCATCTAATTTCCATAGTATAAACACATATTTAGATGTAGAGTTTTATATTGACTTAACTACTTTAATTTCTCAATAACTCACAACATACTAGAGTATAATTTGAACAAATTAATTTAAATGTGCATACCACTTAAGGTAGACTAGGTGCCTCCCAACCTTAGAGCTCTTTCTCCATAGCTGACCCCTGAGCAGAGATCATTTCCTTCAAAGATAGAGAACCATTTATCTATCCTAAATCAGCTTATTTAAGCTTGCTTTCCCAAGCCTGTTTTCCTTAACTGCGTCCTGTTAATTTAGGATGTTGCCTTCCTGTGTGCCTAGGATTTCCATTTGTTTCTTCCACAAAGGTACTTTTAAAGCTAGATTTTATGTTTTCTAGCTTTATTCCACCTCTTCCCAATAATTTCCACTTTACTGGGGCAAATTTTTATATTTTTAAATCTCCAATATAATTTTAGTATTTAATTTATTTCTTCCAAGGATTTTTCGATGTCTGGGAAAGTCTTACGACCTTATCCATCCTCATGGATTTTATTTCCAGATCTCTAATCATAATCTAGTCTTTGCACATAATTTTCCATTTTATTTTATTAACTTAAAATAATAAAATAAATCCACACAATTGTTTTTCCATTGGGGTCCACTGTTTCCTTTTGGATTTGTTCAAATGTCTAATAAAGACATAGAAACTGGGGATATTACATGGAGAGAGGGTGTTTATGTTTAGGGGTGAGATAAAGAGGCATAGGAGTGATGGAGACTAGGGGGAGAGAAGGAGAGAGGGAGGGATATAGTAACATAGTTGGAGAGAGAGATAGAGTGGTAGGGGAAGAGAGAGGAATTGAGGGTGGAGAGAGAGAGAGAGAGAGAGAGAGAGCACATAGAGGGAGGTGATAGATAAAGGGAGAGAGAGGAATAGAGTGATGGGGGAAGAGAGATAATTTTAAGGGTATAGAGAGAGAAAGATAGAGAGAGAGAGTGATGGGGGAAGAGAGAGGGAGGTAGAAGAGAAAAAGAGAGAGAGGAAGGAAAAGAGAGGGGATTTGAAAGAGAGGAGGAGAAAGGGAGGTATAAAGAGATGGAGTTGATGGGGGAGAGAGGGAGGGTTAGAGAGATGGAGTTGGATGGGGATAGAGGGAGGGAAGAAGAAAGACATACAGAGTTAGTAGTGGAGAGAGAGAGGGAGTGAGAAGGAAGAGATGGAGAGAGAGTGTATATTTTTGGGGGTGAGATAAAGAGAAAAACAAGGAGAGATGGAAAGAAGGAGGGAGAGATGGACGGGGAGAAAGAGGAGGGTGAGAATAAATACATAGAGAGTGAAAGGTGGAGAGAGAGAGAGAGAGAGAGAGAGAGAGAGAGAGAGAGATAAGGAATATGGAGAGAGAGGGAGAGAGGATAACATGAGGGAGAGAGAGAGGAGGAGGGGCTAATAGATAGATAGATTGGAGAAAGAGAGTGTATGTTTTGGGGTTGATATAGATAGATAGAGGGAGATAGAGATATAGATGGAAGGTGAAGAGAAAGAATAGATAGATGGAGATAAGGGGGGAGGAACACATATATTGATAGATATGGAGTGAGAGGGTGTGTGTGTTTTGCAAGATGTGATAAAGAGACAAAGAAGGGGAGATGGAGGGTGATATAGATATATATGGAGGGGGGAGAGGGGGAAGATGATTTCTTGCACTAGATGCATTGATTTCAGTGTAGATGGTGATTTCTAATCCTATTTTATTGTTTGCACTAGATGCATTGATTTTAGTGTAGATATTCATTTCTAATGAGATTTGATTACTTGCACTAGATGCATTTATTTCAATGTAGATGGTTATTTCTAATGAGATTTGATTACTTGCACTAGATGCATTGATTTCAATGTAAATGATTTCTAATGCTATTTTATTTATTGCACTAAATGTATTGACTTCAGTGTAGATGGTGATTTCTAATCCTATTTGATTGCTTGCACTAGATGAATTAATTTCAATGTAGATGTTGATTTTTAATTTTATTTGATTGCTGAACTAGATGCATTGATTTCAATGTAGATGATTTCTAATCCTATTTGATTGCTTGAAATAAACACATTGATTTCATTGTAGATGGTGTTTTCTAATCCTATTTGATTTCTTACACTAGATGCATTGATTTTAGTGTAGATGTTGGTTTTGAATCCTATTTTCCTACTTGCACTAGATGCCTTGGTTTGAGTGTAGATGTTGATATATAATCCTATTTGATTACTTGCATTAGATACATTGATTTCAGTGTAGATATTGTTTTCTAATCTTATTTGATTTCTTGCATTAGATGCATCGATTTCTGTTTATATGTTGATTTATGATTTGATGTAATTGGATGTATGATGGTACTTTAATTTTAAAGTAATTGGATTAATAGTGTCCATTGATTTCAATGTAAGCACAAAAAATTATTAACAATGTATATTGATTTTTGTGTTATAGTAATTAAACCTATTTATATTGGAGAGAAAGAGAGACAAAGTATGATGTTTACTACAATACCTCGAGCTAAATATTTAAATGGTTTATGGTTCCAACTATCATTTTCATATAATCGATATGAGCAGATGACAAAACTAACACAGAATACATTAAGAATAGTAGTTTTAGATTGATCATAGTGAAGACTATTTTTAATTGACTACATTCTTATTATTCACATTTTTTATCACTCAATATTATTACATTGTCACTTTGCATTCAAAAAAATTATTTCATCATTTTTCATTATTAAAGTTATGTTACAATATTTATCATCTCAACAAAGGTAACTAAGAAAATTTAAAATTGAAATGGCTCGATAAATCTCGGACATATTTAGCATATTTAAAATGGTTATTTTAATATTAGATGTATTTACATATTATTGACAAAATTAATCATATCTTCCTCATATTATCGATAGATTTTCCTTGGCCGCACATGACTGAAACCAGCCTAGATCCATCTTAAATCTAGATCTATCAAGTGCCGAGAGGGATCAAATCTCTCGAGGTGCAAAACTTTTCTCAAGTTTTGCACTAAAAAAAGAGGTTTGCACCTCTGGAGATTTGATCCCTCTCGGCGCTTGATAGATCCGGAGTTAAGATGGATCTAGGCTGGTGGTAGTTTCAATAGTGGAGGCTTGTTTCAAAATTTTTTTTCGATGTTTCATAATGCCATGGTAGAATTAATTTAATTTTCATTAATCTTCATACATGGTCAATAGTTAATGATGGCACAATAAATTTTTAATTATAATTTGGTAAAAATATTATTTAATTTGGGTTTAATCACTTATTTAGATATGCAAGAAAGTTTTGTGCATTAATCTCATCCATTGAGGTAGTGGCAACTAAGAAAATGGAGGCCTATCCACTTAATAAGGTGATGAGAGGAATTAGCAATTGGGCCCATCCATGGTCTTTTTTATCATTCATATATATATTTGGTGAGAGAGAAATTAGCAATTTGGCTAGGTTTGTATTAAGTTGATATTATTATTTCATCATTTTTAGGTGAAATTATAAGTTGTTTATTTATGGTTTACTAGTTTGTAAGAGAATTTGAACTTTGAATCTCTTAGTTTACATAATACTTCATAATATAGTTTTATTAAGTGAATTTATTCCTCTAGCCCTATCTCATAAATATCATTTTGTGTTTTTCTTTGTTAACTTGTGTGAGTCTTGAGATGACTTTAAATTTAACCTTTGACTTGAGAGAAACCACAATGAAGAGTATCTAAGCTATCAAAATCACCTTATCATTTTCTCACATAACATTTTATAACCAAACTTCCCAAATAAAAATGATATATTATATATATTATTTTTTTAATTATATGAATTAAATTTTATAACATTTTATAATACAACTTTACCAAATAAATAAAGTATCCCAAAACCCCAACTTATAAATATTTGAATTATATCTACAATCCTCAAAAAAATAATAACTCTTAAATTCTAATATTACTTCATAATATAGTGTTGACAACAACTCTTTGTATTTTAATATGAATCCAAATCAATAATAACTCTTTATATTTTAATATTACTTCATGATACTAGTGTTGACAGTCAATACTATTAGTGTCTACAGTCTGCAAATCAATACTTACTTCAATACTAATTCCACTAGTATTAACCGTCATTATTAACTCTTCAGTCAGCAAGTCAATACTAACATTTCATATATGTTTGTTTTTTATGCTTTTACTGTTCGGGCTAATGATTGAGAAGAACAAGGGGTGGAAGCACTTTCAGTGTGCCCAGATAATTCATGCTTGTAGTGTTTGACAGGGAGTAGTAGCTTTCTGAGTGTGCCTACATAATTGAGTGTTCCTGTCCTATCTTTTATGCTTTTAATGTTAAATTACTGCGTGAGAAGAACAAGGGGTGGGAACACTCTGAGAGTGCCTACATAATTCATGCTTGTACTGTTTGACAAAGATTAGTAGCACTCTGAGTGTTTCTATATAATTGTTTGTTCATGTCCTTCTCAAAAATGGGAATAAATCTTAAAAATGCTTCAACTTAGAATGTAGTGTGGTTTTTTTTTGGGTACCTTATTTTATCTGGTTAGCAAACTTTAAACAGAAAACTCTATACAAATTAGCAGTTGATTGCTAAAATTTTAGCCTTGTTAACTTGTGTTGGGAAAGGAGGGTTATGTCGGTAGCCAGAGCAGTACCAGCATAAGAAGAATCTCCATTGGAGGGAGGGAGAGTCCACAAAGCTCGACGACCTTCCATATATAGAGAGGTTATTTACTAATTGCTCATACAACGGAAAGAGTTCCATAAGCATCTTTTTACCTCTATATGTACCAATCACGTTATTATTCTCTCTGTGGTTGTTAGAAGCATAAATTTACATTGTCTCATCTTAACTGTGTGCTTCTGTGTTTTTTAGAGGCAAATTGATCTCAGTGAACAGGAGAACGTAATGGCTGGACTGGGACAGAAGAAGAAGGCATTGATGTTTCTGACAGGAGATAGAGAGCACATGCACTCACATGTAGAGACTCTGTGTTTGAGGTGTATGTGCTCTCTATACTCCTGTCATCATATTCAGCCTTTGCTATATGGCCTTGGATTTTGTGTGTTCCATTATTCTCCTCTTCACAGAGACATATTAAATTCCAATTGATATTGTTTATTTTCAGTGGAATTTATTTTATGTGCTGTAGTGGTCACCTGTTAATCCAACCTCTGCATAATATGATTTGATTAGTGAAATTTGAGTTAGGATGAGAGGGATATAGTGGGAGCCACATTTCAGTGGCAGAAGATCATCCTCCATGATATCATCTTTAGAAGAGTGATGGCCAGATGGAGAGAGCTTCCCTTTCAATATATAGAGAACTCACTGACTGGTTGTCCAGAGGTTCAGAGATAGTCCTGGATCCTTTTCTGCAAGTGGTTTTTCTTTGTTTTTGTTTTGATTTATTAATTGGTAAACAGTTATGGCAGATTTGAAACTTGAATCTCACCATTTATATTTATGTATATTTATAACATAATGACTATCATTAATTGAACTGCCTTGTAAATTTACATTATTGTTCTTTATTTGATCGCCAATTAAGCTGCCCAGTAAACTTACATTATTTTATTTTCTTGTTATTTATTTGATTGAAACTAGCGTATTAATTACAGTTTTTCAAGGTGAGTAGATGAGGCTGATGTTTTGAATGTTTATTGTTAAGAAAACTCTATTACATCAAGGTATACCATCTTATAAAGATCTTTGACTTGAATAAATTTTTGAAATACATGAATTGATATATGTTCAATGCTCCTCTGTACAAAATAATGAAGGTCTGATTGAAATCTATTTTATGGTTTAGGCAATTTAAGATTCATGTTTTATTTTCTATAATATTTTTAATGAGTTCTCAAAAATCGAGAAGAGCAGATTGAAACTTGTTGGAGCGCAGCACATTAAATCAACGAAAAAATCACAACAACAGCAAATAAAACATGCACACGAAAGACACAGTAATTTAACGTGGTTCACCCAAACCTCCTGAGCTACGTCCACACAACAGGGCATTGACAGTCTTTATTAATTCAAGCAGGAGATTACAATTCTCACACACCACACACACTCCCCAAAACAAACGTATGGAGACCTGTTATATAGCAGAAGAATCTAACAGCCTCATAAATCCTCTCAACTCAAATTTAGCATGCATTAACTCCCTCCCAACAAACTGGAGTTAATCTAGAAACAAATTCCTAATTTTTGTCACCTACTAAGATTTTTGCCTATTCTATTCAAAACAGAAAATCTCAAAAATCTCCACCTTGACAACAATTAGCCTGATGCCCTGTTATTATTATTTTATCTCTTCTGCAAGCCAAGAGAAGCCAAACACCAGCCGTTGGGGCTTCTCCAACAAAGATAAGCCAGGAATGATGTCCTGCACATTTTCCTCATGCACCCAAGAGAGACTTCAAGGATAACTTGCCCCATAAAATGATACTAAAATCTAACACGTTTTTGATTTACGCATAGCCCATCTCCTACCAATGTATCGCACTTCGACCATCGTCAGCAACTCCGAGGTTACCCTGTCACCAAACTCACCAAGCAAAACCTTCCAACCAAACCGCCTCTTTGTAGCTAGCGTTTAAGCAAGAACGTATTCTCATTTCCGGGGAGGGATAAAGCAACAATGTTCTCAGAGTTTGACATCTACCACAGCTCCACCCGCAAGAGTAAAGACGTACCCGAAGCCGACCCCCATCCAACGACTGCAAAATTGAATCAAACATATCCGCAAACAAATTCACTACTCTTAGAAGAGAAGCATAATAACTACTGTACCAAGTACCTAAGCACTGTATTTCACCGCCACTGTTTTAACGGACATGTACCTGCTGACAACCCCAACTGCATGTGAAATATCTGGTCGAGTACAAACCATCGCATACATTAAACACCCTACTACATTAGCATATGGAATTCGAGACATAAATTCCTTTTCTTCATCTGTATTAGGACATAAACCCGAAGAAAGCTTGAAATGGGAAGCGAAAGGGACTGAAACAGGCTTCACATTGTTCATACCAAACCTCAAAAGTATTTTCTCAATATACTTCTGTTGTGATAGCCACAACTTACCATTGCTCCTGTCTCTGAAAATCTCCATGCCCAAAATCTGTCTTGCTGCTCCTAGATCTTTCATATCGAATGTCCTTGCCATCTGAGTCTTCAACTTGTTGATTTCATCAATGCTTTTTCTTGCTAAAAGCATATCGTCAACATACAACACTAAGATAATGAACATGCCATTTTTCAATTGCTTGAAATACACACAATGATCATATTCACTTCTAACATATTTCTGACTCAACATGAAAGAATCAAACTTCCTATACCACTGCCGAGGCGACTGCTTCAGGCCATATAATGACTTCTTGAGCCTGCAGACAAATTTCTTATTGCGATGCTGAACAAACCCTTCCGGTTGTTCCATATAAATTTCCTCATCTAAGTCTCCATGTAGAAATGCAATCTTAACATCTAGTTGTTGTAACTCTAAATCAAACAAAGCAACTAATGCTAACACAATTCGAATTGAAACTATTTTAACCACTGGTGAAAAAATCTCATGAAAGTCAATACCGGCTTTCTGAGAAAACCCTTTTGCAACCAGTCGCGCTTTGTACCTGTCCTCCGTATCATTCACACCCCGTTTCAGCTTGTAAACCTATTTACACCCCACAGTTTCCCTGTCTTTCGGAAGCTCAACCAGATCCCATGTGCCATTCTTACTCAAGGCCATCATTTCGTCCTTCATGGCTGCTTTCCACTTGTCACTATTCGAACCTTCTATTGCTTCCTGATAGCACAGAGGTTCATTATCGTTAGCGATCAAAGCAACTGAAGTAACATAATCATCATACCTTTTCGGAACACGTTTTATCCTTGTAGACCTCCTTAAAGCTGTTTCTGGTTGACTATCATCTGTAGGAACTTCTTGCCGATTAGTATCTGAGACCTGTTCATGATCTAAACCTGAACCCTGTTCATGTTCTGAAACCTGTTCATGACTAGTATCTGAACTATGGTCATCATGACTATCATTAGAAGTGCTGTCAAACTGAATGTGCTGAAAATCAAATACATTATCCTGTTTCAATTTTCTATCTACATCTAACTGTACAAGAGAGGATTCATCAAACTTTACATCTCTGTTGATGATGATTTTGCGGGTAGTAGGATCCCACAATCTATATCCCTTTGTTCCAACACCATACCCAACAAAGATATACCTTTTTGACTTTGGATCTAATTTAGTTCGCTGATGTTTAGGCACTAGAGCATATGCATCACAACCAAACACTCTGAGTTTAGAATAATCACAAGGGTGTCCTTTCCATACCTCTTGCGGAATCTTGCAGTCTATCGCCGTCGATGGAGATCGGTTTATCACATAACAAGATGTTGCCACCGCTTCCGTCCACAACTCCTTTTGCAACCCGGCGTTACTCAGCATACTCCTTGCTCTCTCTAGAAGAGTCCTGTTCATGCGTTCAGCAACTCCATTTTGCTGAGGAGTATAAATCGTGATCTTATGTCTCTCGATCCCTGCATCCTTGCAATAGCTGTCAAACTCCTTGGAAGTAAACTCACCACCATTGTCAGTTCTTAAACACTTTATTGTTCTACCAGTGCTGTTTTCTACCAATGCTCTAAACTGTTTGAAAACTGAAAAAGCATCAGACTTCCTTTTCAACATGTAGACCCACACCTTCCTAGAAAAGTCATCAATAAATGATACAAAATACGACGAACCACCATATGACGCTGTAGGAGCTGGACCCCAAACATCTGAATGAATATAATCAAGTATCCCTTTACTAGTATGTTTGCCTATTTTAAATTTTTGTTTACTTTGTTTTCCAAACAAGCAATGTTTACAAAAATCTAACTTTCTAGACCTTAGATTAGGAAGTAACTTGCGATCAGCCAAAATTTTCAACCCTCTTTCACTCATATGCCCTAATCTTTGATGCCATAAGTGAATGGAACTACTGTCATGTTCAGACACAGTAGACACATGAACTGACCCTGTTCTTCCTTCTAACTGAAACATATTTCCTACTTTCTTAGCTTTCATTACTAGTAAAATACCTTTATAGATTTTCATAACTCCACCTTGAATTACAGTTTTATATCCATTCGTGTCAAGTGCTCCCAATGAAATTAGATTTTTTCTTAAGTCTGGAACATGTCTCAAATCTGTTAACAATTTAGTTGTGCCATCAAACATTTGCAGTTGTATGCTTCCTATCCCAACAATATTAGATGTGACATCATTACCCATGTACACGACTCCATCATTAACTGATCTATATGTCTTAAACCATTCTCTATGAATACACATGTGGTTTGATGCACCGGAATCTAACAACCAATGTTGACCATGATTTGACATATTAACAGACAACACTTCGTCTCTCATACCTGAACCAGATGCCGAACCTGTATCTGTCGCATTTGCCTCCTTCTTCTCTGTCGAAGAGTCTCCTTTCTTCTCTGTTTGCTGTCTCTTCCAGCAGTCTTTCTTCAAGTGCCCCGATCTGCCACAAAACCAGCACTTTACTTTGCTCTTCTTCCCTTTCGACTTTGAACGTGAATCGCTGCGCTTACCTGAGCGTCTTTCTCTAGAAAAATCTCTAGCCATCATCGCCTCTGATGTAGAGGTGTCAGCATTCGACTTCTTCCTCGTCTCCTCAGACAACATGGCTCCAACCACATCGTCAAACTCAAGAATAGCTGCATTACTGAAGCTTATGGAAGTAACAAAGTGATCCCACGATTCAGGCAATGTACACAATAGAGTTATTGCCTTATCCTCTGAATCAAATTTTACATCTAGACTTTGTAATTGTACCAATAGAGTATTGAAAACATTCAGATGGTCAGTAACTGAGGTACCTTCCTTCATCCGCAAACTGTACAGCTGCCGCTTCAGGAGAATCCGATTTGTCAAGGACTTCGTCATGTAGAGCTTCTCGAGCTTTATCCACAAGCCTGCGGCGGTCTTCTCTGACACAATGTTGAACAGAACGTCATCTTCCAGGCATAACCGAATTGCGCTCAGAGCTCTGTCATCCAACTCAACCCATTCATCCTCCGTCATGGTAGAAGGCCTTTTGCTCCTCCCCAACAGCGCTTTCGCCACGCCTTGTTGTACCAGCAGATCGTGCATCTTCAGCTTCCAGATCTCGAAATTGTTTTTGCCATTGAACTTCTCAATTTCAAACCGGGCATTTTGAGTTTTCGCCATCTTGTTTCAGCAAAAAACACAGTAATCTCCAGAACGAATTTTCAAATAAAGAATGCACTTTTAATTAAAAAATGCCTTTTAAAAAAAAAAATTGCCCTTGCCTTCCTTTAAGTGCCTCTCACTGCCTTTTAAAAAAAAATATTATCCTTGAACTTTGCCTTTCACTTCATACAAAACCCTCAAATCGATTTATAAAAATCGATTTAAAAAAAAAATAAAAAAATTTCACCTTAAAAAACAAAAAACCTTTCCTTTAATGTAATCGATTACACTTTACCACTTCATAAAAGGACTTTACATAATCGATTAAGGCCTTTACATAAAATATGGCCACTTCATAAAAGGACTTTACATAATCGATTAAGGCCTTTACATAAAATATGGCCACTTCATAAAAGGCCTTTACATAATCGATTAAAAAATATTGAAATATGTATATCGATTCTAAATACAAATCGATTTATTCAGACTTGCTCCACTTCAAAACGATTTTTAAAAAAACTTCAAATAATCGACTTTTCTTTTTTAAATCCAAGCGTTTAAGAAAAATTCAAATCGACTTCAAAAATCGTTTGACCGTAGCATAATTAAACGTTTGACCCAGTTTTACCAAACTCCAGAAAAAAGTCGACTTTTCTAACAGGCATATTGTTTTTCAAACTTCGGCTTCCACGACGGATGAAAATCTCAGTGAAAAATCCGACTGTAAGTGGGGAACCGCCATTTCCATGGTTCATTCAATATAAATTACTCCGGAAATTAACAAAACGACCACGTGCTGGCAATTAACAATTAATAACTCTGGCATTTAATCAAAAAACAAACGGATGTGCTTTGAAAAACTTACGCACAGCCAAAACGGGTCGACTGTTATGCGCTTCAACTCTGGAATGCAGGCACGCGTGTGACCAACTCTGCGTTCAAAACATAAAATCTCAACAAAACTTACTTATAATTAAAATATAAATAATAGGTTCTCTAAAATCAGGATTGAGCAGATTGACAACTATTTAGATTTTAGTTAGTTACATTGTGCAAGGCTCATTATTGAAAAGTAATTATAATTCTAATTAGTTCCATGGTGCATAACCAATTATTAAGAACCTCAGCATTCCATGTTCGTTTATTTGCAAGTTTTCTTATATATCTCGCTTCATATTAATGATATTTCTCGCTTCTCTTTCCTGGGTTTGAAATTTGAAGTTTTCTTATAAATTTTGATTTGATTCATATTACTGATATTTCTCATTGAGAACCTCACCACTCCATATTACTCACTTATTTACAAATTTTCTTATCTATCTCTATTTGGTTCACATGAGTGATATTTCCCACTAATTTTTCCTTGGTCTGAAACTTGAATATTCATTTACACAACCTCACTACATGCTCTATCTTTTTTTTCTTATTTCAAGATTTCTTTCTCCAGGTTTGGTTTAGGTTAAAGATATTTCTGAATTCTCTTTCACGTTAATCATCTTGGCGGTACTCTTTCCTACATTTGAAATTTAATGTTCCAAATTAATATGTTTGATTTCAGACTTATTCGTCTGAAAGGCTGACAACAATTATAATGAATGTGTTGCCTTTTCCTTCCTCTTTTAGCCGAAGACTTATTAGTCTGAAACGCCGAGGACTATAGTAAACGCAATGCCGTTTTTTCCTGTTGTTTTTGGAGACATATCATTCTTTAATTTAATTTAATTTAACTTTTACAGAGTTTTGTTATTGGAATATTAAGCCACTTGGATGGATAAGAATAAAAATATATTCAATATATAAGATGAATCACTGAACCAATTATTGATTTAGCACATGATACAAAATATTTACTAGATAAAATTCCTCAAAATATGAACAACCCACTTAGCCCAACTCACTAAAATTCATAATAAATTCTTGGAGCATATAATTGATTACTGTTCAGAAAAGCCCTAGCTTGAGGGTTCGGAGAGGCTGCAAAACCTTTGGAACTTTGCTGTTTTTTCTCAATTTTCTGGAAGCTGTTCGTCTCGACGGTGCTAGTGAGCGACGGTTCTAACACGAACAAGGCTTCACCGGACACACGAGGTAAGGCGTTATCTGTTCAACAATATAGGAAGAATAACACATTTCTTCCTTTCTCTAGAAGAACAAGTTAGAAATATTTAATTCCTACTTCTCTATGGTTTTAATTCTCCATTTAAAGAGTTTGTTCTTACATAATAGGAGTAGCTAGAATATAGTTTCTCCTAGTTTAGTGTGTGGTTGAGAGATTCTCTCAACCACATTACTGTACGTCCAAGATAGAATTCTTATTTTGAGACTATTGTTTGTATAAATATGTGTGTAATTTCCTTGATTCATAATATAGAATTTGAATATAGTATGTAGACTGATATTTTATCTTGGTATCAGAGCGTGGGCCTCGGCTCCTCGTGGGCTGAGGGAAATAGGAAATAAGAGAGTTTTTGTTTTAGCTGTTTGTTTGTCCATCGAGCCTGGTTTGATGCTGTAGCAATTTGAAAGAGCTGCCGTAGGATTGAAACAGATTGCTGGAATTCGTGACAAGATTTGGAGGTTGTGATCGTTGGAGTTTTGCGTGGTTTAAAGATTTCCATGCTGCGAAGGTTGTAAGCGTCAAGCTCCGGTTCTGAAGAAGCGTGTCGAGGCCTGCGGCGTTGGGGAGGCCGTTGTTTTTTTGTTTTATAGTGCTGTGGAACGTTTCCAAGCCATAGTAGAGCGGTGTGCTTACCGTGAAGTGGAGAACAACAGAAGGAGAAGATTGAGAAATCCGAAAATGTCACGTTGTTTGCAGGATATGCTCAGCAAGTGAACGTATGAGGAAAAGTCACGTCTGTGTTTGGTTTGTGGACTAGCCACAGGAATTGGAGCTGTATGGAACACAGCAGACATCGAACCCAGATCGTCAGTTCCTATCCTTGGCCTTGGCACTGTGGGCCTTGCAGTTGCAGAGGGTGCCAGGCTAAGACAAGCATCGATGATAATTGGTCTGGGGTTTGACAATGCTATTAGGATTTGATTCGAATCCAACAAAGCTAAGCCTTCTTCCAGCAGAGTTATTTATTGGTCGGAGGATTGTGGCATCAGTGTTTGGTGGATTCAAGGGAAAATACCCATTGCCTAATCTTATTGAAAAATATGCAGGATATCGTGTTAGTTTTTTATCTCAGCGTTGTTTGTGTTCGCAGCGTGGGTAGGGAAGGACCACCGAGGCGTCCTCGTGGGCCTCGTTGCTTGCGGGTTCATGTTCGTGAGCCAGGAGATCGACGCTGCCATGGGCTGCATTGTGGGCAGAGAGAGATTATGTCTCGGATTTGCTCTCAAAATTTTCATGTCATGCTGTTGATTTGAACGCGCCATCTCCTCTTCTGCAATGCTATAATAATCCCCTGTTAAAAATTGGATGATCATTGCATTTGTCGATGTTTGCAGACATTAGTTCAGAGATAAGTGGTATGCGATGAGACCTGCGAGCTCTCATTGTTGAAAAGAATTATGTGCCTATCATGCTTCATCTCACATGGAAAACAAGCAGGGGCCCCCTCTCTCTAATGTGGACTTGATCGATCCAGAGATCCTTTGACGGTGGAGGAGGTGGAAAAAGTTGTTGGTTGAAGAAGTTACATGCCTGAAATTGATCCGGTTGGTTTGCTGTAGTCATCTAGTCAAATCCCTAATCTCTGATGTCTGGAAATTATTATATTTTTGTTGGAAGCCTGCGAGTCTGCATAAGGGATGTGTTAACAGAGTGGTAGGGATCTGCTAGAGGTGATCTTCTAAATAATTGAGCCAATGTTCTATTGTGAAATTTTTTGTTCTATTTTTGAAGCTGCAGAGCCGACCTGTGTGTTCATGCGCACTTTGGAGAAGAGCATACGGTGAGTGATTGGTACACTCAATGTGGACGAGGTCTCTGTGTGAGCGCAGCCTCACCGTTTTCTGTGTTTAGCCATTGATTAGTCGTTGTGGAGATCTACACGTGGAGTTTCACCTAGTGAGTCAGTGGAGAGGTATGTGATTTCATATCATGTGAACTTACACCTGCGCATTTGTATGACGCTCATGGTGTGAGAACTGGAGCTAATGTGGAATCATAGGGAAACGTGCACGGTCTGCATAAAGGCTGAGGTTGTTTATTTGGTGGCACTATGCCGAAACAATAGTGCTTCTATGATGGTGTTATTAACATGTTAGATGAATAGGATGCATGTAGATCCATGTAGGTATGGCAGCCAAAGCACTGCGTATATCCTACTAAACCTAGCTTGAACTCTTTAAAGCATCCGTTTATCAGGTTGGATCCGCTCCCTAATAGAAATGGACACAGAACAATGCTTCAGTAATGGATATTATAAGGGGGTTCAATATGGCGAAGGATCTGCTTTGATATTCATGGGAACCGGGTGTACAAATGGCGTGCCGAGTGCAAGGTACCTGGAGAAACCATGGTATCAGAGGATATAGATCATTGAAAAATGGCTCGGGTGTTACTCCCCTTGCTGCATCTCAGTCAATATACACAGAAAGGAAAAGTTTATGCTACTGTCAAATGTTTTTTTTTAAATTTTCTGATGATGTTTTTTAAATTTGTAATGTATTGATTAACTGTCATGACAATGAAATTGGTTGTAATTTAAGTGACATTAGTATGACCAACTATTGTCACAATTTTGAGTGTGTGTTGGAACTGGTCATTCCAACACTAAACAAATTTGCAGGATATGATGAAGACATGACAATTATGTCAGAGATTGGAGGATGACCAAGTTTGTGCGTGCCCAGTGTGATGGAAACAGATTGTGGAGACAGATTTTCATGTTCAATTGCGAGGAGATTAGCTGGACAATGGGTCTTAGTTGTTGCAGTACGTCAGCGAGAATGAGGCAGCATGCTTGGAAGCAGTTACCAAGCCTAGATACTGTGAGTAGAGGAAGTGGAATTATGTTGCCAGGGGAATGGATACTGAAACACGATGGAGGATTGGATTGTGGAGTTCTAGAATATTGTTCTTGAAGGGAAAATCGTGTTTTCTTCGTGTGGCCGTGAGTGCCTATGTATGGATCATCAGTGTTTGAATGCACTATATTGAGTCCAGTTGAAAAGTCATCAATCCAGTTTCTTTATCAATGGACCCATCATAGGTATCGTTGGAATGGTTGCTCGTATGTTTGGGAAATAATCATCTTTGGGCAAAGAGGGAATTAATGTGAAGAGTTTATTTTGTATTTTCGTGGAATCATGTTTAAATATTATTGAGCCTTATTGAGCCTAGCTAACTCAATGTAGGCAAAGTTATTTTGTTAGAATTTGCAACTCTAACGAATGACAGGTTAAGCATGGAGTTCCAAGAAATTATTTTACAAAGACAAGGAAGCCCAGGATATAGGAGAAGATGAGGTAATGAAGCAGAAACACCGTTTATGGTGGACAAAAAAGTAGATGTTTGTTTGAGTTAGTGTGGTTTGTGGAATAGACTCCCTAGCATGTTATAAGCAAGTCTAGATGGTTGTTGTAATGGTCATTATGTGTACCCAGAAACTCCAAAATGTTGAAGTATGGAATGTAAGCCTTGTAAAGGCACCTGAAAGTTCGTGGTGATCTTAAAACCACTTTGTAATGGTTTGTGGTGAGCCAGAAACCACACATATATCGCCTTTGTGGCTGCTTGGTGGTGAGCCATAAACCACCTATAGAGCCTTTTGGCTGGATCGCCTTTGTGGTTAAAAGTGCCTTGTGGCTGCATGTACACGAGAGCTTTGTGCTTTGTAGAGAAGGTGGACTGCAGTAACGCCTGGCTCACAGTCTCAGATGATTCATTAATCTCTGAGCATAAGAGAGTTGGCATGCTTTCTTTGCTGACAGTCATGCTGAGAAGCGCAATTGGCGCGACTGTTCAGTACATACTCGCACCAACGCGCCAAATCAAGAGATTGGCATGGAAGCACACGATAAACCCGTGTCAAGATTTTACCTTGCAAAGTTTTTGTTTTGGGTGCGGATTTTTGTTTGGGAAGATGCCACCTCACCTTCAGTGGAAGATCCGCGGGAAGCCTCACCTTCGCTGGAAGATCTGCGGGAGTTGCAGATCAGAAGTTGCGGATCTGTCCGGGAGAGGCAGATTGTGTTTTGGAGATTCTGCATATGCAATTCGCCCAATGGTGGTGGATTTGTAGGTAAATATATGCAGTGATAATGGTCGACAAAAACATGTATGCGAAGGTGTAACACCCCCAATTTATGTGTTGAATTTGAAAAGTTAGATATTTGAACTTTAATCCTAAGGGGAGTGGACCCCAAAGGATAAGTATGGTGTGAATGTAATTTAATATTTAAATTGATGAAATAAATAACATGATTGTGCATTTTGACCAAGATGAGAATTAGAGATCACTTGCCCAATCCATGAGGATGGATAAGGTAACAAATCCCCACAATCTTTCAAAAATCCTTGAAAGAAATTAATTTAGATTTTGAGGAGGAATCTAAATTTCCCCAATGAAGAGGAAAGTAGTTGGGAAGAGGTAATAAAAGCTGGAAAAGCTGAGGAAAAGCATAAAACAACTTTAAAGAGTCCCAAAATGGGAAGCCTAGGCTAAACAGGAAGAAAAGCATCCTGCTATTCTGGACGCAAAATTAGAAACATGCTTTGGGGAAACATGAGCTTAAATAAGCTGCTCCTAAGAAGATCAGAGGTTGATCTGTGATGGAGGTGATCTCAGCTCGGGGGTGAGTTCTGGGAGACAAAGAGGACTCTAAGGTTGGGAGGTTGGTCATTTGCAATAGTGGTATGTTGTTGAAATTCTTGTTTATTTTGATTTATTATGGTATGAATTGGCTACATATAAAATTTAAGGGAATTGTATGATTGATTTTAGTACTACATTTAACAGAATCCATCTTAAGGCATTCACCTACCAGATTCTGTTTAGTTGTAGACCAGTAATCCATAGAGTAGAAACCCACAGAAACTCTAAACCCAAGAAGGTCTAAATTTGAAGGTACTTAGTCTCCATAGATAATTAAACATTTAATGGTTTCATATATATATACAAAGGTGAAATTATATGTCCATATGTTAGAAAACTATGGTAGCAGATCTGAAATTTACATGGTACAATACAAGAGAAGCAAGGACATTAGAATATGTATTTCGAAATTTTATAACTTG
The DNA here is from genome assembly GCA_034641835.2 of Pinus albicaulis. NCBI lineage: Eukaryota > Viridiplantae > Streptophyta > Pinopsida > Pinales > Pinaceae > Pinus > Pinus albicaulis. Next base: position 1,122,041,538 of record CM076579.1, on the reverse strand, counting down.
AGAAGAAATTCTACTCTATAGAAGTGTTATATCATTTATAGCATTTATAAGTGTATATATTGCATTTCTAAATCTACCTTTAATCCTTGAAATAAGTATCATAGCCAAAAGACTCAACCTATAATTAAGGTACTCTGCCCAATTTCTATCGAATACATCTACATAGGCATCAAGTAAAATCCAAAATAGAATACAAGTGCCGTGAGCTAAAATAATAATAATACATACATATATGTATCAAAAATAGGATATAAGAGCCGTGAGAAAAAACAATAACTCATTGTAACAACGATTTTAAATGAGTAGTTGGCCGGAAGAAATATATATATGAACCATATAGCCACTGGGATTAATACGAAATCATAGTTGTTATTTAATCTACTAGGAGTTGTGCCTATGTCAAACCAAATAGTGAAATCGCCATCTGCACAGGACGTTCATACAACATAAGACATCAACGTTCTGTCATTTACGAATCACATTTTCAATATCAGTATTCTGCTTATGATACTACCTAGAAGTACAAAACCTACTGGTAGATAAACGCGCATCTCACTATACAAGTCAGTTATAACAGTCGGTTTTTAATCTTAAGAAGATTCGAAGAAAACACTTGAAGCAGTTATGATACTCTGCCCATCCCTGCAAAATCCGATTCTCATATAAACACACAGATATAAAAAAAAAACAAGTAAATCGTAACGCATGACATCTCATTATCAGTGACGACTCGCGTTGAAGCGAGCTAGAAGGTCCAACAGAGAATTTCCAGTAGCATGAGAAAGGTCAAGCAGGATTCCAGTAATGGTTGTAATAGCCAACGAAAAATTGTGTAGGTAAATGCATAAGCAGCGAGTTACTAATTACAGTGGTTAAATAAAAAAAAACGAAACTGACATCGTATTCCCTAATAATCTGGAAGTTAACATTATACAACTTATATGATTTAAAGAGTATACCATATACCGAAAACTTGAGCCAGAGGAATAAAGGGGCCATTTCACTCTAACTGTATATGACTGAATAAATACTTAAGTTCATAGGCAGCGAGCCCAAAATTTAAACGTAGAGTTGAGAATACTTCTATAGATACATAAACAAAATGGTAAAACGAGAAGAATAGGTAGCATTACGCTGGATAGTCATCATGAGAAATGCAGGTAGTAGAAAAGCGTGTAAATGATCTCAAACCCCCTTCGCAAAACCAAATATGACAAATAGATATGGAAATATTGTAAAATGGCTGACGGAGTTATCGCCATTATCACGCGATACTAACCACAATTTAAATACAGGACCAATGTATATGCCAGCTACCCACAGTGGTTAACGAAAAACAAAATGTTAACGTCACGGTAGAAACGTGACGGGAAATCTGAAGAGCTCAGGAAACATTCACGGCTGAGTTGAGTTGGCTCACTCATGCCGAAAATCTCAGCGTAATGAGTCCAGCACAATCGCTAAACTCAACTGCAGAATCCCTTTTGTTTCCTGTATGAAGAAATGGGACAATTACCAATAGATAATCGTACCCAGTCAAGAATGAAGTGAGCCAATGAGCTAGAAACCCTTACCTTGCCACCTCCGAACACGAGCAAATCTGCGCACAGGAGCCAGGTAACTGAGTGGGTTCCGTCAGTATAGTTGGGTCTCCGACCTTCCAGCATCGTAGCTCTGGAAATAAAAGAATCGGAAGAAATTTACAGAGGTTCGAACCATATTATCAAAACTAAAATAGGTTAACACGAAAGGAATAGAGGGAACATTTCGAAACAGAATACGCTTACCTACTGCATTCTCCCTATGTTGATGGTAGTCTGGTATAGTCGGGAAAGATAGAAGTCTGGCATAATGCATCTGTCATACACTAAGTTAGTGATTTAAACATCTGCATTGTCAAGCTATCTAATTCTCTGGTTCAAATCAACATTTCACTTAACTGAATCGCAAAATGCAACCCCAGGACTTAGAAAAGATACCAGAAAAAGAGGATCACGAATCCTTGGCTACCATACCTGAAGAGTTGATTTACCTGGCCTGTAGTGGCTGTGAAATCCAACACAGAACAAAAAAAACCCATCCATAGGCGCCAGAGCTTAGCAGGGTTTGGAGTGAACCGATCTTATGTAAACCATTCCGGGAGAATGATAGGAACACTCAAACGCCATCACCGTCCATCTGTCAGTCAGGTGGTTCGAAGGAATCCCTATGAACTCTGAAACCCTCTGCATACAGCACACCCAATACACATAATATGTATAAACAAATAAAACTCCACGCCGTTGACAGGAATTATGTACCACAAGGAATTGCAACAAGCAAGTCGATCGAGTTAATGCAACAGAGTGACCGGGGAAGGCGTCTCACCCGAGGGTCGAGCAATTAAGGTTGCAGCGCATCACCTACAGTAAGTACTCTCGTGTCATCTTGTGGATAGTCGAGGTCCGAGCCATTCAGCTACGCTCGAGCCGAGACTTCATCCCATAGCATGCGAAAAATAACCTGAAAACCCTAGCATTGAATTTGGTATTGGTAAATCGACGGCGTGATTTAATGGACAGCTGTTGACAGTCAGCCAAACGATCATAAATAAACTTGTACACACACGAATATAGATGGGACCGAGTCACTCGTATGCTTTTCGTTGTGTATCAAATCACCAATCTGAACGTTGAAATATATATACCATGAGGGAAAATCGAACCCATATTGCTATACGAGGTAGATTTCCGCCCACGATAAATTCATCCATGGCTACTTCATTCGACCTTAATGAATAGGGAAAAGTAATTATATATGTTATTAAATTGTTAACATATATACATATATATGTGCACATTCAATTCATATTATTAAAGGGTTTAAATATATATATGAATTCTATATGTGATATATATATGTGGATTCAAGAATATTGCCAAAGGATATGTGATATATATGTGTTACAGATATATGTGTATGGGAGGTTACTGAAAGGTAGGAATGTCCATAGAGTCTATGCTTATATTATGTCTAGGGAGAATATCCTATGTTAATACAAAGGGTTATGAAAGTTATATACATGGTTGTAATGTATACTAGGAGGAACATTCAATGCTACCAATAAGGGATAGTGGAAAAGAACTCCTGAAGTTGGTAAGAGATACTAGATGAGTAGAAGAAATTTTATCAAGATAGAATTTGACAGTAAATTTCTGAACACCTTACTCAAACAACCAGGTGAAAAAAAAAATAAAAAAAATTCTTAAACTAGAGGTGTTACAGAAGGACATCCTACAAGACTAGCGGTTGCAGCGGTTGGTACCCATGCATTCCGATGGATGGTTTCTCTTTTATATGGACGTCGACATATTCTTTGTTATGTTTGACCACAACCAGACTTTTTGAATTAACATCATGACAAGTAGTCATTAAGGGGGGGAGTTAGAAATATTTAATTCCTACTTGTCTATGGTTGTAATTCTCCATTTGAGGAGTTTGTTTCTACATAATAGGAGTAGCTAGAATATAGTTTCTCCTAGTTTAGTGTGTGGTTGAGAGAATCTCTCAACCAAATTACTGTACGTCCAAGATAGAATTCCTATCTTGAGACTATTTTTTGTATAAATATGTGTGTAATTTTTTTGATTCATAATATAGAATTTGAATATAGTCTGCAGACTGATATTTTATCTGGAAAAAAAACAGTAGCTAAGGCTGGGTAATCAACCCTAAACTTACATATTAAAGAAATGATATCATGACTGTCTGTCCATTTGTGGTATGTTGTCATGTCATTAGAATGGTGTCAGTGAGAGCTTCAAATTGCTTCTCAATATTGCCTTATCATGTCATTAGAATTAGAACGATGTATAATGGTGTAAGTGACACTTTTAAATGGATTTTTATTGTGTCATTTCATTAAAATTTATAAGTGAGGGGTAAGAGTTTTGGTAAATACTATGTACTATATAGTAAATTAATTAATTATTAGCTTACTTTATTTTTATTTTTTTAATTGAATAATTTTTTAATTTTATTTAACTAATAAAATGTAAAAGTAATAAGCCAATTATTAATTATTAAATTGTGAAGTTTATATTTACCAATTTGTAAAAGAGTGAGTTAATTATTAACTTACAACACAGTATGTGCTTAATATAATAATTGTATATGTCAAAAGTTTCAAATATTTTTTCAATATCGTCATATCATTAAAAAATGTTAATTAGAAATTTTGTCAGATCATTAGAATTAAGTCTCTAAAAAGTGAGAATTTCTAGTGCTTTCTCAATCTTTTCCATACATTTAAATTAGTGATGGGATGAAACTAAACTGTACATAAATCAATTTTAAAAAGTGATGGGATGAAACTAAATTGGCCATAAATCAATTAAAAGGTGAGATTTTCAAGTGGTTTTTCAATCTTTTCCATAAATTTAAAATAGCGATGGGATCAAACTAAACTATATATAAATAAAATAATATTTGTTTAATAGATTCATTTAAATACATAATTTTTAGATGATATATTTATGGTGTAAAGTGTTTTTTTTATATGAAAAAAACTCTCTCAAATACCATTTGTACCATTATGCACCATTGATTTTGATGTTAGACGATTGAAAAAGTTTCTACTTTTGAATTAAATACAGTTATTAATAAGTTATAAAAATAATCAAATAAATGTTCGTTGGATTTTCAATTGCCACTGAAAACTTCGTAGAAGACCATTACATCCTGGCGTGGAGCTTCAAAACCAATGGAACTGAGTCTCCTTTGGATGTGTCGCATCTCCGCTGTTGTTCTCTTCTCGTTGATGGTTATGGCGTCCGCAGAAGACTGAAGAAAAGATTTCTGCATACTGTGACGAGTCTCAAATGTCTTCGGAGGTACATATAATAGAATGAAACATGGCCTCTTGTTTTACATATAAATGAATTCCATTGATCGCGCTTACCGTTTGTGTCTGATTCGGTTGAGACATTGTAAAGGAAGCAAAAAAGGACTAGAAGGGTTTGAGGCTCATGGTAAAGCTCACCATTCAGAACAGGCAGGCCAAGGTGGTTGTGGTGCCGAGTGTGGCTGCCCTGGTCATAAAAGCGTTGAAGGAGCCCAAGAGAGATAGGAACAAGACTCAAACACAATGGAAATATCTCCCTAGATGATGTCATTGAGATTGCTAAGGTTATGAGGCCAAGGTCCATGGCGAAGGAATTGGCCGGGTCGGTGAAGGAGATTCTGGGCACATGCCTCTCCATTGGCTACATGGTATATGGAAAGGATCCCAAGGATATCCAGACCGAGATTGATGAAGGAGAGATCGAGATCGCCGAGAATGAAGGAATAATTGACATTTGGTAATTGAAATGAAAGCCTTTTGTTATTTTTATTGTTAAGTGTTTGTTCATTTTTTTAGGGTTTTAAGGTTTAAGGAAGTTGAAAACTGGAAGAAGGTGGCCTGTGAATTTGATTTCATGACCTTGGGGGGTTTTGAGACATTTAGGGGCCCGTGAATTTCATTTCAGGCCCTAGGGATTTTGAGGCATTTTCCACTTCTTTGAAGACTTTGGGTAGTTAGATAATATATGTACGCGCCGATCCACTAGATGGATGGAGGAATTTGTTGGAAGATAAATTATCGTTGACATTATAATTAGTGTTTTCTTGTTTTATTGTTGCATTTGCATTATATGAATTAAAGCGTGTTGGTATTGTGTGGGTTGGTTATGATAATTTAGCAGAAGTTAAGTTTAATTGATGAGCAAATATGACTATGAAATAAAGGTTTTTGATATGGCTTTGGAAGTTAAAATGCTCTATTTTTCACATTTTAATTCAATTGATGTATTATTTGTTTTTCACAGAAAATAGTTGCAAGTGTGTAGAACTCCTATTTTTATTTTTATCATACAAAATGCGATTTTGATGATACTTATATGTGTGAGCAATACTCTCAACGATACTGGCCATGGCATTATTATTTTCTATAAATGGAAAAGGGAAATGAATTTAGAAAGTTATTCAATATTGTTATTTTTATGTCGAGGTTTGCCACCCAAAGATTACCCTCCCCATTCATAGGCCATCTTCTCTTAGAAAAAGAAATAACGACAAATTTAGTCGTGGATGCTGGTCGAGCATCTTGGATTTCCTAGTTCTCTTTTGAGTGTGATGCAGTCATTTTGTCTGCTTTATGAAATTTGTTGGTTGGTCGAGTCTTTGAAAGGCTTTGCCTACAAACTGCATTTCACTGACATAAGTACATTCATATCTTGATGGTCATGATACTCAAATTCCAAAATTTCTTAATGCTTAATCAAAACATTAATAAGTGATTTCATTGCTCAACCTTTTTTTTTTGTAAGTTATGAGTGATGCAGCCATTTTCTTTTTAATGCATTACGAAAGTTACCGGTTGGTGGTCTTTAAAAAGTCGAAATTCTGTAAAAGTAAATACAAGTTTTGTTTGTCCATACTACTCATAAGTTCTGAAAAATCATATTTGAGAATATACTAATCATGCACATTTGTATTATACAACCCATAAAAGATTCTCCTAATTTATGTATATATTAGACATGGTCAATAAAAATGCCTTAGTAGGTGCTATTTTGGAGCTTCCGCTATACAATTGGTTATGTCACAAGGTGCTTCAGGAATTAGATTTCAGAAATTATATTGTCATTAACTTTCACCCTGTAATTTTATGGAAGGAATACTGAATTTTCCAAGTTGCAATTGACCATTGCTTGTTATTTGGCTGATATTCACTTCAAACGTGAGTTTACTTCTTCCAAGTACACAATATACGTTGTAAAACCTGAGTCGATGACCACACTATTTTTAATGGAGACTTAACTTTTCCAAGGAAAATACAGATAGTGAATTCTGTTACATTTTGATATATTTACTTATTATTATTATTATTTTAATGAAAGGTCATCATTTTGCATTCAAAGGGAGTTGGAAACAAGGCGAGAACTCTTCACAATTTTCAATATCTTCACTGTTCAAGTACACCCGCATGGGTTTTTTCTTGCCTCTGTGGATTGTCGTGACTCCTAACTACAATTCTACAAAGAAATATACCATAGAATTTACAAAAGACTAATAAGAAGATAAATAATATTAATATTTAAGGTATAAATAATTCATAGGTTTTATAAATTAATTTTTGAGTTTAATATATTTTTTTTGTGTTTTTTATATTGATTGTTTGTGTTTTTTTATCCATTGTGTTTAAAATAATGCTCAATTGGATTAATTAATATTTTGGATTTATAATATTAAAATTTTGGGTTTATTTGTTCCTTGAGTTTATAATACTAATAATTTTTTTGGTTATAATATTAATATTTATCTTTTAGGTTTATAATATTTTTCACCAAAGTTTAGTAATTTTTTGGGTTTATATTATTAAAGGCTTGGGTTTATTTGTTCCTTAAGTTTATAATATTAATAATTTCTTTGGTTTATCATTTAATCTTTGGGTTTATTAATCCCTTGAGTTTAAAATATTAGTTCCTAGGCTTTAGTAATTGTTTATGTTTTTAATATTAATTTGTTTGCTTGGGTTTTTAAGATTGTCTTAATGTTTAAATCAAGCATGGTGAACCTTGTTTATTTCATGACTTATAGTATTTATCTAATGGTTTATATACTTAAGGTTTATAATATTAATCTCTTAGATTTAATATTATTCCCTTAAGTTTATAAACCCTTCATCTTTTAGTATTAATCCCTTGGGTTTATTATTTCCTTGAGTTTTTAATATCAATCCATTGAGTTTATTGATCCTTTAGTTTATTAATTTGTTGGGTTTATAATTTTAACAATCCCTAAGGTTGATTGATCGCTTTGGGTTATAATATTAATAATCATGCGAGTTTATCATTTTTTTAAAAATATTAATTCCTAGGCTTTATTAATCTCCTATGTTTTTAATATGGATCCCTTTGGCTTGTTGATCCCTTAGGTTTTTAATATTTATCCCTTGAGTTCACCAATTCATTGGGTTTATAATTTTAAACCTTTGATTTTATTAGTTATTTTGGTTTGTAATATTAATAATCCCTTGGGTTTATTAATCTCTTGAATTTAAAATATTAATTCTTAGGATTTATTAATTTCTTGGGTTTTTTATATTAGTTTGTTGGGTTTATTGATTCTCCGGGTTTATTAATCACTTGAGTTTATTAATAATTTGTATTTATAATATTAATATGTTGGGTTTATAATATTACTAATCCCTTTGGTTTATTTATGTTTTGTGTTTATAATATCAATAATTTTTTGGGTTTGTTGATCCATTGGGTTTATAACATTGATCCTTTGAGTTTTCTAATTCTTTGGGTTGGTAATATTAGTCTTTTGGTTTATAAAATCCAAATAATATTAAATGCTTGGGTTTATTTTTTCCTTACGTTTATAATATTAATAATTCCTTTCGTTTATAATTTAATCCCTTGTATTTATTAATCTCTTGAGTTTAAAATATTAATTCCTAGGTTTTATTAATCGTTTGGGTTTTTTAGTAGTCCCTTTGGTTTATAAAATCCCAATATTAAGGGTTAAAATTAGTGCTATAGTTTATTATTAATCCATGGTCCAATGTCACATTATGAAAAATATTATCTCAATATGAAAATAAACCATAGTCAACCATTGTCAATCATCGTCAACCATTTTTAATCATGGTCTACCATGGTCAAATGTCACATTCTGACAAATATTGTCTCAATATGAAAATCAACCATGGCCAACCATGGTCATCCTTGGTCGAACGTACGTCGCATTTTGACAAATATTGTATTAATGTTTAAATCAAGTATGGTCAACCATTTTTATTTCACGGTATAGTATTTATCTAAGATTTTATATACTTAAGTGTTTATAATATTAATCTCTTAGGTTTAATATTATTCCTTTGGGTTTATAAACCCTTTATTTTTTAGTATAATCTCTTGGATTTATTATTTCCTTGGGTTTGTAATATAAATCCATTGGGTTTAGTGATCTTAGGGTTCATATTCTAAGGGTATCAATAATTCATAGGTTTTATAATATAAAACTTTGGGTTTAATATAAATCCCTTCTATTTTTAATATTGATCACTTGCCTTTTTTTATCCCTTGATTTTATAATATTTTTCACTTAGGTTTACTAATTCTTTGGGTTTATAATATTAAACACATGTTTTTATTTGTTCCTTAAGTTTATAATATTAATAATTCATTTAGTTTATAATATTAATATTTATCCCTTGGGTTTATAATATTTCTCCCTTAGGTTTACTAATTTCTTGGGTTTATAATATTAAACGCTTTGGTTTATTTGTTCCTTAAGTTTATAATATTAATAATTCCTTTGGTTTATCATTTAATCTCTTGGGTTTATCAATACTTTGAGTTTAAAATATTAATTCCTACACTTGATTAATTGTTTGGGTTTTTAATATTAGTTAGTTTGTTTAGTTTTTTAATATGGTCTCAATGTTTATCAATCATTTGAGTTTAAAATATTAATTCCTAGACTTTATTAATTTTTTGGGTTATTAATATTAGTTAGTTTGTTTAGTTTTTTAATATGGTCTCAATGTTTAAATCAAGCATGGTGAACCATGTTTATTTCACGGTTTATAGTATTTATCTAGGGGTTTATAATATTAATATCTTAGGTTTAATATTATTCCCTTAAGTTTATAAACCCTTTATTTTTTAATATTAATCCATTGGGTTTATTATTTCATTGGGTTTTTAATATCAATCCATTGAATTTATGGATCCTTTAGTTTATTAATTCATTAGTTTTATAATATTAACAATCCCTAAGGCTAATTGACCGCTTTGGTTTATAATATTAATAATCTTGTGAGTTTATCATTCCTTTGTATTTAAATTATTAATTCCTAGGCGTTAATTAGTAATCTTGTGTGTTTATCATTCCTTTTTATTTAAAATATTATTTCCTAGGCTTTATTAATCTCTTCTGTTTTTAATACTAATCCCTTGGGCTGGTTGACCCCTTAGGTTTTTAATATTTATCCCTTGGGTTCACCAATTCCTTGTGTTTATAATATTAAACCCTTAGGTTTATTATTTCTTTTCGTTTATAATAATAATAATCCCTTGGGTTTATTAATCTCTTGAATTTAAAGTATAAACTCTTAGGGTTTATTAATTTCTTGGGTTTTTGATATTAGTTTGTTGGGTTTATTGATTCTACGGGTTTATTAATAATTTGTATTTATAACATTAATATGTTGGGTTTATAATATTAATATTCCCTTGGGTTTATTGATGTTTTGTGTTTATAATATTAATAATTCCATGGGTTTGTTGATCAATTGGGTTTATAACATTGATCCCTTGAGTTTTCTAATTCTTTGGGTTGGTAATATTAGTCTCTTTGATTTATTAAATCCTAATAAGATTAAATGCTTAGATTTATTTGTTCCTTAAGTTTAAAATATTAATAATTCCTTTGGTTTATCATTTAATCCCTTGGATTTGTTAATCTCTTGAGTTTAAAATATTAATTCCTAGGCGTTATTAATCATTTGGGTTTTTAGTCTTTTAGGTTTATGAAATCCCAATATTAAGAGTTAAATATTAGTACTAAAGTTTAATATTAATTCATGGTCCAATGTCACATTATGAATTTATGACAAAGATTGTCTCAATATGAAAATAAACCATGGTCAACTGTTGTCAATCATCTTCATCCATATTCAATCATGGTCAACCATGGTTGAATGTCACATTGTGACAAAGATTGTCTCAATGTATTATATTGTATTATATGATAGAAACCAGAAAAATATTCATATTGAGTAAAATTTGCATGCCACTGAATCATTTGGTATCAAAGAAAGTTTCTTTGAGTATTTTGTGGAGATTCTAGAGATCTAGATCGATGGGGCCAAAAACCGTAAAACCATAATCATAGCCAATGAATCTGTGAGCAAAAATCGTGATCTTGTAGAGGTGAGGTTTTCACGGCTCGAACAACAAGTCATAGATATAAACCACAATGTAAACCTCCCCATGGTGTCCCTAAGAAATAATATAGGGATATTTGAAGATGGTGGGGGTTTGAATGTAGAGGAAAAATAAGAAGGGGGATCAGGGGATCGAGAAGACACAAAGAACCAATCAAAGAAAGAACCCAAAAAATATCAAACCTGTTTGAGTGTAGTGAATTAACCAATGTTTAAAATGGAAGAAAAAATCAATATCAAGCTTTACCATGATGATATCGACACTCTGAAGTTGAACCACTGGTTGCAACAACTAGGAGTTTATTTCAGTGTCCATCAAATTTAGGAAGGAAAACAAATATCATTCATGCAGATGAAATTAAAGGGCCATGCACTGACTTGGTGGGGGAGCCACATAGAAACCTTAAGGTTAGAGGGAGAAACTATAATGATTAAGTAGGAGGATTTCAAAAGTGTAATTAAGTCACAATTTTATCCCATTGGTCACGTGGAGGACCAATGGATATGGTGGCATTATTTTAGGAAAAATCTAGGCCAAAGCATGCAGGCTAAGTACACCACATAATTTAGGAATATGACTATAATGTTGGATATCTCTCCAAAGAACCCATATGTACTCCTCAAGTATTTGTGGGTTTTGCACTACCATTTGTGTGAGTAAGTGATGTTTTTCAAGTCCAAATTAGTGGACGAGGCTTGTGTACAAGCACATACTTAGAGAATACAGGCCTAAGGAGAGCGCAATCAAATGGATATAGGTAGAAGGAGAAACAAGAAGCTTTGAAGGAGGGGAAGAAGAAGAAAAATGGGGGAAACAATAAGAATATGAAAATCACAACGCACTAGTGCAAGGACCCTAGAAACCACTACAACCACTAAAACATTGATGGCCATACAGAGGGGAAGTGCTGGAAATTCCACCTAGATCTAAACCCAAATAAAAAGAATAAAAATACTAAGAAGAAGAATCTCATGGCCACTCATTCGAGCAACCAAGTTGAAAGAAACACGGAGGTGGATGAGAAGATCGTATGTACATAAGTGCAGAATGAGGTGAATATGAGTAGTGTTCAATAACAAGAAGATAAATAAATGACCAAATTCTTCCATATAAAGATACATGTCAAGAATACAAAGATTGATGCTATGTTTGACTCAGGAGCATAAACAAATCTCATTGCAACAGAGTCAGTCAAGAATTTGGGGCTGGAAGTTCGTGATCATCCAAACACATATCCATTGGGATTGATAACTAAGGATGAAAATATGAAGGTAACTAAATAGTGCAAAATTAGATTTTCCATCAATACTAATTTTATTGATGAAGTAGATCTATATGTGGTTCCCCTTGATGTATGTGGAGTCGTGTTTCAAAGACCATACATGTACATGCATGACGAAATATTCAGGAGGAGAGCCAACCAATACTGACTCATCTAGGATGGAAAATTTTTCATCATCAACACACATAAAGGCAAGTTGAAAATTTCACTGGTAAGTGACAAAAAAGCTAAGAAATTGATCAATTCTAGCAAGAAGTATGTTTTGTTTTTTTTAAAAGAAATTATTTTTGAAGAGGGGTCAATAAGAGGCAAGGCTTCCCTGGAGGGGTGTACTAAGAAACAAAAAAACCAATTGGAGGAGTTGTTAAAGGAATACAAGGATATGTTCGAGAGCCTAAAGGGTTACCACCTAAGAGAGAAGTGGAGAATTAGATCCAAGGTTTTCCAGACTCCCCGTTCCCAATATTGGGTTGTATAGGAAGTCTGTTACAGAAGCAAGTGAGGTGAAGAAAAAGTTGAAGAAACTACTGGAACAAGGTGTCATTCAACCAAGTACATCACCATGTGGTTCACCCATAATCATTGTGTTGAATGAGGATGGAACTTGGCGGATATGTATAGATTACAGGGCGTTGAAAAAAATCATGCTCAAGTACAGATACCCCCTGCCTATGATAGATGATTTGTTGGATTATTTGCAACAAGAAAAATACTTCACCAAGCTGGACTTGAAGTGTGAATATAACCAGGTTCAAGTCAAAAAATAAGATACATGGAAGACCCCCTTCAAAACCAGGCAAAGTTTGTATCAGTGGTTAGTTATTCCGTTTGGCCTATGTAATGCACCTACTACATCTATGATATTAATGAATCATGTATTGCTCCCTTTTATAGATTAATTTTTTATCATCTAGTTAGATGATATACTAGTATATAGTGCTACTTGGGAGGAGCATAATTCACATTTGATGTAGGTGCTGGAAACATAGAATAAGCACCGACTGCTAGAAAATATTAGGAAGTGTGAGTTTGCGCAAGAGTCTTTGGTGTATCTGAGGTATGTGATCGATGTAGGAGAGCTGAAGATATATCCTTCCAAGATGGAGGCCATCATGAAATGGCCGATGCCAACTTATGTTTCTGAGGTTAATAGTTTCATTGAGGTAGAAAAATACCTAAGGAAATTCATAGCCTCAATTTCAGCAGTATAAGAACCGCTCCACACCATAAGAGCAAGTGGAAAGAGTTTTAAGTGGGGAAAAGGCTAGTAAATGGATTTTGACGAGTTAAAGAAGAAGATCAATCAAGCACCATTTTTGGAATTACGAAACTTGCAATGACCTTTCGAAGTGGAGACAAATGTGAGTGGGTATGCTAAGGAAGATGTCTTGATGCAGGGAGGAAGGATTATATGCTACCATTATAAATTATTTTAGGTGGAAGTTCTTAAATACCCTAACTACGATAAAGAGATCTATGCCATGGTGCAAGCTGTGAAGAATTGGAAGAATTATCTGATGGGAAAAGAGACATTAATACACTCAGATCACTAGACATTATATTACTTGCAGGCCTAGAGTAAGCTACAACAGATCAAGCATTACAAGTGAATGGGGTTTTTAAAATAGTTTCATTTGGTGATTAAATATAAGAAGGTAAGCACAAAAAAGTTGGATTAAATACTATCAAGGACACCCACATCAAATATTATAGCTATGAGGAGTCTTATGCACATGGATACATTCACCCATTATGCATACAGAGAGGCATATTAAGAGGATGAAGACTTAAAGGAGGTGTATAAATAGTTGCAAGTCAAATTCATGTGCACGATGGTGACAACACCATTGAATACCATCTCTGGGACGAGTTAATCTATAGGATGGATAAGCTATGTTAACCTAAAGGTGAGTGATTTTAGTCGATCAGATAGACTCACACATCCAAGGTTGTAGGGAACTTTGGTTTAGGGAAGACCATGGCTAACTTTCATAGGTATGTGTATTGGCCAAAGATGTAAGAGAAGGTAGTTAGGTTCATAAGAGGATGTATGCTTTGTTGTGTTAGAAAGCTTAGCAACATGAAACAGGGTCTATATCATCCCTTACCTGTACCTACTCCTCCTTAGGAAATAATTTCCACGGACTTTATGGGAGGTTTACCAACAACTAGAAAGGGACATGACTACCTATTTGTGGTGGTTGATAGGTTCAAAAATATGTGTGTTCTAATGCCCTATAAAAAGACCATCAACGAGAAATAAGAAATAAACTTGTTCTTTGGACAATTTTGGGTGAAATTTGGGATACCAAGGAGCATAATTTCAGATAGGGATACAAGATTTATTAGTGAATTATGGACTATGTTGTGGGAGAAGATGGACACAAAGTTGAAGAGATATACAACATTCCATTCACAAATATATGGACAGACAATTTAAGTAGTTAACAAGACTTTGGTGCATATTTTGAGGGGATGCAACCAAAAGCATCTGAAGTTCTAGGATGAAAATATAGAATATATATACAACATTATTATAAAAGAGAAGTCCACACTTCTATAGGAAATTCCCTGTTTGAGACTTGTTTTGGACATTTTCCACCTTCACCTTTGGATATTGCATATGGGCAATAAGGAGGAGTGAGGGAATATCTTACAGGAGATGCTTTGAGGGAAGAAAAAATTATAAATAAGACCAGGAGAATCCATATATAGGTACATGAAACACCACAAAAGTTGAAGGATAAGTATAAGGCCAGCCATGATCAACACAGAACAAATAAATCATTCAAGGTGGGAGACAATGTATGGCTACAGTTGACCAAGGAGAGGCTACAGGGGTTTGATAAGAAAATCAAGTCTCTCTGATATGGTCCCTTTGAGATACTGTAAAATTTGGGTGATAATGCCTATCGACTCATTTTACTGCCATATTTGCGCATTTAATCATTTGCGAATGTAGAAAATTTGAAATCCTATGAGCGTTTAATGCTATATCAGGAAGAGGAATAGGTCCCACCTTTTGTGGAGGATTTGGCACCAAATTCTCAGGAAGAGTTGAAAAAACATATAATTTTTTAGAAGAGGTCTAGAACTACAAGACAATGGAAGCATGACCTTTGGAAATTGGGTTTAAGGAACAACTTCCAAGAAAATCTAAATGGTACACCAGAGAGAAGGTGGAGGAAAAATTTCCTCACATCATTTAGTAAAATATTTTGGGGACTAAAAGCCTCCCAAAATGGGGAGGTGTGATTCGAATTGGATCATTATATTTTTTGTCATCAATCTCAATGCATTTGGAGTGGAAAAAGTGGAGGAATCATCTCACTGGACCATTTATACTGGCGGGACCCATTTTGGTGAAATGAGGTTTGAAACCTTCTGAGAGAATCTTGAGGCATCAAAAAAAGTTTTTTTTGGGTAAAAATTTAGCACCTTAGCACCACACATTTTCATGCTATTCTACACACAAATATATTTCTAACAATGCAAGAAGCATGTCAATCAGAGTTGGTATGGAAACGTTATGCCACTCAAAAGTTGACCTTCCTATTTTCACACGTATAGTTCAGGAGGATGCCATGTCATCCCCCATTATTCATCAAAAAAGGGATAACCACATTTTTTTGATGTAAAATAAGCTAGAAGTGTCTATATCGTAACTCTAGTTAAGAGTTTATGTAATCAAAATTAACCACTAGTAGGCTACCAGGCTGTCTTATAACCAGGCACCTAGGAAGAGACATTCCATTCTTTCGATATATTTTTTTTCCATAATTGAGAAAATTTAGTTAGGAGAGATAGGAGGTAGAGAACATAGAGAGGATATGTGCACTGTAGCATCCCACGGGCCACAAACAATACTTCTTTGTACCTAAAAACATATTCCAAGACAAAGAAAGTGAGCGATGCGACTTCACCCTCCAGCTGGATTTTCTTCAGGAAGGGTTTCCTAGAGCATATCTTGTGTCTTATGTGTGTGTGTGAGCGTATTTTGTTGTTATATACTTTTTTGCATGATTTCCTTACACATGCATGCACTAGTTACAACTAAATTTACCGATCTATAATTTTAATAAAATGGTAATAGTGTAAAAATTCATAATTTAAATACAATATTATCATATATGTTGTGACGAATTGTCCAGTGGAATATCCATGGAATTTTAGAGATAAAGTATACTATAAATAGAAAATTAATGTAGTTATAATAATTAATTCACCTAGTTGGTGAACTAGACAAGGAGTCGGCCAACTTACAATATAAACCAAAGCTCAATCAGGTATGTCGACTCAACAATGCTAGTTGACTATGTTGAATATCCCCTCCAACATATCCCCCATCATAAATTCCTTATTTTTTCCAAATAAGGGGAGATTTGGAGTTGTGACATTTACAAAATAATTTTTTGAATAATATTAGAGCAGAATAAAATAATGAGAAAATTAGATTGGACACTAGAAAAGTTAGTGTAATTGTGTTATTACTAGACTAGTATGAGTCAACAAAGAAACTAGTGTTGGTTGCTCAATTTTTTTTTTATTGAGCTTTGTTCATTTTCTCCACTAGTATGTCTATATGAAAAATTTGGATCCCCAATATTTCTCTTTCTCCACGTGACCAATTCTATCCTTCGACCTATGTTTCTATAGTAGTTTACTGTGCTAGTTATGAAGAAGGATCACATTATGACATAGTCAGTGCAAAAAATTGGTACCTTGTTCATGGAGAAGGTGGATGAGGTGATGATGTAGGTGGTGTATTTTTACAGAATTTTATCTAATAAATGATTGGTGCAAAACCCTAAAGATGCTGATTGAATGTCGACCAATCCATAACTGAATGTTTTTCCTACACTTCGAAAGCCTTCATTTTGGCTAAGTACCTCAACTTCTCAAATACTGGACTGTCCTTGAAGGATTGTAAATATGGAGTACCTTATTGCTCTAAGATTTTAATTTTGACGTGAATGCTATGTAGATAATAAAAAACATTTTCATCTTATATATGGTAATTCTTTACTTCCTTAGGCCATTGGTGTTCTTCTTATATCAACTTCCTTTCTATCTTATTTACCTATATAATTTGTTTTTCCAAATATGATATTACTCATATTTCAAATACCCCATTGCTAGTAATTCAAAAATTCCTTCATAAGTAGGTTATTGGATTCTTAATTGATTGCATGTGGTCGATAAGTAAGGCAATTATTGAGGATAAAATTAAGAGTGGTTGCCTTATCCATAGTTTCCTCTATATTAATCTTTATTTATTTCAATGAACTAAATTCCTACTCTAATATGGAAGGTAACTCTTTTGTATTTTTTTTTTGGCTCTACTACTATAGTTATTCGAATCGTTCTCTCAACTATACATTTTTCGTCAATGAGTTGATAAACCAATTTTTTCATGGCATCTACTTTTTTTTTTGGTGGGATTGGACAACCCAGCTGCAATTTTTATATGGTTGAGGTCATGAAATCAATATAGACCACTTTTTCCTTCTCATTTCTCAGCTATATTCTACCAACTACCTTCCTTAATACTATGATCCATTAAATTTTTTCTTCCTTTTTAGCTTCCCACAACTTATTGAAAACCTAGTTTCCTAACACCTTTTATTTATCCTAGACTATTGCGATTAGTTTAGATTGTGCACCCTTTGATTTTTTTTGTTTTTCCTTCCTAATATTTTCATGGTTCCTTTTCAGTGATGTTGACATAAGAGTTAATGCCAATAGTTAGGTTGACTAGATTAGTTGTTGCAACTATTGTTGTTCTTATTCATGGTGTCTTTTCATTTATTTTGACAGATGATTCTATGTAATTTTTTGGGTCAAATTTATCATTTGATATGAATTTTATTAAGTCCATAAAATTCAATTGGATCGTCCTTTATCTCAATATCTATGTCCATATATTGTGATTCTATTTTTTTTCATGACATTGCTTGGTATTGCACTTCAACTTTAGGTAGATGTTGGAGTGGAACATTCTCTTCCTCTATTGTGTTTGGCTCAATAGGTGGAGAGTCAATTATTTGGTCAATCAATATTTGAGTCTATTTCATCCTCATCCTTTTGACTATTCTTGTCTACCACATTGTAGTAGTGAGAGGGACTATTTCCATAGGTTTTTTTAGTTGGATTTAAGTATGTTTCCTTTTAAATTCTTGCTTGTTCATCATTTTCTACTTCACCATATCAATATAAGTTTCTTTGGCATGGCTGAGTGATTCCAATATTTGTGGATTGAAAGATGACCCCATGAAGTCCTTGAATCATGTATCTCAATGATTTAACTTTCCCTTTGTTGTGATATCCTCTAGGACCTAATTGGATATTAATTACAATATGTTTTATAGCTTGGGGTCATCTAGTGAAATGTCTTGCAACACCTCTTACACGTTGATGTTGAGATACTAAGGTTTTTAAATTATAGGGGTTGACAAGTTGACCTTGAATGGGATGGTGTAAATTTAAACCTCTCTTTCTTCCTCCTATCCACCATATTTCAATAACGAAGTGGTAGTTGTTTTAGTTTCTAAGATTGAATTTGTAATTAGGATATATATATATATATATATATATATATATATTTAGATGAGCTCGTAAAAAAATTCTAGGGCTGATGGCTCGTATGAAAGGTCTTTATGCTCGATGTCATCGAAAATGATATGCTAGAATTGAGTCGTGTCTAATCCTAGATGAATGTGGAATTTTCTAGGTAGAGCCTGATGGATCTATTGAGAGAATCTCCATCTTTGAATTTTATTCGTCAAGTTCACTAGCCAACTATGGAACATTTCCTCTGCTGTCAAAGAATCTATCTTACCCAACCAATTGTTATAAAAACTTCTATTATTATTCATTATGGTATGAATTTATTTGTAAATATAGTCTCCTTGACTAGAGTAAGCTACATCATAACAAGCCATACTAGTAAGGAGGGAATGTAGATTTCCTTACTAGATTTTTGGCATTCCTTGGAGGTTGTATTAATTATTTTGATGACATGGTTGGACCATTTATATTGCTTTCCCATCCTAACAATCTGGCATATTACTTTCAACATGTTCAATTTAACATATGATGCCCAACCCACTAGATTAAGGCACGCAGAGACAATTATACATGCCCAATTGATTTATGGTTTTGTAAATTGGATTATCATTAATCCTTTGGAATTATTGGAATTTGTTCCTTCAATGAAATCCTAGAGCCAAGAATTCAAATTTATTCTTCTAGGGATTTTATCACCCTTGTGAGGTAGACCTGGGATTTTGTGAATTACAATTTCCATAATTTATAGGGGGATTTCTAGCTGAAGGAATCCATCTTGGAATCAACTGACAATGATTTTTGTAGAATCGTCCTTCATGCCTTGGAATTTTGTAATTAATGGAGCACCCAAGTAGTCACAAATACCTATAATATACAATTTCTCTATTCCAGCCCACCATTTCTCATCAAAAAATTCCTAAATTTTGAAATATTACCAATGTTTCTTCTAGAATATCTCTTCAACCTTAGGACATATAATTTTATTCATCCAAACCTCAAATTTTGTGCTTTTATATTTTTAAAATATGATCTTCATGTGAGGTTCAACCTATGTTTATTCACTTGATATTCATGCACTACATGGTGACATATTGAAGTCATATTTAAATTGTTTCCCTTTCAAACAATTGAGTAGGTCAGAGTCATAGATTGCAAGGTTGGAAAAATAAAAGAGTTTGGGAAATCCTATAAGCTCCATGCTTAGATGCTCATGTGTGAAAATGTGTGGAAACAATGAATTTTATTGTTTAAATAAGTATTTTGGAGAATGTGTTGTTGGGAAAAATACTGAGAGGGGTGGGGGGGGGGGAGGGGGTGAATCAGTATGTTAAAATTGCTTAAAATTTTCAATTTCTTATTCATATTTCTATACACGACTTTAATGAGGTGAATTGGAGTATGTACGTCACTATGATGAAGAGAAGTAGCATATATCTAGTTAACAAAATTTTCAACTAATTCATCATCAGTTTGACTTGAAACAATATATAAACAATTATTTATACATTAATTAAACATTAACCATGTGAATTAAGAATAAAATAAACCTTCACACATAAGCAACACATCAACAAAAATGAAAAACGAGATTTTAGGTGGAAACCCAATGTGGGAGAAAACCACCGCTATTTTCGTCTATGTATTTAGATTTTATTATAAAGAAAACATCTTAAAATATTGTACTGGCGTAGATACATACAACTATGTAGGAACCAACCTGTAGAAGGATACCACCTTCTCTCATTCCCCAACACCCACTCGAAGAGAACTCCAACCACCTGATCTCGTTTACCGACACCCACTGGAAGGGAGCTCCAAACTCCTATTTAGATTTACTAACTACCATTGCAAGGAAGCTTCAAATTCCTCTGTGAAGGCTCCAAACCTCATCACCTCCATGGAACACGTTTCATAGTATTTCGTATTAGATCCACCTGACTCAACGCGTCAAAATTGTAGGCCAATTTTCATCATATTTTCAAATGAGACCCACTATAATAATTTAAGGCCAACGTCAGATATCAAAACTAAAACCAATCACTATAGAAAACCACTCAATTACTGAACCAAATGAATCACAAAATAAATAAATGAATCTCAATCTAGAAATCCAAAGAGATCATTCAACCAATCCAACTCATATAATTGTATACCCATGCATCATAATTACAGTTCACATATTTTTCATTACATAAACCAAATTCTATCACTGCAAAACCTAATCAATAATATGTCATACTACATACGCTACTGCTCCGAGTCAAATCCACGTATGTATGCACTTATCCTTAAGCGAACTTGCATTCATATTTCAAAAACACTGAACCCTTAATCTAAATCACTATACTACAATAATTTTAACCCAAACATCCCCCAATCACAGATCTATGAACAAAATCTATATATCATCATCTCTATTCAACATATCATTCCATAAACCAATCAAATCAAATAGAACTGTCACACATATATTATCATGAAAGCGACATCATTGAAAAAAAAAACATAACAAACAAATAAACCATTATCATCAGCTCATACTGAAAAACCTAGCATATGCACGCAACTCATATGAAACACTTTTGTATATGGACACACCTTTTATGCTTAATACCCACATACTGTAGAATAAATACATGAATACCCAAAAGCATATATGCATATGTATGCGATATTTCGGAAGTAAACCTGCATACATATTTGTAATTACTTAGTCATACCTCTGGTGCAAAACAAAAGATCAATCAAACCCAAATATCAACATACAATGTATAGAGACACATCATAACATCATTATCACAGATATATCAACCCATAAGCATATTATTCAATACACAAATATGAAACTTATAACCAAAACTAAATACCTCTATGGTGAGGTAGAAAGACCAAGATAGTCTTCAACAACCATCATATACCATGTAGGATTTGGACCTTAGATAGAAACAACATGAATAATAACTCAAGTAATCATCCCTAAGTTCCCTTTCTACAATTTATTGATATCCCATGAGATAGAGATAAAAATATGTATGAACTTATCATTATCAACCAATAATTAGATTGTGAAGTCAACCCATCTCCTTGATATGATTTCAACAAGATCAACATGCTATTTCCACACATAAGAAGAGAAATAATCCTTAAGCAACATATCATATGTACCATATACATGCATCTACAAGATATTATTCTATCATTACAAATTTGATCAACAACATCACTTAATATTTTATATGCATATCTTCAAGTAACATATGAGTACCAACCAAAATTTCATGTGAAGAAAACCATGCTATAATGACAACAAAATACGAATGTCATTTATTCAGTTCTTCTATATCAAGTGCATTATGTAGGATCAACTTCACTAAGTGAAGCTTAAGCAATATATCCAACACTTCAGTAACATATGTGTCTCTAGTAGCATCACCAATGATATATGATTTTCATGGTCATTTTTATGCAAAAATGAGTGATAAAGAAACCATAATGCCAACAATGCACTGTTAGAAGCATAAGAAATGCTCCCCCTAAACCTGTGCCAATTGTTCACTATCATATATGATCACATTAGCTCATCCATCAGTTATGTCATCAAAGCATCTTCATCAATTATTAAATCTATTAAATCTTCAATGTCATAATACATCAATTCATAAACCATCATAATCCAATACCACTTCTTAGTAGCATCCATAGACTATAACCATCAATATCAGAACAAGAAATCTAAATAATAACTGTATGAGACATATTATATATTTTCGCTGAGTCTGTCCTATTGTTTCTTCATCATAGGGAAACATACACGACTATTTGTATCATAACTCGCATATATACGGGATTTTCCTTCATAGTATCCATGTATAGAAAGTAAAATATTGATTTTTCATAACCACAACTCTCCCTTATCTTGTACTGTATATTCCTATTTCATAGTTACTACATCAGATGCACTGTCAGTAATGTAAGCAACATGAATATAAAAAAAACCATGGGAATCATAATCAAGATAACATAGATATTTGTCAAAATAGGAAAATATAGAGATTTTCCAGTTTTTTTGTGAAAATGTAGTGAGGAGTTAGGGTTTTGATGAAATAAGGGTAAATGGAACTATGAGTGGTAGGGGTTTTGGGGTAGAGTTTTTGAAGGTTTTTTGAACGATGAGTGAAGGTTTAGATGGTGGGAAAAGAGTGTCAAATGGTTAAAACCAATCAAGGAATAAGAAAACCTAGAATGGAGGAGAATAAAACCATAATGATGAAAAACACTCATAAAACCATGAATTTATTTGAAGGAGGCTTTGGAATGTCAAATTACTAGTTTTGGAGGCCACAAGATGTTTGTACAATAGTTTTTAAACTTTAGAAGATGGTTTGGAGGCCAAAGTCCAAAAACATAGCACTCTTTTGAAAAAGTGTAGCGTTGCCTAGAAGCGTGGCGCCAATACATAGAAGTGTCATGATGACCTCAGAAACGTCGTACAGACCTCAGAAATTTCATGCAGCCCTTTCAAAAGTGTTGCAGAGCCTCCTTAAGTGTAGCAGATTGGAGGTTTTTTCAAAGTCTTCCCGTTTTCTTCCACCTTTGGCAATGGTAAGGTAACCTGAAGGTAAGAGATACACTTTATCGAGTAAGAGGAGGTAAAATGAGTGAAATAAATCAATTTTTCCTTTCTATAAAATGAATAAAAACACCTTTTTTGTCATTTAATAATGAGCCTTTTGAAGAACATTTTTCTTTTTGAATAAATTGACAATGAAGCAAGATTTTGAAAGAAGACAAATTGTCTCTTTTTTATTCAGCCACCCAAAATAACTCCCTTGTAAAGATAACCTTATATGGTGGAAGTGCTTAGTGAATGAATCTTCCTTTTTCCTTCTTTATGACAGATTTTGGATTTTTATGGAGGCGAAATGAAAGACACCTAGACACTAACCTAGGTGAAAACATGGTGACTTGACCTGAGACTCTAGATGAAAATTAAGGACATGAATCATGAAATGACAATAACCATGAATAAACTGGAGGGAGTATCTTTAAAAACCTAGACATATCTAATGATCAAAAGTTTAGTTTAAAACTGACTTGAAAATGTAAAATTTTGGCCTATGACCAGTACTAGACAAATTTGAAAGAGTACATATTGATCACTGAATATTGGACACTAACATGTTCCACTTGTCATATTATCCCTTCCATTCCTAAAATTCCTCCATTATCATATGAACCCTACCATTATTTTTCCCCATAAATTCTACTCTAGTTAGGGAAGTCCTCCATATTTTTACCACAAGGAATATGTGAAGAACTTGCTCCATGTTTCAAATTTATACTCCGTGAAATGCTTTGTACCCTTCGCTTACAACATCACAATCTCCACTTGTCCTAATGACTATATTATGGAATGGGGATAATATTCATGGTTCCATTAATCTTTAATAATCTCATAGAACATGACATAATTTGGTTGGATGATGATTCATCTAACAAGTTTAGCTCCCTGAAAAGCACAGATGAATTGAGACCTAGAAACAATGGATAAGATTGTAACAATTTATTTGTAAATGGAATTAATTTAATATTTAAAGGAGAATAACCAATTTTGAGATGTATAATTATTTTTTTGGAGTCACATATAATAATCGTCCTTTAAATTAATGATATATTGTCTAGGATAATTCCTTGAATTCCTAAACTCCAACACCACCCTCCCCCCCAACCACACCTGTTACCCTTAGACTTTTATTTGAATCCCCTTTTGATTTTAGGATGAGAGAGTCCTAATATAATAAAAACAATCTCCATGGATATTTTTTAAGGAATTGAAGAGTAGGATATTATTGAATCTTGAATTGGTAACCCTCATTTCTTCACAATAATCTAGAATTTGAGGCTTATATAGCTTAGGATTTTTAACATGCATGTGTTCTAATTGCAAGGTTGTAGCTTTGTGCACAAATATTGTTGGATTAGTGTTGATGTCTTGAAAATATACTTTATTATGTGCCAACCAAATCTTCCAACATACATACTTAGCAGGAGGAATCCTTAGTAGTTGAATATAGCTTCACCTCTAAATGAGTTGAAATAGTGATGATTCTAGGCTTCAAATTACTAGAAGGTTGAATCTGGCCATTTTACTCAGTGAAGGAGCACTTGCATGGCACGACCCTAGAATTTTTTGGTATATTCAAATTTTATAGACAAAGGAAATAATAATTCATTATTAGATTCAAAATGGACACATATTAATGGGCCCTATAACACTCTTTTTTCGAAGCTTTAAACTATTAGAATATTTTTATGTGTGAGAGTCAAGAAAAATATGTTTATGTTGGGAAGATCGCCTAGATTCGAAACTCAAACCATAAATAAAAACACAAAAGAGATCCATCTCTAAATATATATCTCATAACTAAGGTTAAAATGATAATGGAAAGACCCCATTCCCTAACATCCTTGTCCTTTTGAGAGTTAGGGGAAAAACCATATAAGGGTAGGAGGAAGTTAGGGGATATATTTTTAACACGTTTTCATATATAGCCCAAGTTCCATCCATGAAACACATCATCTAATGTCCAATTGGATATGTCGTAAACATAATTATTTCCTACACCCAAAACCATGTCTTAATAGTGGTGAGTGCTTCATTGTATTAATGAGATAATTTCCTAGTATATTGTCCTTCAAAGGGTTTATATCCCTTCTATTGTTTGGAACCTAAGTGATATTATCTTGTAAAAATTGGATAGTTCCTAAAATAAGAATCCAAGTCTAATATCTATCTTTAGAATGGGGGAATCAACCTAGAAAGTGTTGCCTTTCACTTGAAAGTACTAAAAAATGGATTAATTGATTTCATGCGACATAGTTATCTAATATCAATAACCATAGAAACTTTCTTATGAATGTGAGATTCATAAGGGATGGGTCTTTCACACCTATCCCACCATGATTTAATTGGGATCTCATAGTTTTTCAAGTAAACTAGATGATTTTTTTTTGTATTTTGTTTTGCTATCTTACCAAACAAATTTCCTTAGCTCTCGAGAAATAATATTTTATACCCCCATTAGAGCTAAGGTTTATAATATTTGGAATAATGGGATGAAAAATAATATAATTTTTAGTAGAAATAATGATCCTACTAGGTTAATCCATTTATCTATCTATTTTGTGCCTTTTTATTTCCATTTTTCCAAGACTAGATAAGAAGACACGTTCTAGAAAGACTTTAGACTAATGGGGATGAAAAAATAATGAAATGAGGGCCACCCATCCTAGATTAAAATATCTATATTTAAATAAATTTCTACTTGTTTATTGTTGTTGGTATTCTAGGTGAGTAATAGGCACTTCCTTTTGTTTATCGTTTCTCCTAAGGGCTTAAAAATTTCTCCAAGATCTCATTAAATCTTTCCACTACATTTTATAAGGATCCTCCCATAAGAAATGTTTCATAATAAAATTGGGAATGATTAATATATTTTACCCCCTTGATGGTTCTCACAATTGGGAGGGTGTCAAACATTCTCTTTTGGTCTATTTTCTTGGTGAGAGAATTATCCATGAGAATAATAAGATAGTAAACAGAACTAGGTTCTCATGTGGCCTTGAAAAAACCCTATTAATATACCATTTAACAATGAGTAAATCCAAATAGAACTAATACATGTCTATATACAATAAATAAAGCTACAGTTAAATCCATATTAAAGATGACATACAAAGAAGAAATTGTGAATCCAAAGGTCACACTTAGAGGGGGTGAATCAACGCAATGGAAAACTTATCATTTAAAAAAAATCTTCAATAAATAAACATAAATAGTGTAACATAACAATTTTCATCATAAAAATAAATGAAACTATGCATTAAGAATCCATCATCACATCAAAACAAGAGGACACAATATTTTATGTGGAAACCCTTGTAGGATGAAACCATAAATTATTTTTCTTTTTCCTTTTCATAAACTCATTTACATAGATTTGTAGGCACTAACATATTGGAGGAACCCACCCCTATGATGTGAAAGAAAATACTTGAAATTGGCTACAACCAGATTGAGGCACCAACTTCGGAAATGCACAAGTACCCACTTGCAATAGGATATAAAATGATTAAGGCACCAACCTTGAAAATGTGACAACTTGGACTTGTTGCACGCTTCAACCTGGTTTTGAGGAACTAATATCAGTGGAGGTACCCAACTCCTTCCTCGACTTCGTATGGAAAAAATTTCAAAATGTCTCAAACTAGATCCACATGCTCTTCAAAAAATATAGGTCCTCAAAACTAATCATGTTTCTATTGTAAAAATGTTTTCATAAACATGTCATATCCTATTCATCACCTATAAATTTTTTTATCATACCCTGTTCATATCCTGTTACAATCTATTCATTAATATGGTCTCATAAAAATCTTTTTGGAACTTTTTTTTCCCATATACAAAAATGTTACTACAACTTTCTCAGAAGCCCCCAAAACACATAATATTGATTTTGGACATCAAAATACATAATAAATGATTTTCATGCCCTTAGAAATGTTCAAAGCTTGATATTTTTAATCATGATTCTTTAGGAATATAATTTGTCTTTGAAATCAACCCATAAATTTCCAAAAACCATTCAAAACTATATAAAATATTAATCATTAAAGATAATGGCACAATATTGGCACAATTTATAACAAAATGACATATTAAGGGTGCTACAAAATTTCTAATTAGTCGAAAAATTGGTTAATAACAATATGCTAATAAACCCATATAAAATAATATAACTGAGTTTGATTCGACTAGAAACCACGATGTTAAACAATCAAACAAATCCAAACAACTAATTAACATTATCAATGAAACGTTATCAGTTAGAACCCACATACATGTATACAAACCATCGAATTCCATGGTGGGGGGGGGGGGGTGGGAGGGGGGGAACCACAACTTGTACATATGTCAACCCAACACATCTCATAGGAGCACTATTTGAAATCCCACTGTGTTTGTGTGTGTGTGTGTGTGTGTGTGTGTGTGTGTGTGTGTGTATATATATATATATATATATATATATATATATAGGTTTATGAGGGATCCAAACGTCTGTTAGCCATCAGTATTTTTTACATGTTAGTGATGACTATATCTACAACTGAGTTTTCTAGAAACTGATTTCCTTATGTCAATATGTCATCCAGAAAACCCTCCTAAAAAACTTTTTTCGCCTTTCTACCTTTTCAGTTCGCCCATGTCGAAATCAAAACCTCATTATCACAATCCTATCTAGCTTCAGCCTTATTGGTCTGCCCATCAGCTTTAAAAGGCAAACCCACATCTGTTTCAAAAGTCTCCCCTATGTTAGGAAGTGGCGCTTTAAGACATTTCACCCTTGGCAATCATCAAAAAGCCAAAAAGCCTCCATCTGCAACAGACCTACCATGACTGACCTCTTACTTTGCAAATGAAATTGACAAACAACCCTAAGTCGCGCCACTCACATCCCCTAGCTCTCAGCACTACATAAACCCCAATCTCAAGCTGACTATTAGGTTTTTTCACAGTGTTCTATGGTTTCTACAAAGGAAGGAAATATAACTTCATCTAAGGAGGAAATGCTTGAATTTACAGTTAGAGGAACAGCTACTTCTAAATGTAACTTGAGCCTGAGATATGCCTGCAAAATAGAAAGCTACTCATCCAGACTTTACAGTTCTTTCCAGCATGAAAATCACAGAAAGACACCACTGTCACAGCAAACTGGCAAATGGTCATGGCCCAGAACCTCCTTCATTTACAAGCAGAGGGTTAGGGCGCCTCCTTCATTCACAAGCAGAGGGCGCTGGCCAGTATTGACTTTGAAGATTGCAAGAGTCCAGGTTTGCCTTGAACTGAACAAATGAAACAGAGACTCCAGGTTTTATGAATGTGACTGATGATCATAACAGGAATACAGTTGAAATATGCTAGCTCAAGGGAAAAGAGAGTCTGGTCTGATAAAGAAAGCCATTTGAAACTTTCAAATCATGTGAAATATTGAACTTTAGAAAATCATGTCATCAGTAAACATCCCAATCATAAGAATCATGTTTGTCCACAAGATCAAATGGAATAGATGCTGACAACAAATGCCATTACACAGGCAGAAAGAAAGTTCTTGGTTTTTCAAAAGGCACTAACCTCCATAGTCACAGAAACTATTTTTCAAGTAATCTGTCATGATATGACCAAACCAAATGATGATATTTCAGTCACCCCTAGAACAGTGCAGAGAGACAATGTCACTTTGGCTAGGGTTTTTGCTGAAATACAGTGATGCTTGCAAGAAGAGATGCTAATATTGATGTTTTTCAAGAGGTTCACTTACCATCACATCCAGAGAAAAGCTGTGTCAAACAGAGTTGTCAAAACACCTTCAGATACCTTACCTGATGAAGAGCCTCCTCCATGTATGAGCAGATGGCCAAAGCCATTGCAGGTTGCTGAAACTGATTGATATAAGAATGCAGTGGAAGGATACAAAGAAATTAAATAGAAGTCATTGCACAGGTAAATTATAGTGTTTATGATGCAAAGGTATTGGTTTCCCTATTCAAAGAGCTGTCTGTCAGACTGTACCTGTAGTAGAAAAGAGACAATATTGAATATATGTATGCCATTGATACCAAAAAGGGGGCATTTTCCTTAAGGGAAAGGATCAAACAAAAAAACAATATCACATGCCAAAGGTCCAAAGAAGCGCTTTTCAAGAAATGGTGTTCAAGGTTTTCAAATGTTTCTGGCGCATTATGAATGGTCTTTCCTTGATAAAAATCACCAAGAGGGGAAAACAGTGAACATAGTCTAGTTATGAAATGGTTCTATTTTACAAAAGGGGTCAACACACTGGTCAAAGCAAAATGATGACTGTGTATCAAAGAGCCCTGTTTTCCTGTTTTACAAGCTTATCTTTTCAGATGGACAAGGCAAATGGGTATACAATCTTATGAATAGGCAGAAGAAGTTTGTTTTGATAAATTGCCATTGTTTAGATGTCTTAAAACAAACACAGTTGTCATCATTCCAAAGGGCAGATGTAGCACAGAAATACATGGAAAGAGAACCAGCAGACAGGGTTTTTTAAATGCTATCACCAAGAAGATATCCCCTTTTGAGTTATTGTTCATTATGTTCCAAAGGTCATTCAGCATATGATCATTGTTTGGATAGTTTAAAAAGAAGCACAACCTTTT
Organism: Pinus albicaulis; assembly: GCA_034641835.2. Lineage (NCBI taxonomy): Eukaryota > Viridiplantae > Streptophyta > Pinopsida > Pinales > Pinaceae > Pinus > Pinus albicaulis. Next base: position 1,122,011,463 of record CM076579.1, on the reverse strand, counting down.
ATTATTTAAAAGAACAGAGGTATTATATACTACACCTATAGACAGGGAAGTTTTTGACAAAGAGGCGCCCTTATCAAATCAAAAGGTCATGATCAAGTCCAAATGGGGTCAGCAAGTTTGGCACCTGCTGTAGATGAAGGTTGAAGAAACTATCGAAGACCAAGAGCTGTCAGAACAAGTTGGCAAACTAGCCCTGTCCTTCAAAGAACAAAACGGTGTTTAAGCATTCTCTTGACTATTTTAAAGAAGGGTTTCTATACCTCATATATGTGACCAGTGTTGTTGAAAACAGTGGCAGAAATAGCATACAGATTATGGAGACATGTTTCAGAGTTTAAAGGTTTGGTGTTGAATTATTCCCCAAAGGACAAAACTGGAGAAAATCACCCTATGAAACAACGGTTTACAGAACAGAGTACTGACTTCCAGTTTCTTTTATTTTCATAAAGGATTTGGTCCATTGATTGGACAACCCAACAGCATCAAAAAATTTCAAATACATGCACAAGATTATGATCTTAGTTTCGCAAATGCACCAAAGGTTAAAGTGATCAAAGACTGTGAAAACTTTGCAAAAGCCAAACCAAAGTTCTGCTTTACATTTAAAAATGAAATAACCGTTGGAAATTTGTTTTGAAACGGCAAAAGGTTGAAGTGTGAGGGTAAGAGTGTCATTTTCAAAATCTAAAACAGAGCTCCGCGCCTCTCAGCATCAAGCGAGGCAGTTCGGGTCATTTGGCAGAGTTTAACACTGTGCAGAGGCCGAGCGACGCGCCTGGAAACGCGCGCGACGCGCCTTGTGGAGGCTTTGAACGGGCAGTTAATATTGGCGCGACGCGCCTATATAAACCAGCGACGCGCCTGTACGCCGCTCGACAGGTCGACCCGACAGGCCACCCAGGGCTATTTTTGCGCGACGTTCTTTGCTGAAGGAGTGTCGCGCATGCTTTGAAGACCCCCGGTTTTTCTCCAGCCCTGCACGAAGAGTGTTTGTCAAAATTGAAGGTATTTTCACATAATTCTCCCCTCGTTTTCAAGGTTTGCTGACTATTACTTCAAAAAGAAGCCTCTAAAAGGCAGAGGAGAATTTGTTATAAAGAAACAGGGTTTGCATGTTTAATAGGAGCTTAGGTTATGGGAATAAATAAGCTGCTACAGCCTTATTAAAACTATAAAGCTCATTTCAAAGACTGTCACTATTGTTCCATAAACTGTGAGTTTGGATGTATGCACACGCTGGAAGTTAAAATTTGCCTGTGTATGATCCTGTTTGATGGGGTATCACACATATAGAGAAACAGTGAAGTTTTAATAAGGGAAAGGGTTCTTGATTAAGCAGAAGTTCAGCAATTCGAGGCTACAGGGGAAAGCTGTTGATTGACTGCTTTGTGTTGTTCAAAACCTATTTGGCAAGTGCTATTCATCCTAGCAGAGGTTTTCATAATATCACCAGAGGGCTACATTCATAAGGGACCATTTATTGTTTTAAAAGAGAAAACTCATATAACCTCTGTCTAAAAGCTTTACAGTCTTCTAAAAACTCTGTCAATTTTTGCTTCAATACTGTGTATTGATAGTGCTGAGAGTATGTATGGTGGTTTGCTAGAGATGCAAATTGTTGAAAGGTGGCACACTTATACAGGGCAAGGTTTTAATGATTGAAAGCCTCCTTGAGCAAGGAGTTTTGTGTAGTGGTTGACATCTAAGACTTCAAGAACAGAGTGATTATTGGCATTTTCTCACAGCACACTCTTTTAGCAGACTGCCCCTTCTTTCACTATGTTATTTCCTACTGAAAAGTGTTGACTGAGATATTTTTAAAAGGTGCAGGACCACTTTCTAAAGGACAGGTTGTTGATGATCGAATTTTAACATTGGAGATAGAGGTACAAAGGTGGTGGTTGATTTCTTAAACTTCACAAGTGAAAGGTGTTCTTCATAAAACACTGTGCACTGATATTTCACCTAACCTAGGTCTGCCCTTCTTTTCACTACATTGTATCATTTTGAAGAGCTGTTGACTGTGATATTTTTCAAGGGGAAGACCATTTCTGAAGAGCAGGGTTTTAATATTTGAAGATTGGTCTTAAAGACACAAATACAAGTGTTGGTTGGCCTCTAACAAATTCATAAGAGGAGTGATTGCTTAACACTGTATACAGGAAATTGACACAGCATGTTGTATCATCTTTACTGATGGTGTCCTGTGAGAATTTTACATATGAGTACCTCCAAAGGTGAAGGGTTGGTTTTAAAGAGAGCGAGTTTGTTTATTCAAAGAAACACTTGTTGCAAACCCTCCACCTCACATTTTTCTCTGTCCAAACAGTCTAGTGACCAGTTTCAATCCAGCAAAGCATTTTTACATACAGTGAAGGCAGTTTGCCTTTTCCAAAGCTTGTTCAAGTCAGAATGCCTCCAAAGCAAGATCACAGGAGCGGTCCACATAAGAGATATGAGCCTATCTCCACGGAAGAAATCAATGCTCACCCATCTGTGCTTTTCAATTTCCATGAAGTAGGCTGTCTTGATTTCTGCCAGAGGATAGAAGAAGTCAAGAGTTTTTCGCCACTAACACATTTGTGTGCTTTGAGATTCAAGGACAAACACTTCCAATTGGCGGGTCTTGATTTCAAAATTTCCCCAAGGTATGTGTCCAAGGCTACCAAGATCCCGTATCATGGTGAAAAGTGGTTTAAACAAGCTCATCTTGATTTAGAGGATTATAAACCTTTCATCAAGCCCGAACATAGGGAAAATATCACTGCTATTTTCCCTTTTTCCTATCTTCTTGACAGTTATGCTCCATTGATGAAAGCCATAATGAGATATTTCACTTGTGAAGGGAGGTTTAATCGAATTTATGCCTATCATGTCCGCTTGTTGATGCATTTTACCCGAAGCAGGCAACTAAACCTTCCGTACTTTTTGTCCAAGAGCATAGAGAAAATGGCATCTACTGTCCAAAAGAAGGCTCAACCTCAGCCCTCGTGTTCATGTGTCCCCTACTCAGCCTGTCCATCGCCTAGTGCCTTTGTCTAGTAGGCCTACACCTAGAAAACTCAGAATGACTACTGGGCAGCCAAGTCAGCAACAAGAAGGAGAAGGCAGTGAACAACAGCAGTTGGAGGTTGAGGAACAGCAGCAGTTAGAGGTTGAGGAACATCAGTAGTTGGATATTGAGGGACAGCAGCAGAGACAGGAAGAGGAACAGCAGCAGACAGCAGTTGAGGAGAAGCAAGTTGGGCAGGCAATTGAAACACCTTTTGAGCCACAAACTGGACAGGATATTGAGGAAGGACAGCAAGCTAAAGCTGCCACCTTAACATTAGCAAAGATTGTTCCTAGTAAGAGGAAATTACCCAAAAAGACACTTTCTAGTTTGCCAAGGAGGAAAAGCACCAGATTGGCTTTCAAAGGCAAAAGTAAAATTGGAGAAAGTACAAAGCATGGAGGTGAATTAGCTATTATCCCTATCCAAAGCGATGATAGTGACAATGAGGCCCGCCTCCTTGAAAACCTCCTCATTCACAAAGAGGGGAAAATTGAGGTATTACAGGAAGATCTTCAAAGGGCGAGGAATTTCAACCACTTCTTGGAGGTTGAAAAAAAACAAATGAAGTTTCATGCAACTATTCATGAGGCAAGGGCAATTAAGTATAAAAAAGAGGCAGAAAAGGCGCAAGTAAGAATTGAAGAGCTCATTGGCGAGTTTGATGATGAAGAGGAGGAAGACCAGCCTAGGCGACTACACCCATCGGAAAACAGAAGGAGCCTTGGAAAACGAGCGAAGAGCAAGCTCATTTGAAGCCTTTCCTTTCCACAACACCTCTTGTGAAGTGAGGAAAACAAGCATGGCAGAGAGCTAACCAGGGCTTGGAAACTTGAAGCAGGGTAGGGAAACCGGGGATGTGAGAGCTGAAAGAGGACTCTTCACTTTCAGAAGCTAAATCAGTTTGCCAGGCGAAAATTAAAGGTAGCACAAGAAAAATTGAAGAAGTTGAAGGGGAAGCGCCTAGCACGGAAGGAAGGGAAAAACATATCAGCCCTTGATATTTTGGCCTCAGCTTCGGAGCATGTTTCTATGGACCCTTGAGGGTCATGCATGCCAATTTTGGGCCTGTTTCGGCAACTTTTTGTTTTTTGGCATTTTTTGGGTTTTTGGCCAAAAACTCATAAATTAGCCATTTCAGTTTGATGAGTTGTCAAGGAGGAGAATAGTCTCAATGGATGCCATAATTCCATGAACGGTCTCTGAAATGATTACTGGGACATTGATCATTGCAGCCCCTCAATTGAAAAACACCCTCATATTTTGCAAGATTCACGCCCATATATCGTAGTCTATATTTTCTAGGTTTTTCTGGTACAGTTTTGGGTGACTTGGGACCTCGGATTGAGTTGGTTCTAGTTGCGCCGGAAAGTAGACACAGAGAGCTTTCCAGCAAGCCCTCATGAGCCCCATTTCGACATCGGGAAGGCTGCCATTTGCATCCAGCAAGTCAGGGGACCTTTTTCAGGCATAAATATGAAGTATTTTTGTAATTTTTGAACTCCAAAAATCTACTTTTCCCAAATGTGCGTTAAGCTATTTTTATCATTGGGAAATCATGTAAAGTCAATATAATTTCCGTTTTTAGCAGTTTTTTAGATATTTTATGGGATATTTTGTGCCTTGGGCTTTGCAAAGCCTCAAGGACAAGTTTAGATATTTTGACTTGGCCAATGGGATAACTAGTTGCTCCATGAGGTTTTCCTCCCTCAAGCCTATTTATTCCATGGGTTTCATTGTAAATCAGAGGCTGAACTTGAGAGAAGAATTAATACATTGGTCATATGAGCTTTGAGGAATACACTTGAGTTATGATTTTTGGACTGCCTCTTGGATGCTTTTGAGGAATGATGAAGGATTGTTGATGGATTCCTTGACATGGTAGAATGGTATAGTGTCTCTTGATATGTTTTGTCTTCTAGTTTTCATTCATAATACATATTTCTTGCTGCTATAGATCAGTAAAGATTGATTTTGAGATATGCCCGTGGAGGCACCTCAAAATCCCTGAATCTTCATAGCTTGATGTTTTCTTCTCCCTTAGTTATGCTAAAGAATTCTTAGCTGCTCTTTAGTAACTTAAGGTATTGTTGCTAAGTTTTATTTATAAGTTCTATGTATGTTGAGTAGGATGTATGGTTTTCCCTACCTACCTATCAGCTACCCATAGTTCTGTCCATAAAAATTTCTCTTTGACTGATTTGTTGATCATCTTGTTGAACCAAGGAGGCCTAGTCCCGATCTAGCCCTTTGCCTAAAACTATGAAAACTTATTTGTCTAAGTGCCCACTGACTTAAAGACTATGTTTAGGTGTTCCGGCGTAGTTTATGAGTTGTTAGTTTGTCTTATGTGTTTTCCCCAAAGTCTGATAGCCATTTCCCGAAGTTAGAGGGTCTTATACCTCTATGTATGGCTGGAATGTTTTGATTTCTATGTATTAATTAGCTCATAGTTACATTTAACATGATTAATGTCTTGCTATAAAATGTTTATGTCTGCTATCAACTAGTTACACTTGAAATCCCTTTGTCTTTCACCAACTTGTTGTCCATTTAACCCATTTTGCCCAAAGATCCCTTCTACCGTGAATCAAATCGGCCCTACAGCAGCCTTACATCATCACCTCATAGCTTCCTTGACTTGTTTGACCCCATAGCCCAATTTATCTACATCTTGTTATCCAGTTTATGTATTTGATCAGTTTCATCCCTCACAAACTTAAAAACTAAAAAAACCAAAAACACACTTCATAAATAGCCTAATATCAGAACATCGCAAGTAAACACACCGACATCTTTTACACTTATAGAGAGAGCCCTCTCTGAGTCCAGGAAGGCTAGGTCCTTGGGCTCCAAAGCTTGGTTTGATGTTACATCGTCATTTGGCTAGCCAATCAGCCAAATCACGGGACCCTAACATAATGGCGATCACGGTGGGACCTACTGAGTACATGACAGTCTAGCGAACTCTTATAGACTCTTTAGTCCTTCAATCCTAAACTCAGACCATCAGCCTTTAGAATCATTAAGTGTAAACTCTCTGTTTCACCATCTTAGCAAAGTGTTGAATCAGGTTTATAACACTCTTACATCCTAGGCTGCACATAAAACTCAAAAAACCCCAAAAAACACTCCCTTAGATTGGCTTTTGACATTACTGGTGGTGGACCATACAAGTATATCTCAAAACAACTAATATTCCACCTGGCGACTCCACTAACTTCTAGTGAGCCTTACTATTTTACCAAATTCTAGGCTACTATCCGATAGACCTATCCCATCACTCACTAACATAGCGGGAGATGGTGGGACACTGAGTACATAATAGTCCAGCAAACTCTTATAGACTCTTTGGTCCTTTAGATACCATAAACAAGCAAGCAGTCCATAGACCCATCTATAGTAAACTCTTTTTGTTCTCATCACCCTAGCAAAGTGTTGAAACAAGTCTAGGATACTTTAAACCATAGGCTGCACATAAAACTCAGAAAATCCAAAAACATTCTCAGATTAGTTACTGGTGGTGGACCATAGCTATCTTCACAAAAACAACCCATTTCCACCTGGCGACTCCACTAATCCATCCCTTTTATTTTTGACCATCCTTCACCTTAGTAAAATTTTAGAAAAACCATTCATCCAGAACATTCACCAATACCATTCTCTCTAAACTCTGGATCTAAAATCTGGCTTCACGAAGTATCAACACCAGATCCCATCCAGACCCAAATCCCCCTATCATAGTAGATGACCCAGAGAAGATTCTGTGGAAAGCTTCCGAAACTGACCATCTAGCTACTGGTAGATCCATCCGTAGAACAAGATCAGTTCCTAAACATTGCACTGTCCTACTAGATTCACCTTTTGAAATAGAGTCATCACAAACTCTTCCCAGAAGAAAATCATATAGTAAGATAAACTTTGATGATCTTGAACCACTAAGCCCACTACAGAGTCCTATTAGAGAAGCTTCACCTACCACTCCTCTTGATTTCCAGCTTCTCTATCAATTTGGCTCCTACCATCCTAGTTCTGCTCAAAACCAGATCACTAGTCCAAGTTCATCCGCCACACCTGGTCAAACCACCACTGTTCAAAACACCTCCTCTCAGCCTACTAATCCTCATCTTGTACATCATCCATTAGCTCCAGTCATGGCAGCTTGGTACGCACCTTTGGTGTTGCCACCGCCTTTAGCTCTCCTCCCAAACAAATATCAAGACAAGATCCCACACTTTACCGGAGAAGACACCACCACACCTCAACAGCATATAAGTAGGATGACTGATGCTTATGAATACCTAGAGGTACAAGACGAGACTGTCAGAATGAGAATATTCGCACAAAGTCTTGGAGGTGAACCCAAAGCATGGTTCAAAAGCTTAGCTCCAAACAGTATCCATGATATCCAAGAACTACATCAAGTCTTCAGAAATAGGTGGGAAATCCGAAGAAACCCCATTCAAATCCTGTCGGAATATAACAACCTAAAACGGGAAAATGGGGAAAGTGTCCAAGCTTACTGTACTAGGTTCAACAGTGTATATAACTCCCTTCCACCTCATTTCAAACCTCCACTTGGTTTAGCTTTGGCAAAATTCCCCGAGGGGTTTGATCCTGATATGACTTATCATCTAAGAGACAAGGATCCCCCTACTTTAGAGGAAATGCAACAAATAGCCATCAAAGCAGATGCCAATTTAGCTGAAAAAAGAGCTAGAACTAGATCAGAAAGAAAGGTCACATATAGAGATGAGGTATCCACTTCATCACCTTCCCTAGATCCCAGAATAGATGAATTAGTCAAATCCATGGCTAAAATGTGGGAAAAGATAAATGAAAAGGCTCCTATTAGGGACAACCAGCCAAACCCTCCAAACAGAAACCGAAACCAAAACTTTAGGAGGGAGCAGCCACAAAACAGACCAAGGGAAAATGACCAACAGATTAGGCCACCATTCAATGAAAACTATGTGGAAGAGGATGACAGGGATACAGAAAATCTTGATGAAAGTCATCTTAATCTCGTAGGGTCTGATAATGAAAGCGAGGTATACCTCACAGCTGAAGAACAAGAGTTATGTTCTCCTAATCAAGATGAGACCAACTATGGAGATCTCGACAATCCTGCCATAGACTTTCAAAATGCCATAATAGAGGCTCACCGGCAATATAATCTTAGAAGCAGAAAAAACCAAAACCATTCCAAAAAGAATAGTTCCGACAACACCAAAATCTTTGATAACATCTTAAATAAGACCATGGATAGTAGCAAAATTGGGGCCAAAAGGACGGACCAAAACAAAGGTAAGGCCATTCAAACAAGTACTAGCTCAGACACTCCTAGTACCTCCAAAGAAACCCCAAGGTTGACTGTATCAAAAGAAGTCCCAAGCCAAAGTCAGCAAATTAAGAACATAGAAAAGGTTATGTCTGAGAAAGCTGAAACAAATCTGCCCAAGCTACCTACTCCTTTTAGCTTCGAAGGGGAAATTTCCAAAATAAAAATTACCATACCCCTTACAGAGTTAATAACTATAGATAGATATAGATCTCAAATCTTCAAAGTCTTCGACCTAGAGAGTAAGGCAGATACCTTGAATCTAACTGACGACAAACCCGAGTTTTTATTTGGCCCTAAAGTAGAAGGTGAATATCAAGAAGGAACTATTTCTCCTTTCTATTTAAGCTTAAACATACGGGACAAAATATTACATAATGCCATGTTAGATTCTGGTGCTTCCCATAACCTCATGCCTAAAGCAGTCATGGAAAACCTAGAACTAGAAGTGACTCAACCTTACAAAAACCTATATTCTTTCGACTCAAGTCAGGTCAAATGTTTAGGTCTGATAAAAAATCTAGATTTTGCCCTAACACAACTACCAGCCAAAAACTTAGTCATGGATGTAGTAGTGGCCGACATCACACCCAAGTATGGAATGCTATTATCAAGAGCATGGGCTGCCAAAATACAAGGTAGCCTTCAAATGGATATGTCATTCGCTACTATCCCAGTTTTCAACCAAACTAGGAGGTTATACCGAGAGACTCGCATGAAATACATGGTTAGCAACAAAGATAAGAAAAACAATACCCCCATCTATTCCATTCATTCCAATTTAGATTCTTTTATCCTACACAATGTAGGTGGTATAAACAAGCAGATAAAAGAAAACGAAGACATGTCCAAACCATTACTGGATGAAGAAATTGATGACCAAAGTCCGAAGAAACCAGAGAAGCAGCTTAGTATCATGTATGAAAAGGAAACTCTTTGGAGTATAAGCTTTGATGGTTCTTGTGGCAAGACAGGTTCAGGAGCAGGCATCTGGATACACAATACTAAAGAAGGTCATTCTTTTAGATTAGAATTTCAATGTACAAATAACATTGCGGAATACGAATCCCTTCTCATTGGTCTACACATGCTTAGAGACTTAGGCGCCAATAGAATATTAGCCCAAGGAGACTCTGAGCTTGTAATCAGGCAAATCAAAGGTGAATATTCGGCAAAGAATCCAAGACTGAGAGAATATAGGAATGCAGCTTTGGATATCCTTAAAACTTTTGAAAAATATGAACTCACCTATATCCCTAGGATTCAAAACAGTCTGGAAAATGAGCTCGCCTTTGCTGCAAGCAATAGCCAAATACCATGTATGAGTGAGCAATATGACATTCAAGTGAAACACCGCCCTACTGTACCTGATAATCTTGACCATTGGCAAATATTCCAAGATGATGATCAAATTGATGATTTCTTACAATCTAGGAATGAGTTTGAAATAACCAAAACAGACTCAGGAGATGAAGAGAGGAAACCCGGCCTAAGTCAAGACCAAGAGCTAAATCCACCTTTGTGGACGAATCTAAACCTGGTAGACCATCCATGTGACAGGGAGATAGAAGAAGACATTGACCAAAGGGAACTCGAAGTCTTACACTGCGAAAATAACACCATACCCAGAGGGCTCGCACCTTTAGAAGAATTGTTTGACTTTAATGATGTGGCCAAAAAGCCTAAAATGGAATCTACAGAGGATGACATAGAGGAATACAACATAGGAAATCCAGAAGAGCCTAAAAACATTAAACTATCCAAAACCCTCCCACCTAACATAAAACAAAGGTACATAAATCTATTCAAAGAATTTAAAGATGTGTTTGTATGGGGGTACCAGGATTTAAAATCATATGACACCAGCATCATCCAACATAAAATTCCCCTCAAAGAAAATCAAAAACCTTTTAAACAGAAGTTAAGAAGGATAAACCCAGTATTATTACCATTGGTTGAAAAGGAAATTAAAAAGATGTATGATGCCGGGATAATAGTATCTCTCCGATACTCTGAGTGGGTCTCAAATTTAGTATCAGTTAGGAAAAAGACTGGTGAAATCAGACTTTGCATAGATTTCCGAAACTTGAATAGGGCATGTCTGAAAGATAACTACCCTCTGCCCAAAATGGACCACATACTTCAGAAGGTAGTAGGCACTAAAAGAATCTCATCGCTTGATGGTTTTTCTGGTTATAACCAAGTATTGGTTTATCCTACCGATCAACATAAGACAACTTTCACCACCCCTTGGGGCACTTTTATGTACGTTAAAATGCCTTTTGGACTGATGAATGCTGGCGCCACATTTCAAAGAGCCATGGACATAGCTTTCTCAGAAGACATAGGTGTTTTCATAGTCATATATCTCGACGATATAACAGTATATTCTAAATCAGATGAAGAACACCTAGCACACTTAAGAAAGGTCTTCAACAAATGCAGGAAGTATGGTTTGTCCCTAAACCCCAAGAAAACACTTTTCGGTCTAGAAGAAGGAAAACTCCTGGGTCACATTATTTCGGAAGAAGGAATTAAAATAGACCCCCAGAGAATCGAAGGTATTTTACAGATAAGTCACCCCAGAAACATAAAGGAGTTACAGTCCTTTATCGGCAAGATAAATTTCTTGAGAAGATTCATCCCAAATCTTCCTGAGCTCTTGAAAGATATCACAAATATGTTAAGAAAGGAGGTCGGGGTTAAATGGACTATAGAAGCCAAAAAATCTTTTGAACTAATTAAAAGGGCTTTAACTGAAACACCAGTATTGATAAGCCCTGACTTCACCAAAGATTTTTACATTTTCTCATTTGCCTCAGAACATACAATAGCTACGGTGTTGTTGCAAAAAAATGTAGCTGGGCAAGAGCAACCCATTGCCTTTTTTAGCAAATCCCTGAGAGATGCTCCCTTGAAATATAACATCATGGAAAAACAGGCATTCGCATTGGTAAAGGCACTAAAGGATTTCCGAGTTTACATCTTGCATTCTCATGTCATAGCTTTCGTCCCTAATACTGTCGTCAAGGACATTATCAACCAAGATCCCGATGGTAAAAGGGGAAAGTGGATTGCTATAATCCTAGAGTATGACTTAGAAATCCGGCCTACCAAACTAGTTAAAGGACAAGGACTTGCGAGACTAATGGCTGAAACCAACCTCCTAGCTTTAGATATAAATTTTGTCGATGCCTTAGAAGAACAGGAAGAGTGCACACTTCCCCCTATCGATCAAACATTTTTGGATTCACCTTGGTATGCAGACATTCTTTATGTATTAACTTATATGAATGCTCCTCCGACTTTATCAAAAACAAAAGCAAGATTCCTTAAACAAAAATCTTTAAAGTTTTGCATTATAGATAGTTCTCTGTATTGGAAAAATCCTACTGGTATGTTGCTTAAATGTTTGCTTGAGTCTGATGCAGAGAAAATTATGCGGGAAATGCATGAAGGGGAATGTGGAGGTCATCTCTACTGGAAAACTACTGCAAACAAAATCCTTAGAGCCGGTTATTATTGGCCCACCTTGTTCCTTGATACTCACAAACTGGTCATGACCTGCCATAAATGTCAAATTTTTGATGGCAAGAAAAAGCTTCTACCTTTGCCCTTACATCCCATCATAGTTGAAGGACCCTTCCAGCAATGGGGTCTAGACTTCATTGGGGAAATTCACCCCTCCTCCTCCGCTCAACATAAATGGATCCTCACAGCCACTGATTACTTTACCAAATGGATAGAAGCCATACCATCCCGGAACGCCACCGATTCAGTCATCATCACGTTCCTAGAAACCAATATCCTATCCAGATTTGGCTGTCCCAGGAAAATCATTACAGATAACGCCGCTGCCTTCTCTTCCAAGAAAATGATAGACTTTTGTCACAAGTATCATATTTCATTAGGGCATTCCACAGCCTATTACCCTCAAGGTAATGGTTTAGCCGAGTCTTCTAACAAAAGCCTAGTCAACATTATCAAAAAACTTCTTGAACAAAATAAAAAAGCATGGCATGGGAAACTAGTACACGCCTTATGGGCTGATAGATTAACCACCAAGAAATCCATAGGTATGTCCCCCTACCAGCTAGTTTATGGTATAGATGCCATTTTCCCAACATCTTTAGGGGTTCTGGTAATGAAACTATTACAAGAAGTCCAAATAGAAGAAAATGACATACAAAGGAGAGTAAATCAGACTATCCATTTACAACAAACTAGAGAAGAAGTTTACCAAAGGGCTTAGTTAGCACAAGACAAAAAAAAACAGATTTTTGACAGAAGAACTAAGGAAAATGATTTTCAAATTGGAGATAAAGTTTTGAAATGGGATTCTAGAAGAGAAGACAAAGGTAAACATGGCAAGTTTGAAAATTTATGGAAAGGGCCTTACATCATCAGCTCAGTCAGTGGAAACAATGCTTTCTTCTTGCAAGAACCTGATGGGACTGAAATTTTTGGGGGTCCTGTGAATGGCAGGACATTAAAACACTATTTTTGTCAGGAGCTCCATTTTTGAGTTTGGAACACTTTCAGTCATTGTACATACCATTGTTTGAAATATTGAAAAGATAGAAAAGTAAAAAACAATAAAAGATAGGAAAGTCAAAAATAGTAAAAACAGAAAAGAGGGCAAGTGAAGATAGAACAAATGTCCCATGTTCCAAAAAATAGTCCTTCGGAAAGCGAGCAAGCCTAAATGCCGCTACTAGTACTTCAATGTCTTGTTCAGCTATCTAGCCTAATCATAGCTGAGCATGTTTAAATTTATTTGTTGATAAGTTAGTGAGTGCCAAGATAGTCAACATTGTGTAAGATTGACTTATCACAGAGCTTAGATTAGGGAGAGATTCTGGTTCCACATGCCTAAAACAGAACCAAAAGGAGAAGCGAGGGATGAAAAACACAGTGTACATCTTAGCCCCGCTTGTCTAAGTTTCCTTTTATTGCAGAATAACATTTGTGTGCAGCTTGTCTTTTATGCCGCAAATGCATGACAAATCAGACTGCCTAATCCTGATTTGATCATTTTTGAATTTCATGTTTTAGATTAGAGAATAAAATCCTGTCAAACTGCTTAATCTTGACAGTCGATCTAGTTTTAGGTAGAGAAATGAAGGAGTTCATCAGTTTAATCTGAACTCCCGGCAGATATAAGAGTAGAAATAGATAGGTTCATTTTGCAAAAAGAAAAAGATGCATTGTCGAAAGGCTGCTAGTTCAAATGCGCCAAAGAGAAGAAAAAATGTTAGGAAAGATAGTGGAGTAGGTAGAGGTATCATTGATGTTAACCATGCTGTCACTTTTCAGAAATAACATCAAAGAAGGGTAAATTTTTGCGCCAATGGATAAGGCACTGGTCTTCATAAGCCAAAAATCTGAATTCTGGACACCTCCTGACGAGGAGCTGCCCTCCCCAAATGGACATTGTTAGCCATCAGTATTTTTTACATGTTAGTGATGACTATATCTACAGCTGAGTTTTCTAGAAACTAATTTCCTTATGTCAATATGTCATCTAGAAAACCCTCCTAAAACTTTTTTTGCCTTTCTACTTTTCAGTACACCCATGTCAAAATCAAAACCTCATTATCCCTTTCCTACCTGGCTTCAGCCCCCTGATCTACCCATCATCTTTAAAAGGCAAATCCAAATCTGTTTCAAAAGTCTCCCCTATGTTAGGAAGTGGCGCTTTAAGGCATTTTACCCTTGGCAATCATCAAAAGGCCAAAAAGCCTCCATCTGTAACAGACCTACCATGACTGACCTCCCACTTTGCAAATGAAATTGACAAACAGCTCTAAGTTGCGCCACTCACATCCCCTAGATCTCAACACTGCATAAACCCCAATCTCAAGCTGACTATTAGGGGTTTCACAGTGTTTTATGGTTTCTACAAAGGCAGGAAATATAACTTCATCTCAGGAGGAAATGCTTGAATCTACAGTTAGAAGAACAACTGCTTCTAAATGTAACTTGAGCCTGAGATATGTCTGCAAAACAGAAAGCTACTCATCCAGACCTTACAGCTCTTTCCAGCATGAAAATCACAGTAAGAAAAGGACACCACTGTTTTAGCAAACTGGTAAATTTGCATGGCCCAGAACCTCCTTCATTTACAAGCAGAGGGTTAGGGCACCTCCTTCATCTACAAGCAGAGGGCGCTGACCAGTATTGACTTTAAAGGTTGCAAAATTCCAGGTTTGCCTTTTATTGAACAGTGAAACAATATCTCCAGGTTTTATGAATGTGAGTGATGATCATAACAGGGATAGAGTTTGAAATATGCTAGCTCAAAGGAAAAAGAGTCTGGTCTGATAAAGGAGGTCATTTGAAGCTTTCAAATCATGTGAATGGTTGAACTTTAGAAAGGCAGGTCATTAGTAAAAATTTCAATCACAAGCACCCTGCTTGTCCACAAGATCAAATTGAAAAGGTACTGACAAAACATGCCATTACACAGGCAGAAAGAAAGTTCTTTGTTTTTCAAAAGGCACTGACCTCCATAGTCCCAGAGATTATCTTTCAAGTAATTTGTCATGAGATGACCAAAGCAAATGATGATATTTCAGTCACCCTCAGAACAGTGCAGGGAGACAGTGTCACTTTGGCTAGGGTTTTTTTCTTCTGAAACACAGTGTTGATTGCAAGTAGAGATGCTAATATTGGTGTTTTTTCAAGTGGTTTACTTTCCATCACATTCAGGGAAAAGTTGTGTCAAACAGATTTGTTAAGCAACCTTCGGATACTTTCCTGATGAAGAGCCTCCTCCATATATGAGCAGATGGCCAAAGCCTTGGATGTTGTTAAAGACTGATTGATCTAAGAGACAGTGGAAAGAGACAAAGGAAGAAAGCTAAAAGGTCTTTACACCAGAGAAAATATGGTATGAAGAGATGCAAGCAGAATATGGCACTTACAATCCAAAAAGGAACTTGTGTATCACATGGACGCAGGGACTGACACCATGTACAAAAAGAGCTTTTGCCAAAGTCTGCTCATCATATAGCCATCAGCAGATTAAGACAGAGTTTCTAGAAATGAGTTTTATTAGTTCTGGGCAGTACTCAAAACCCATGAAGCACTTCACTATTACAAATCCAATCAAAAGACATCTACAGGATTCTGTCAAACCGAGCTTAAAAAGAGGAGGCATTTCTGCGAAGCAGGGAACAGTCAGGACATTTTATCACAAGTCATCATCCGGTTTTGAAGAATTTGACAAGCATGAAAAGAAATCAGCTACAATGTGTCACCTGCAAAAGAGAAAAGGTAAAACAGTGGGCAGAGTTAAGCTTTGGCAATGGCTCCATTACAAAAGGTCAAATGCACTAGTCAAATCAAGTGATGACTTTGTTTCAAAGAACCCTGTTGTTCCTACTCCACCAGTTTATCCTTTCAGATATACTTCGCAAACAATGGGAGGCTATTCAAGATTGATTCCCAAGATAGACATTGAGAATAAGTATACCAGTTATAAATGGACGAAGAAGTGGTTTGATGGATGGCCAGTGTTTTGAAAGCTTAAAACAAATGCAGCTTTCTCATTATTCAAAAAGGACAGAGATCTCATAAGCACCATTAAACACAGTGGCGAAAATGGTCGAAAGGTTATTGAAATAATAAGTTCAATATTACTAAAGGAGGTATTTTCCCCATGAAAAAATTCGAAACACCCTGCTGTTTCATTTTCTATAAAGAAAAAATTGGAAAGAAATAACACTGTTTGAAAAAGAGGCCTCGCTGTGTTAAAAGACCAACCGAGTTCTTTTGGCATGACAAGAAAAAGATGAAGTAACTGTTGAAAATGTTTGAAATATCATAAGAGTGAAATAAGAGAGTGAAGGTGTCGTTTTTAAAAAAACGTTCAAACGAAGCTCCGTGCCTCCATAGCACCAAAAACAAGGAAGATCTGGTCGAATTTTCAGAAGACTGCACTGTCTATAGCCGAGCGACACGCCTGCCATATCATGCGACGCGCCTGGGGGCAACTTTACAAAGGCCGCCCATGTTAGAGCGACGCGCCTGTACAGTTGCGCGACGCGCCTGTACAGGGCACCCGACCAACCGACAGACCGACCCGACAGGTCACCCGGGTATAAACTTGCGCGCCGTGCCGACATATAAGAGTGCCGCTCACAAATTGGAGGATCTCCAGAGCTGCTCCACGCTTTCCTCCAAGGTTTTCTTCAGCGATTTCAAAAGGTATTTGAAATTTCATCCAAATTTCCGAAATTGTCAAACCCTGACTGTGTTGTTGGCTTTTCATAGACATTTAAAAACTGGTTTTCCAAAGTGTGGAGGAATCTTCCCAAAGCAGACTAGTATGCCAGTTTAAAAGAAGTCTTCACTGTTGAAGGAAATAAGGCATTGATTACCCTACTCAACCACCGAAAGGCATTATTCTCTGAATACTCTGTGACTGCTTCTGACCTTCAAAACCTCACTGCCAAGTAGATTTTCAGAAATCACAAAAGCTTTCTTCCAAGGATAACTGATATTCCACATTGAAAAGGCCCTTGATTATTGTGGAAAAGAGCAAACTATTACAGCCTTTGCTCAAAGCTTTTTAAGATGTCCTAAAAATCTGTTACCTCTGTTTTAAATATGAATTTTATATGCTCACACCAGGATTGAAACTTAATGAGCCTGTTTTTGTTGAAACAAAGTGACATGCATAGAGAGCAGTGAAATTTAGTAGGAGAAGGGGTTTTTGTTCAAGCAAAAGTTTATAGTTTGAGGCTACAGGGGAGAGCTGCTCGCGCCCTTCACAAAGGGACAGTATTCCTGTGTTGTTGGTTGACTGCTTGGTGTTGTTTAAAAACCTATTTGGCAAGTTGCTATCCATCCTAGCAGAGGTTTTTATAATATCACCAGAGGGCTACATTCATAAAGGGCCATTGATTGTTTTGAAAAGAGAAAACTCATATAACCTCTGTCTAAAGGCTTTATAGTCTTCTAAAAACTCTGTCATTTTTGCTCCAGTACTGTGTATTGACTGTCTAAACACTAAGGGTTGATTTCACATATGCAAGATCAGTGGAAAGTTGGCACACTTATACAGGGCAGAGTTGTTAATGAGCGAAAGTCTCCTTGAGCAAGGAGTAAGGTGTATTAGTTGACATCTAAAGTTTGAGCAGGTGATTTTAGCACTTCTGACAGCAAACTTCTAGCGTTGCCCTTCTTTTTCACTATATTATATCATTTTTGGAGAGTTCTTGTTGTGATATTTTCAAAGTGGAAGATCATTTCTGAAGAACAGGGTTTTTATGATTAAGATTTGTCTTGGAGACACAAATACAAGTGTTGATTGGCCTCTAACAAATTCACAAGGAAAACGAGGAAAAGTGATTTTGTATTTCCATCTGTATGTCTGAGAATTTTGACGGTTGCTCGCTCTACTGAAACCAGCCCATAACGAGCTCATTGTGAGAGATTTTCTAAAGGTGAGAAACAGACTTTTTCTTAAGAAAGCAGTGTGTGTTACAAAAGCTTGTTGCAATACATCCAAATCTCATTATCCATTCTGTCCAAGCAGTATAGTGACACAGTTTGATTCCAACAGGACTTTTTACACACAGTGGGGGCAGTTTGTCTTTTCCAAAGCATATTCAGGTCAAAATGCCTCCAAGGCAAGACCACAGGAGCGGTCCACATAAAAGATATGAGCCCATCTCTACAGGAGCAAGCCCAGCTCCAAGCCTTTCCTCTCACTGCACTCCTTGAGCAGGAAATTGAAGAAAACAAAGAGGCTTGGCTTGAAAGAGCTAACAAACATTTGGAAATGAAGCTTGAGAGGGCGAATAGAGATTTAGAGCTGCAGAGGAAGAGGACACACCACTTCCAAAAGCTGAATCAGTTTGCCCGGCGCAAACTAAAGGCAGCACAAGAGAAATTGAAGAAGGTAAAGGGGAAGCGCCTAGCACGGAAAGAAGGGAAAATCATATCATCCCTTGATATTTTGGCCTCAGCTTTGGAGCATGTTGCTATGGACCCTTGAGGGTCATGCATGCCAATTTTGGGCCTTTTTCGACAACTTTTTGTTTTTTGGCATTTTTTGGGTTTTTGGTCAAAAACTCATAATTTCGCCATTTCAGTTTGAGGAGTTGTCAAGGGAGGAAGATGATACCGATGGATGCCATAATTCCATGAGCAGGTCTCCTGCGATTTTCAGAGCATTTGGAGATCATTCGCCCCCTCAAATTGGCGAAAAATGCCCTCTTTTTGCACATTCTGCCCGCCATATCAGCAGTCTGCTATTTTCTGGGTTTTTGCACACAGGTACAGTTTTGGATAACTTCCAAGCCTCAGATTGAGATGGTTTCAGTTGCGCCGGAAAATAGACACAGAAAGATTTCCAGCAAGCCCTCATGAGCCCCATTTTGACATCGGGAAGGCTGCCAATTGCATCCAGCAAGTCAGGGGACCTTTTTCAGGCATAAATATGAAGTATTTTTGTAATTTTTGAACCTCAAAAATCTGCTTTTCCCAAATGTGCGTTAAGCTATTTTTATCCTTGGGAAATGATGTAAAGTCAATATAATTTCCGTTTTTAGCAGTTTTTTAGATATTTTATGGGATATTTTGTGCCTTGGGCTGTGCAAAGCCTCAAGGACAAGTTTAGATATTTTGACTTGGCCAATGGGATAGCTAGTTGCTCCATGAGGTTTTCCTCCCTCAAGCCTATTTATTCCATGGGTTTCATTGTAAAACAAAGGCTGAACTTGAGAGAATAATTAATACATTGGTCATATGAGCTTTGAAGAATACACTTGTGTTATGATTTTTGGACTGCCTCTTGGATGCTTTTGATGAATGATGAAGGATTGGTGATGGATTCCATGACATGGTAGAATGGTATAGTGTTTCTTGCTATGTTTTTTGTCTTCTAGTTTTCATCCATAATACATGCTTCTTGCTGCTATAGATCAGTAGAGATTAGTTTTGAGATATGCCCATGGAGGCACCTCAAAATTCTTGAATCTTCATAGCTTGATGTTTTCTTCTTCCTTAGTTATACTAAAGAATTCTTAACTGCTCTTTAGTAACTTAAGGTACTGTTTGCTAAGTTTTATTTACAAGTTCTATGCATGTTGAATAGGATGTATGGTGTGCCCTGCCTACCTATAAGTTGTCCATAGTTCTGTCCATAAAACTTTCTCTTTGACTGATTAGTTGATCATCTTGTTGAACCAAGGAGGCCTAGTCCCGATCTAGCCCTTTGCCTAAAACTATGAAATCTTGTTTGTCAAAGTGCCCAATGACTTAGAGACTATGTTTAGGCGTTTCGGCGTAGTTTATGAGTTGTTAGTTTGTCTTATGTGTTTTCCCTAAAGTCTGATAGCCATTTCCCGAAGTTAGAGGGTCTTATACCTCTATGTATGGCTGGAATGTTTGATTTCTATGTTTTAATTAGCTCATAGTTGCATTTAGCATGATTAATGGCTTGCTATAACATGTTTATGTTTGCTATCAACTAGTTATACTTGAAATCCCTTGTCTTTCACAAGCTTGATGTCCATTTACTCCATTCTGCCCAAAGATCCCTTCTACCGTGAATCAAATCGGCCCTACAGCAACCTTGCATCATCATCTCATAGCTTCCTTGACCTGTTTGACCCCATAGCCCAATTGATCTGAATTCTTGTTATCCATTTTTACATCTTTGATCAGTTTTATCCCTCACAAACTTAAAAACCAAAAATAAAAAAACTCACTTCATAACTAGCCTAATATCAGAACACCATAAGCGAACACACCGATATCTTTTACATTTATAGAGAGAGCCCTCTCTGAGTCCAGGAAGGCTAGGTCCTCGGGCTCCAAAGCTTGGTTTGATGTTACATCGTCATTTGGCTCACCAATCGGCCAAATCACGGGACCCTAACATAATGGCGATCACGGTGGGACTTATTGAGTTCATGACAGTCTAGCAAACTTTTATAGACTCTTTAGTCCTTCAATCCTAAACTCAGACCATCAGCCTTTAGAATCATTTAGTGTAAACTCTCTGTTTCACCATCTTAGCAAAGTGATGAATCAGGGTTATAACACTCTTACATCCTAGGCTGCACATAAAACTCAAAAAACCCCAAAACACTCCTTTAGATTGGTTTTTGACATTATTGGTGGTGGACCATACAAGTATATCTAAAAACAATAGACTTTCCACCTGGCGACTCCACTAACCTCTAGTAGGCCTTACTATTTTACCGAACTCTAGGTTACTATCCAACAGACCTATCCCATCACTCACTAATATAGCGGGAGATGGTGGGACACTGAGTACATGATAGTCTAGCAAACTCTTATAGACTCTTTGATCCTTTAGACACCTTAAACAAGCAACAGCCCATAGACCCATTTAGAGTAAACTCTTTTGTTCTCATCACCCTAGAAAAGTGTTGAAACAAGTCTAGGATACTTTAAACCATAGGCTGCACATAAACTCAGAAAATCCAAAACATTCCCAGATTAGTTACCGGTGGTGGACCATAGCTAAATATTTTCAAAAAACAAACAAGTTCCACCTGGCGACTCCACTAGCCTCCAGTAGGCCTTTTTCCCCACTAGTCCTTATAAAGACTCCTAGGAATGCAGTAAGTAAACCCAAAAATCCTGATGGAGGAAGACATGGTTCAACACCTGAGGACACAAAGGAGATATGCTCCGATGAGCAGAGAACATATCCCTGGTTTCCCACACAAAATGCCCACAGATGTAAATTGGTTCGAAGACCTATCTATCTTTCGAAATGAAAATATTGACAACCCATTTTTACACCTCATCAAATTTCATATGCATGTATGTAGCTTAAAGGTTGAATGGCATGAGGACTGCCTTATGAAAATGTTCATGGGTACATTAGAAGAGGAGGCAAGAGAATGGTATGAGAACCTAGAACCTCGCACCTTGTTTTCTTTGAAGGATTTCCACAAAGTATTTTGTAAACGCTATATAGGGCATTTTCCATCTCTATCATTGGCTGAAAATTGTTGTGATCACTCTGAAAAACTCATACAACACCTTGTAAGCATTGAAGAAGAATACGGAAATTGGCATCCTGAAGAGTTTTTAGAGGAGGTCCATAATTTTCTTACCCAAGCTAACAATCAAGATGACCAAGAAGATTTGATCCTAGATGAAATTATCAAGAAATAAGAGAGGATCCACAAGAACTCTGTGAAAAGGTTGAAACAGATAACAATCCATCTGCCCTTTCATATAAAATACAAGAGGACAGTCAGCCACAAGATCAATTTCCACAAAAGATGGAAAGAAATTGTTGCCCCATCCAAAGAAAACAGAAAATACCTTCTCCCTTAACTGAACAGGAAATAGATCAAATAATAAACATGCAGACAGCCTCTGAAACTTCATGTAACCAAAACTTTGCTGATTTTTCTCCTTTAAACCCTGCATATCATAAATCAGAAAAAATATTTGTAAATCAAGTTGAAGAAAAGCAATCTGATTGTCCAATATACATGGCTGGTGACATTACTTATGTTAATGATTCTCCAATGTTTGATCAATATGTTGATGATTATGATTTCCAAACAGAAACTAACTTTGCAGAAGATTCAGTTTTTGATTGTCGAGAGGAAGCTCAGTTTCATGAACTTGAGAAAAGTAAGCAGCCATTACAGATCATCTATGACACTGATGAAGAGAGCCTTGAAAGTTCAGAAGTAAGTGAAGAGTCTTGGACTCTTTGCTCTACTTCACTTCAGTCCATCAGAGATAACATTCACATAATTGGAAATCAGCAGTTTTTCAGCTTTGATGATGAGGTTGAGGAAGATGGTGGAATTCTTGAGCATGTTGTAAATGAGAAGCTTTTTCCTGAAATGGTTGAGGAAATCATTTTGGACATAGAATCTTCCTTAACTCCAGATTTTCAGCTACCCATTTCCATTGAGTTACAAATTGCAGATGATGAAGTAGAGGTTGATAAACACATGAGAATTGTCTCACTGTCCTTTCAAGATAATTTACTGTCAAAGTGTATCCTCGCTCATCAACCTGATGACCTTCACACATTTTCTAGTCCACTTAATCAGAACACATCAGCTCGGCAAGAGAACTACACTGCAATATATGATGAGTCTGATAGTTCAAGTGATCATGAGCAAAGGGAAGGGTTGCTTTACCAGGAGAGCCCCAAATCTAGTCAAGTGGAAGAAAGAGTAGTCCTGAATGAAGTCTATATATCAAATCCTCTAGATCAGGTATTATTCCAAGATCCATTTGTTGTTTTCCTTGAGAAGTCTAAAGGAGTAGTGGGTTCTATCATGAAAAAGTTGCTACCTAGAATGAGAAAAAACTTAAGCATTACTGCCCGAAAACAAACCAAATGGGAGTGGCCTTTTCATTATTTCTGCATCATGAAAAAACTAAACCAGAATCCCCCATGTGATCATCTGCTTGAATGGTTGCATTGGAAAGAAGAGTTCACCAAATATATGTTGTGTACAGATTAGATTAGGATAGAAAGACAACAATAGAAAATAAGCTTAGCCTGTGAGCACCTTTTCATTTGTAGTTTGTTTGAAGAAGAAGTGAAAAAGCTGAAAATACAAAAAACAGTGAAAAGTAGAAAAAGAGGGCAGTTTCTAAAAAGCAGTGGTAAGGCCCCATGTTCCAAAAAATAGTCCTTCGGAAAGCGCGCAAGTCTAAATGCCGCTACTAGTACTTCAATGTCTTGTTCAGCTATCTAGCCTAATCATAGTTGAGCATGTTTAAATTTATTTGCTGATAAGTTAGTGAGTGTCAAGATAGTCAACATTGTGTAAGATTGACTTATCACGGAGCTTAGATTAGGGAGAGATTCTGGTTCCACATGCTTAAAACAGAACCAAAGAGAGAAGCGAGGGATGAAAAACACATTGTACATCTTAGCCCCGCTTCTCTAGTTTCCTTTTATTGCAGAATAACATTTGTGTGCGACTTGTCTTTTATGCCGCAAATGCATGACAAATCAGACTGCCTAATCCTGATTTGGTCATTTTTAAATTTCATGTTGTAGATTAGAGAATGAAATCCTGTCAAACTGCTTAATCTTGACAGTCGATCTAGTTTTAGGTAGAGAAATGAAGGAGTTCATCAGTTTAATCTGAACTCCCGGCAGATATAAGAGTAGAAATAGATAGGTTCATTTTTGCAAAAAGAAAAATATGCATTGTCAAAAGGCTGCTAGTTCAAATGCGCCAAAGAGAAGAAAAAATGTTAGGAAAGATAGTGGGGTAGGTAGAAGTATCATTGATGTTAACCATGCTGTCACTTTTTCAGAAATAACATCAAGAGAAGGGTAAATTTTGCACAAATGGATAAGGCACTGGTTTTCATAAGCCAAAAATCTGAATTCTGGACACCTCCTGACGAGGAGCTGCCCTCCCCAAATGGAGCCACTGTTAGCCATTAGTATTTTTTACATGTTAGTGATGACTATATCTACAGCTGAGTTTTCTAGAAACTAATTTCCTTATGTCAATATGTCATCTAGAAAACCCTCCTAAAACTTTTTTCGCCTTTCTACTTTTCAGTACACCCATGTCAAAATCAAAACCTCATTATCCCTTTCCTACCTGGCTTCAGCCCCCTGATCTGCCCATCAGCTTTAAAAGGCAAATCCAAATCTGTTTCAAAAGTCTCCCCTATGTTAGGAAGTGGCGCTTTAAGGCATTTTACCCTTGGCAATCATCAAAAGGCCAAAAAGCCTCCATCTATAACAGACCTACCATGACTGACCTCCCACTTTGCAAATGAAATTGACAAACAGCTCTAAGTCGCGCCACTCACATCCCCTAGATCTCAGCACTGCATAAACCCCAATCTCAAGCTGACTATTAGGTGTTTCACAGTGTTTTACGGTTCCTACAAAGGCAGGAAATATAACTTCATCTCAGGAGGAAATGCTTGAATCTACAGTTAGAAGAACAGATGCTTCTAAATGTAACTTGAGCCTGAGATATGTCTGCAAAACAGAAAGCTACTCATCCAGACCTTACAGCTCTTTCCAGCATGAAAATCACAGTAAGAAAAGGACACCACTGTTTCAGCAAACTGGTAAATTTGCATGGCCCAGAACCTCCTTCATTTACAAGCAGAGGGTTAGGGTGCCTCCTTCATCTACAAGCAGAGGGCGCTGACCAGTATTGACTTTAAAGGTTGCAAAAGTCCAGGTTTGCCTTTTACTGAACAGTGAAACAATATCTCCAGGTTTTATGAATGTGAGTGATGATCATAACAGGGATAGAGTTTGAAATATGCTAGCTCAAAGGAAAAAAGAGTCTGGTCTGATAAAGGAGGTCATTTGAAGCTTTCAAATCATGTGAATTGTTGAACTTTAGAAAGGCATGTCATTAGTAAAAACTCCAATCATAAGCACCCTGCCTGTCCACAAGATCAAATTGAAAAGGTATTGACAAAACATGCCATTACACAGGCAGAAAGAAAGTTCTTTGTTTTTCAAAAGGCACTGACCTCCATATTCACAGAGACTGTCTTTCAAGTAATTTGTTATGAGATGACCAAATAAAATGATGATATTTCAGTCACCCTTAGAGCAGTGCAGGGAGACAGTGTCACTTTGGCTAGGGTTCTTTCTGAAACACAGTGATGATTGCAAGTAGAGATGCTAGTATTGATGTTTTTCAAGTGGTTTGCTTTCCATCACATCCAGGGAAAAGCTGTGTCAAACAGATTTGTCAAGCAACCTTCGGATACTTTACCTAATGAAGAGCCTCCTCCATGTATGAGCAGATGGCCAAAGCCTTGGATGTTGTTAAAGACTGATTGATCTAAGAGACAGTGGAAAGAGACAAAGGAAGAAAGCTAAAAGGTCTTTACACTAGAGAAAATATGGTATCAAGAGATGCAAGCAAAACATGGCACTTACAATCCAAAAAGGAACTTGTGTATCACCTGGAAGCAGGGACTGACACCATGTACAAAAAGAGCTTTTGCCAAAGCCTCCTCATCATCTAGCCATCAGCAGATTAAGACAGAGTTTCTGGAAATGAGTTTTATTAGTTCTGGGCAGCACTCAAAACCCATGAAACACTTCACTATTACAAATCCAATCAAAAGACATCTACAGGATTCTGTCAAACCGAGCTTAAAAAGAGGAGGCATTTCTGCGAAGCAGGGAACAGTCTGGACATTTTATCAGAAGTCATCATCCAGTTTTGAAGAATTTGACAAGCATGAAAAGAAATCAGCTACAATGTGTCACCTGCAAAAGAGAAAAGGTAAAACACTGGTCAGAGTTAAGCTTTGGCAATGGCTCCATTACAAAAGGCCAAATGCACCAATCAAATCAAGTGATGACTGTGTTTCAAAGAACCGTGTTGTTCCTACTCCACCAGTTTATCCTTTCAGATATACTTCACAAACAATGGGAGTCTATTCAAGATTAGCTCCTAGGATGGACATGGTGAATAGGTATACAATGTTATAAATGGACAAAGAAGTGGTTTGATAGATGGCAGGTGTTTTGAAAGCTTAAAACAAATGCGGCACCTACTCATTATTCCAAAAGGACGAGAGATCTCATAAACACCATTAAACACGGTCGTAGAAAATGGGCGAAAGGTTATTGAAATAATAAGTTCAATATTACTAAAGGAGGTATTTTCCCCATGAAACAATTCGCAACACCCTGCTGTTTCGTTTTCTATAAAGAAAAATGGGAAAGAAATAACACTGTTTGAAAAAGAGGCCTTGCTGTGTTAAAAGACCAACCGAGTTCTTTTGGCATGACAAGAAAAAGATGAAGGAACCGTTTAAAATGTTTGAAATATCATAAGAGTGAAATAGGAGAGTGAAGGTGTCGTTTTTAAAAGGTTCAAACGAAGCTTCGTGCCTCCATAGCACCAAAAACAAGGAAGATCTGGTCGAATTTTCAGAAGTGGCACTGTAAAAAGCCGAGCGACGCGCACACGCCATATCGCGCGGCGCCCCTAGAAGCACGGGCCGCCTGTGTTGGGCGACGCGCACATGCGGTTGCGCGACGCGCCTGTACGGGGCGCCCGACTCACCGTGGAGACCGACCGACGGGTCACCGGGGTATAAACTTGCGCGCGTGCCGACATATAAGAGTGCCGCTCTCACAAGTGGAGGATCTCCAGAGCTGCTCCAAGCTTTCCTCCAAGGTTTTCTTCGGCGATTTCAAGAGTTATTTTGAGATTTCATCCAAATTTCCGAAATTGCCAAACCTGGACTGTGTTTGTTGGCTTTTCATAGGCATTTAAAAGATGGTTTTCCAAAGTATGGAGGAATTTTCCCATGACAGACTAGTAGGCTAGTTTGAAAGAAGTCTTTGTTGTTGAAGGGAACAGGGCATTGATTACCCTACTCAACCACCGAAAAAAATTATTCTCTGAAAACTCTATGACTGTTTTTATCCATCAAAACCTCACTGCCAAGTAGATTTACAGAAATCATAAAAGCTTTCTTCCGAGGATAACTGACATTCCACATTGAAAAGGCCCTTGATTATTGCGGAAAAGAGAAAACTCTTACAGCCTTTGCTCAAAGCTTTTGAAGTTGTCCTAAAATCTGCTACCTCTGTTTTAAATATGAATTTGCTTATATGCTCACACCAGGATTGAAGCTTAATGAGCATGTTTTTGTTGAAACGAAGTGACATGCATAGAGAGCAGTGAAATTTAGTGGGAGAAGGGGTTCTTGGTCAAGTAGAAGTTCACAGGCTGAGGCTGCAGGGGAAGGCTGCTCGCGCCCTTCACAAAGGGACAGTATTCACTGTGTTGTTGGTTGACTTCCTTGTGTTGTTCAAAGCCTATTTGACAAGTTGCTATCGATCCAAGCAGAGGTTTTTCTAACATAACCAGAAGGCTACATTCATAAGGAACCTTTGATTGTTTTGAAAAGAAGTCTTACACTGTTTCTGCCTAAAAAGCTTTATAGTCTTCTAAAAACTTTGTCATTTTTCTCCAGTCCTGTGTATTGACTGTCTAGACATATTTATGGTGGTTTGCAATAGATGCAAGATCAGTGGAAGGTTGGCACACTTATACGGGGCAGAGTTGTTGATGACTGAAAGTCCCTTTGAGCAAAGAGTAAGGAGTATTGCTTGACATCTAAAAAGTTTCAGGAACAGGGTGATTTTAGCACTTTCTCACAGCAAAACTCCTTCTAGCAGTCTACCCTTCTTTTCACTATATTATATCATTTTGAAGAGTTGTTGACTGTGATTTTTTTTTTAAAAGTGGAAGACCATTTCTGAAGAGCAGGGTTTTTATGATTAAGATTTGTCTTGGAAACACAAATCCAGGTGTGTTGATTGGCCTCTAACAAATCCACACGGAAAAGTGATTTTGTTTCAATACTGTATACAGGAAATTTACACAGCAGTTTGCTCTTCTCTTCACTGTGTTATTTCCTACAGAGAAATCTGTTGACAGAGATTTTCTAAAGGTGAAACAAGACTTTTTCTTAAGAAAGCAGAAGTTGTGTGTTACACAAAAACTTGTTGCAATACATCAAAATCCCATTGTCTATCTATCCAAGCAGTATAGTGACACAGTTTGTTTCCAGCAGGGCATTTTTACACACAGTGAGGGCAGTTTGCCTTTTCCAAAGCATTTCAAGTCAAAATGCCTCCAAGGCAAGACCACAGGAGCAGTCCACATAAGAGATATGAGCCCATCTCTACAAGAGCAAGCCCGGCTCAAGCCTTTCCTCTCCTTGCACTCCAAGTGCGGGGAAATTGAAGAAAACAAAGAAGCATGGCTTGAGAGAGCTAACAAACATTTGGAAATGAAGCTTGAGAGGGAAAACCGAGATTTAGAGCTGCAGAGGAAGAGGACACATCACTTCCAAAAGCTAAATCAGTTTGCCCGGCGCAAACTAAAGGCAGCCCAAGATAAATTGAAGAAGGCAAAGGGGAAGCGCCTAGCACGGAAAGAAGGGAAAAGAATATCATCCCTTGATATTTTGGCCTCAGCTTCGGAGCATGTTGCTATGGACCCCTGAGGGTCATACATGCCAATTTGTGGCCTATTTCGGCAACTTTTTGTTTTTTGGCATTTTTTGGGTTTTTGGTCGAAAACTCATAATTTCTCCATTTCAGTTTGAGGAGTTGTCAAGAGAGGAGGATGATACCAATGGATGCCATAATTCTATGAGCAGGTCACCAGCGATTTTCAGAGCATTTGGAGATCATTCGCCCCCTCAAATTGGCGAAAAACGCCCTCTTTTTGCACATTCTGCCCGCCATATCAGTAGTCTGCTATTTCCTGGTTTTTTACACACAGGTACAGTTTTGGATGACTTCCAAGCCTCAGATTGAGATGGTTTCAGTTGCGCCGGAACGTAGACACAAAGATCTTTCCAACGAGCCATCATGAGCCCCATTTCGACATCGGGAAGGCTGCCTATTGCATCCAGCAAGTCAGGGGACCTTTTTCAGGCATAAATATGAAGTGTTTTTGTAATTTTTGAACCTCAAAAATCTGCTTTTCCCAAATGTGCGTTAAGCTATTTTTATACTTGGGAAATGATGTAAAGTCAATATAATTTCCGTTTTTAGCAGTTTTTAGATATTTTATGGGATATATTGTGCCTTGGGCTTTGCAAAGCCTCAAGGACAAGTTTAGATATTTTGACTTGGCCAATGGGATAGCTAGTTGCTCCATGAGGTTTTCCTTCCTCAAGCCTATTTATTCCATGGGTTTCATTGTAAAACAGAGGCTGAATTTGAGAGAAGAATCAATATATTGGTCATATGAGCTTTGAAGAACATACTTGTGTTATGATTTTTGAACTGCCTCTTGAATGCTTTTGATGAATGATGAAGGATTGGTGATGGATTCCATGACATGGTAGAATGGTATAGTGTTTCTTGCTTTGTTGTTGTCTTCTAGTTTTCATTCATAATACATGCTTCTTGCTGCTATAGATCAGTAGAGATTAGTTTTGAGATATGCACATGAGGCCTCACAATTCTGAATCTTCATGGCTTGATGTTTTCTTCCTTACTTATACTAAAGTCAAAGAATTCTTAAGCGCTCTTTAGTTACTTGAGTCTTGTTTGCTAAGTTTTTATTTACAAATTCTATGCATGTTGAATAGGATGTATGGTGTGCCACCTATACCTATAAGTTGTCCATAGTTATGTGTCCATAAAACTTCCTCTTTGACTGATTTGTTGATCATCTTGTTGAACCAAGGAGGCCTAGTCCCGATCTAGCCCTTTGCCTAAAACTATGAAAGCTTGTTTGTCAAAGTGACCAATGACTTAGAGACTATGTTTAGGTGTTCTGGCGTAGTTTATGAGTTGTTAGTTTGTCTTATTCGTTTTCCCCAAAGTCTGATAGCCATTTCCCGAAGTTAGAGGGTCTTATACCTCTATGTATGACTGGAATGTTTGATTTCTATGTATTAATTAGCTCATAGTTGCATTTAGCATGATTAATGGCTTGCTATAACATGTTTATGTCTGCTATAGACTAGTTACACTTGAAATCCCTTGTCTTTCACAAGCTTGATGTCCATTTACTCCATTCACTACAGAGCACCATAAATCCACTTCTACCATGAATTAAAAACGGCCCCTACGACCCAACCGCATCATCTCATAGCTTCCTTGACCTGTTTGACCCCATAGCCCAATTGATCTGACTTCTTGTTATCCATTTTTACATCTTTGATCAGTTTTATCACTCACAAACTTAAAAACCAAAAATCAAAAAACTCACTTCATAACTAGCCTAATATCAGAACACCATAAGCGAACACACCGATATCTTTTACATTTATAGAGAGAGCCCTCTCTGAGTCCAGGAAGGCTAGGTCCTCGGGCTCCAAAGCTTGGTTTGATGTTACATCGTCATTTGGCTCACCAATCGGCCAAATCACGGGACCCTAACATGCATATTGATGCCTTGTAAAAAGCAGGTCACTGCTGAGCAGACTGCTTGTCTTTTCTTTCAGTATGTTTGGGTCCACTTTGGGTTGCCGACGTCGATTGTGTCAGATCGAGACTCTCGTTTCCTTGGATATTTTTGGACCAGCTTGTGGCACATGATGGATACCAAGTTGAAGAGAAGCACGACATTCCATCCACAAACCGACGGACAGACAGAGGTCATTAATCGTACCGTGGTACACTTGTTGCGGGGCTATTGCAGCAAACATCCCAAGTTGTGGGATGAACACCTTCCATATGTGCAGCACGCTTACAACCGAGAAGTGCATTCCTCTACACAGCGTTCACCTTTTGAGACATGCTTTGGTTACTTACCAAAGGACCCTTTCGACATGATCTATGGAAGCGATGAAGATGCCAGTGGGCGTGATGACAGGGATAAAGCACAGCGGTTCATTCAGCGGATTCAGGCAATTCACCAAGTAGTGCAAGAGCAGTTGGAGAAGAGTCAGGCCCGATATAAGGCCCGACATGATAAGCACCGAGTTGACCATCAATTTCAAGTTGGCGACAAAGTGTGGTTCCACATCAGCAAGGATCGAATGAAGGGAGAAGGTAAGAAATTGCGACCAATCCGGTATGGTCCCTTTACCATATTGGAGAAGATTGGGAATAATGCTTTCCGACTCGACTTGCCGATATACATGCAGATGTACTCAGTTGTGAATGTTGAAAATCTAAAACTTTATGAACCCCCATTGATTATGGACACTGAGGAGGTAGGATCAGTTCCTACAGTGGATGACTTTGCACCAGAATATCTCGATGAACTACCAGAGGACATCATTCTCGATCGAAGGACCAGGACTTCGCAACGAGGAGATGTGGAGTATCTTTGTGTTGGTTTCAAAGGGATGCACCCAAGTAAAGCCAAATGGCTTGAAAAGGAGAAGGTGAGGGAGCAATTCCCTCACTTGCCTGTTGATTGATGAGGCTTTTGGGGTCCAAAAGCTCTTTAGTGGGGAGGAATGATCCAGGTGGATTAAACAAGTACAGGTACAAATGGATTGAGTACAAGGCTCAAAAATCAAAAGTGTTCGAAAATCCTTCGAACCAAGTTCAAGTTGTAGATCTCGAAATTCTGAATCCAACGGCGCAAACGGCACTCAATTCCGAGTCCGTATGAAGGAGTTAGGAGCAGTCAAAGTTCAGAGGTTGACTTGGTGATGTGGCAGACTAAAGAGGCAACAATTTTGCTGAAACCCGGCCACCGGATTCCGACCAACCTGGCCAGATTCTGGGCGAATTGGTGGGACCATTAAATGCACTACTTCGGTCAAAAATTCGAAGGTTCAAAAAACCACAATTTGTTTTAATAACAAATAAAAACAAAAAAATATATATTAAGGGTGGCGGGCCACCAACCCCGCCACCCCATGCAAATCCATACAATATATTAAACGAAATGTTGTTGGGGGGCGGGTGGTCAACCCCGCCACCCCCGCGGTCTCCACTGTACCAACGGCCGCGGTTTCCAATGGAAAACAATGATACGGGGCGGGGGTTGTTAACCCCACCGCCGCCGTCCTTTATACATGGCAGGATTTCATATGGGGCGGGCCGCCCAATATGGGTCCGGCCCCCCCACATCAAAATCAAATATTTTAAAATATGAAAATAGTTCCAACGCTTATTTAAAAATATAAATGCAGTTTGAACAGTCGGCCTTTTAATGGAGGGGTCGGGATTTGACCACTCGACCTCCTCCCAACCAATGTGGATCTTCAACCAACTCGTCCAACGGTGACTTTGGAGAGTCCGCCCACACTATGTTATTTAAACCTTCATTCATTTGTGCGCCCAAGGATAGACAGGAGCGGGCATGGAAAACGAGGCAGTGGAACCTTGAGCAGTGTGCAGGAGGGGGCGGAACCATGATCTGAGCCATTTTTCCAGAGGGGCCAGATTTTCACTTTGTCCGATTGGGGCAAGTTTTATATGGATTCAGCACTACTCGATGCCACAAATCCAACGGTGCTGCCCATTTTGTCATCATAGGTCTGCAATTTTCGGCCATTTCCAGATTGGGCAGGTATAAGGGTGTAATTCCTCATTTTGTACTTGTACTTTCATTTTTCCATTTAATGAAAGCAGGGCCTCCCCACTATTAGAGCAGGGCCCGGAGACGTAGTCCCTCCTGGACGAACTCCGATATCAACTCTTGTGTCTTCGTGCATGATGTTAATCGCTTCTCTCTTTTTCCGCTTATGCCTTTAAAGTTTCTTGTTTTAAAAGCTACAATTTTCACATGTTAATTCTTTTATACATCTCAAACAAAAGATTTTGGATCATTGGTTGCATGGGTGCAACCCAATAATCCTACAACTGATAGTTAACATCCTTTCACCTTTGTCTCAACTAGAATTGACATGCATGAAGCTAATAATAGTAAATCATTAGTTGCATGTTAGATCATTTATTTTGAATTAAATAATATTTAATTCACTTGATCTCTCACTAATGCAACAAACAGTTACAGCTAGCACAATTGACTTTAACTCAAAAAACTAAGTTAATTGATTACACATGCATTAAACTAATGCACCAACTGCACTTCAAACTCTATTACAACTAGAATCACTTTGCATGCCTCACCAACTACCCTCAACTCGAAATTCATGAGCTAAATGAGTTTATCACACTCAGTTAACTATTACAAGTGATTATGAGATAAGATTACATTTTATTGTCCACTTTAATTAAGGGAAAATTAAAATAGACACTGCACCAAATTTAGCCCACACCATTGTAGGTGTTTCTAAGACCTGTTGGTCCCACACTAGTGTAGGTGCTGCTTGGACCCATTGGTCCCACACTAGTGTAGGTGATGCAATTTATTGCTGAACTTCAACAGGTCATGTGTTCTAAGTGATCAATGTTGTGTCATCAATTTTTCTAAGAGTGTAATCATGCTCAAGTTTTTTCCTTGATCACTTTTTCCTTATTGATCCCACACAGCCAAATCCAGAAAAGTGAATTCCTGAGAAACTTAATCTCACTCAGCCTTCTTTAATTATGCATTGTGTAGTCTCATCTCTTAATCTCAGACCTTTCCTCTTGGAATTGTGCAATGAAAGTTCCTACCTTCCAGAAATGCACACTGTAATGTCTCAGTGCTCAACCCTGACCCTTGATCTCTAGAATGTGAAACCCCTTCCTTTCAGTCACCTTCTCCTATGAACTATGTAGTCTCAAGCAACAAGCCTCAAACTTTACCTCTTGAACTACACAATTTCACAATCCCTAGGCCTATGTCCCTCCACAATTGTGCAATGGGTAGCCTTAAGCCTCAATCCTGACACCTTAAGCCCCTAAACTGTGCAGTTATCTTGCACTAGTCTTTCTGAACTGCACATTGTGTAGTCTCAAGGCTCAGTTCTAACCCCTAACCTCCTGAGTTGCGCAACTTCACAAGCCCTAGGCCTTTTTCCCTCCATAATTTCATAGTGGGTAAGCTTAAGCCTGATTCCTTGAACCCCTCAATTGTGCATTTGTCTTTCCCTAGCCTGCTTTAACTGCACATTGTGTGGTCTCAAGGCTCAATTATGACCCCTGAACTCCTGAGTTGCGCAACTGTGAAATCTTTGAGCCAGTCTCTCAGCCTATCACCTAGTTCCATCTCATTTAATGGTTTTCATGAAGCATGTTAGAATAGGGGTTTATCGGACTGATGTTTTCTTATCATGAGTGGATTTCAATTTTAGGTATTATATCATGTTATGAAAGGATAATGATGAAGGAGATGAAAAAAGAGACCCTACTAGAAGACACCTTTGTAGCTTCAAGGAAAAGTTGATTAATCAAGAAATACAAAGGGACACCATATTGTGACGGAAGCTAAAGATCAAGACCATAGTGAAGACTCCCTACCTTCAATATGTATGGAGGAGGAGAACAAGAACATGCACTATATTTCAAGAAGACATGAATACAACAACAGAAATAATGGCTTGACATTGCCATATCATCATGCAGTCCATGTCATCAATGTCATGTCATGTCTTGTCAAGGTGTTATGTAAAGATGTATATGTGTCATTGTTTTCCACATCATTTGTGGGTTATGTAATTTCAATATGTGATAAATGTAATGTAAAGTGGAAGTCCAAGAGTCATCTATAGAATTTGAAAAGTCATGAAAGAGTCAAAATGTCCTAGAGAAGTAAAATAGTCATGAGAGTAGCCCAAGAGTCACAAGGGAGGTGAATGGTCAACCTAGTTTTATATATACACTACCATAGCTCATGCAAAGGAATTTCCACCTTGGCTCCTCCTACTGGGAATTAGAGAGGAAGATAGTTCTCTTGGAGGAGTAAGTGGCTTCTCTAATGTTCCAATATTGGAGCTAGTGGTATTCACTATATTGATGTATCTTGGAACTTTTGCTTAATTTTGAAGCTTGTTGAGCTAGCACACTTTCATTTGTATGTCTTAATTATCGTAATAATACTCTTTGAATGATTGTGATGTATGTTTTTTTCATCTGTAATAAGGGAATTGAACTATTTCGATGGCTTTGGTACTTATATTGTTAAAGATGCGTTGTATCTATTTTAACAATCATTGCTTCCATGTGAACTACTTCGCTATTTTATCAATGATTCATTAATATGTATATGCTTATTAATATTACTCTTATTTTCAAGGCCCACTCTTATTTTCCCTCCAGTAAAATAACCTTGATACATTATACAATTCAACATTCCACAAGGCATACTCACTTGTTCATCTGAAAGCATATGTACATTACTCTCTTGTGCTGACCATCGTAGCCAAGGAAAATATATAAGAACATATCGTTGTCGGGCCTTATTTCTAGAAGGGATCCCACAAAAAATAGTGCAAAGTCTGATTAGGACTTTTCATCAAGGAGGCCCCCTTGGTTTACAAATTTCCAGCACCATCAACAAGTGGTGTTGGAAGGAGATCTAGATGACAATTTTTTCCCGTTGATTCTTTTTTGAACCTCCTATTTTAAATGGCTTATCCCAAAATCATGATCTCAGAATTATTCTCTAACCTATCCCCTAGTAAAAATTTCATCTATGCAGAACAACTTGATTACTTGTCTCAACTTAAGTTTGATAGTGAGGGTAATACATCCATTACCGAGCATGTATCTCTTTTTCTTAAGTTCTTTAAATGCTATCAAATTAACTGTGAAGATGTGGCTTGTATTATTTTCTACCTTGCACGTTAAGGTCGAGTTTACCGATGGTGTCATACCCTACCATTTGATTCCATTCATTCTTTTGAACACCTCACCAAGGAGCTTCATTTAGCATTTAATAGGTATGATTATTGGTATTTCCTTAAAAGAGTTATTCAACTAAGAGTGAAGCCTAATGAATCAATTGAGGATTTTTATAATCAATTCCTTCACCTTTGTTATGAATTTCTATAGGAAGACATAGGTTGGGTTTTATTTAAACAAAATTTTGAGCATTTGGTTCATCTCTTTTCATGGTGAATATGAACCCCCTGATGTTTCTTCTTTCCAAACTCTTGTAAATAATGAGATGCCTCTAATTTCATAGCAGGAACCTATTACTCCTTTTGTTCCTTGTCCTCCTCCTTTTTCAATATTGATCAAGGTTCGTTTATGCATTAATACTGAAGTCAAGAAACTTGTAAATCAGATTGTCAAACCATCTCTTCAACTTTCATCCACCTCTCATGATTCATATCCAGTGAAGGAAACCTTGGAATGGTTCAGGGAGCCTAGGGTGAAGACTAATCTTTCCATTCCTCAAGATGATACTAGCATTCCTAACCTCAAAAAATAATTTGGTTCCACTAAAATTATTACTTCTTCAAGGGACATTTTTCATCCTCTATCATCTACATGCCATGACTCTTTTTACAATGATCCATTTGATCAATATACTCCACAAACTATTTATTCACACTCTCTTTATTTTTGAGTTTTTGGTTCAAATTGTGATCAAGTGCAAGGTGGTCATATTACACAAGTAGAGGAGCATAAAATTGAGCATTATTTCAATCATTTTTCTCTATTTAAAATTCCCCCATGTCAAGATGTTTCTCTTCCATTCTTGGTTGATTTTGAATTTACTAATATTGAAAGTGAATCAAATGAAATATGTTTTCTTAATCGATCTAAAGCCTTTAACAACCACCATTTTGATGATGATGAATCCACTGACATATGTGATGATGGACCCCCAAGTGCACCAGTTGATCTTTCAATGTCTCATCCAGAATCCAATTTGGTCAAAGAATATGTTCTTATGGGAACTTCATCTCCATCTCACTATCCCTTGTTTTCTACCGTTTGTAATGCATCAAACTAGGATGAGGATACTCCTTGTTTTTTAAGTTCTTCATCTGATGAATTAAATTCTCAATTTCCACAAGGTAGTGAGGATATCTACGATGAAAAGGGAAACTATGAAATCATTGAGTATCCATTCTAACCCTTGTCATTTCCATTTCTGCATGAAGAAAATTCTTCTATCGATGTTACTCATTGAATTTTGTCCAGTATATTCATCCTTACATGTGCTTAGAAGAATCTTTAGACTTTATTAATTTGGTTGTTGAAGTTGTAAAATCTAGTCAAATCAATGATAAAGATGTTTTCCATATGCTTAGAAGTGGTCCTATTGACCTATTGAAATTACTGGCAGTAGTTATTCAAACACCATGCAAGATTTGATTCAATATTCAAAATGTGATTTTACAATCCTTGAAAGTTCCGGGACTTGTCAGGAAGTTGAGGCATTTCAACTTATGTTGATTGTTATGCCCAGATCTTGCGACTCTGGTAATATCCACGAACTAAGTAAAATTTGGTTTTCCTCGCAAAATTATTTTGTTTGCATGATTTCACTCAATGGAAATTCCTTCTTGAAATATGTTTGGTATTTCGAACTTTCAAGATTCGGTTTCTGATTGGACTCAAGATTCTAGTATAGTTGATCCATATCCATGAGAGGCTTTTGTACTCAGCTCAAGTTTGGAGTGTGTATCTCTCATTGAATAAAGGAACTATGAAGTTTATCATTCCAAATATTATCCTTGGCCAAAGGAATTATGTCTATCAAATACTTTTCAGAATAGTCAACTCCTGGTTTTTCTTGTGAATGTTATACGACTAATATTTTTCTTCATCCCACATGCAATTCTCTCGAATGTTAGTGCATGCATGAGTTACTTGGTGAATAAAATTCTTCTTCGCTCGTTGTATCCTGAATGATCTCATTTTTTTCTATACTGGAATTCCTTTTCACTTATTTCAACATTTACAATGCTATTGTAGTGTGTAACTAGTTACAAGGAAATGGTTTCTTATATTTATCATGAGAGGGAAATGCTTCTTTTTTCCAAGGAATTTGTAAAGTTGTTCAAATTGATCTATATATGTTTTCTTCTAACCGAGAATATCATGCCAAAAATGGTCCATATGATAATAATTTTAACTATCATTCGTTTTATCATTTTCCCACCAGCATATCTGATGGCGGGTATTTCACATTGATTAATATTTATGGTTTATCTCACTATTCAGATACTTTTCTAGTAGATGAGGTGCTTCATCCTTCACTGATGGTTATTTCAGGCCCTCCCTATCTTGACAAGTCTTCCGAATATTATTAGATTCATTTTCCCTTACAATATTCTAATCCTAATGTCACGCTTTTAATTGAAAATTCATCTTTTCAAGTATTTCAAGGTTCTCAACAGAATTTTTGTGAATTTCATGATCCAATTGTTAAATGGTTGCAAAAATATTACCTGGAAAGATCTGTCGTAAATAACAAGTTTCAATATTTTCTCATGCTTTCTAAGGAGGATATTAGAGATGAAGGGACATTCATAAGAAGCTTCCAAGGTTTTTTTAATTATGGTTTTTATCGAAAAGGTAAGAGTGCAAGTTGGTTAGAAGTAGTGGTTATTACACATATTTTTGTTGACATGAAAGACCTTCAATTTTTTGTGCAAGATACAGAAACTTATCTTTTCTATTTCACATTGTTTTATATCTATTTTAATTGCTTGTCTCTTTGTGTATGCAATTCAGGAGCAGTTATGGTGGGTACATTGGAAATTCCATTACGTCGCACCCTGACCTTCTAGTTGGTTAAGTTAGGAGTAGGTCTAGTTGCATACCATTCTCCCTTGCACGCTCATCATGCACTTGATCTTTGTACTATTTCTTGTGTTTTCTTACTTTTGTCTTGCATCATGTTTTCGGTTTAGCCTCCATTTAATTTGTCCTTTTTATTTTGTTTCCTTTTTGTGTATTGTCTCTTATTTTTTCTTTTTTCTTAATAATAATTTTCATTAAGGATGTCCCCTTCAACTTGAAAGACAATGTGGAAAAATATAAAAGGGTTTTGTGACACTTCAACATTTGGCTAACCTTTATTCCTTCTTCTTCATCTTGGTTCATACCTTTTGGTAGATGATGTTTTGATGGAAAAAAAGATCCTTGCATAAGGAGAGCTTTGTGTGAAGCCATGACACCCATATCTTTTCTAGGAGCCTTTATTATATGCTTGGTTCTTTATGTTTCAATGTTTACCATGCTGATCCAATCAAGTGGGGAAGGAAAAAGGAAAAACCTTAATGAGAAAACTCATATCATAGATTTTATATGGGCTTCTCTGAAGGAACAACCTCTTCTTCTCTAAATAAGGTGGGATCCCTCTTCCACCCCATGAAATAAATAAGTGTTGAAGCACAGCCCTATAAATAAAATAAATAAAGGGTGAAAGAAGAGAAAGGATTAATGCACAGGAAGGTGAAGCAAGTAATTGTGTAGGAGTACCATCTGGTCTTGCTGGCAGCAAAGAAATGCTTGTGTTCCTGAAGTGACTTCGTCGGGGAACTGTCCAGGCCTATACGTAGTGGAGCAAAAACAGAGATGAAAACTCATACTTCAAATATATTAATCTCTTGAATTGCATTACCCTTCTCTCGAATTGAAACATTGTGATATGGTTGGCCTTATAATGTGTTCAACCAAGAAAGATATTGAAGGGACTACATCTATAACTAGGTTAAGTGGGTAATCCAGAGTAATCTATATGGTGAATCAATACTTCTTGAAAAACTAGTCCCTGCACAAAACATTAGACCAAGGAAGAGAAGTTGGAGTTCTACGAGTGTGTCACCAAGTGTTTTTGTTGTGAAATACACCCTCTAAAATTTAGTCTACACTTGAATTTTGAATCCTACTCTGGATCTTGTGATCATTCGTTCCATATCACTTTATGGTCAATCAATGCTTTGTTAAGTATTCTAGCCTTCTTCTTAGTTTGCAAGTGTCAAAGGCACCTACTCACACATGCTCAGTCCGTAACAAGTTCATGGGCACAATTTTTATGAAATATTGAATAGGGACAACATAAATCCATCAAGACAATGTCTGTGCAATTTTCAACCTATGTCGATAGTCGGTGCACACTCTCATCAACAATCTCTGGCTTTTTATCACGATTGTTATTTTATTTCAATGAGTTTTTCCAACTTTCGCTTTTGCTCACCTTCACTTTCACAAGTGTCAGTTTCATGCCTATAACTTCCGCTTTTTATTGTTTTCACTTTCACAAATGTCATTTTGATGTTATCTTTGTTCAAGCATGTGTCGCTTTCAATATCATTCGCATTTTTCAAGTGTCGCTTGCACTTTCCTCTTACTATCGCAAGTGTCATATTTTGAGCATGGAAAGTGTCGCACATCGCAAAAATGTAGTTTTGGTTTTTTTAAAGGGGTAATATTGGTGATAATGAGTCATGCTTATCATCTAAACATGTATTACACTCATTCCTAAAGTTTCAATCATTGTCGCAAAAGTGTCATAATTGTCGTCACAAAGTGTACCTCTAGTGTCGCACTAGGGGAAATTTGTCGCATTGCCATCGCATTGAGGGAATTATGTTAATCATGTGTTCTGAGAGATCATTTGTTGTGTCATCAACTATTATAAGTGTGTGATCATGATCAAAGTTTTTCCTTTATAACTTTGGCCTTATTTATCCCACACTTAGCCAAATATGGAAAAGTGCATTCCAGAGAAACTTGATCTCACTAATCATTACTGAACTGCACACTGCACAGTCTCATCCCTCAAGCTCAGACCTTGCCTCTTGGATTGTGCAATGTGTAGTTCCTTCATTCCAGAACTGTGCAATGCGTAGTCTGAGTTCTCATCCCTGACCCTTGAGCTCCATAACTATGCAACCCCTACCTTTTAGTCACCTTCTCCTACACACTACATAGTCTCAAGCTATAAGCCTCATCCTTGACCTGTTTAATTGTGCAACTACGCAATCCCTAGGCCTCTATCCCTCCAAAATTGCGCAGTAGGTAACCTTAAGCCTTAAGCCTCAAGTTGGACTCCTTGAGCCCCTTAACTGCGCAGTTGTCTTTCCCTAGCTTGCATGAACTAAACATTGCATAGTCTCAAGGCTCAGTTCTGACCCTTGACCTCCTATGTTGTGCAACTATGCAAGCCCTAGGCCTCTATCCCTCCAGAAATATATAGTTGGAAACCTCAAGCCTCAAACCTTAATCCTGACTCCTTGAGCCCCTAAAATACATATTTTTCTTTCCCTAGCCTACCTGAACAACAAATTGTGCAGTACCAAGGCTCAGTTCTAACCCCCGACATGCTGAGCTACGCATTATGAAGTTGTCATGAAGTTTGTTAGATTATGGGTTATCAGAATGATGTTGTCTTGTCAAGAGTGGATTTCAGTTATAATTATTATATCATGTTGTGATAGGATGATGATGAAGGAGAAGAAGAAGGATAACCTGCTAGAAGACATCTTTGTAGTTGCAAGAAAAATTTGATCAATCAAGAAATACAAAGGGACACCAGATTGCGACAGGAGCTGGAGATAAAGATCATATTGAAGACTCCCTGCCTTCAAGCCTTATGGAGGAGGAAGAAGAATAACATGTACTATATTTTAAGAAGATATGAATACAATAGCAGAAAGGATGGTTTGGCATTTCCATATCATCACATAGTCCATGTCATTAATTTCATGTCATGTCTTTTCAAGGTGTCATGTCAAGATGTGTATATGCCATCATTTTTGGGTTATGTAATTTCAATATGTGAGAAGTGTAATGTAAAGTGGAAATCCAAGAGTGATCTATAGAATGTGAAAATTCATGAAGGAGTAAGAAGGTCATAGAGAAGTTTAACAATCATGACGGTAGTCCAAGAGTCACAAGGGAGGTGAATGGTCACTCCATTTGCTATATATACACCCTCATAGCTCATGCAAAGTAATTTTCACCTTGGCTCCTTCTACCAGGCATTAGATAGGAAGATAGTTATTTTGGAGGATCAAGTAGTTGTTATAATGCTCCACTACTGGAGCTAGTGGTGTTCATTATATTGATGCATCTTGGAAATTTTGCTTAATTTTGAAGCTCATTGAGCCAACACACTTTCATGTGTATTTTGTAAATATTGTAAGACTACTCTTTGAATGTTTGTGATGTATGTTGTTTTAACTTGTACTAAGGAAATTGAACTATTTCAGTGGCTTTGGTAACTATCTTTTTGAAGGTGTATTGTATCTATTTTAACAATCATTGCTTCTATGTGAACTACTTCGCTAGTTGATCAATGATTCATTCATATGTATATGCTCATGTGTCTTTACTATATTAGCACTATTACTCTTCTTTTAAAGGCTCACTCGTATTTCCCCTCTAGTAGAATAATATTGATACATTCTTCAACTGAACATTCCATAAGGAATACTCATTTTTTCATTTGAAAGTATAAGTACATTACTCCCTTGTGTTGACCATCATAGCCAAGGAAAATCTCTAAAAACATATAGAAGTTGGGCCTTATTTCTGGAAGGGTTCCCACACTAAATAGTCTGAAGTCTGACTGGGACTTTTCATTGGGGATACCCCCTTTGTTGATAGGTATATTAGGCTAGGCTAGGCTAGGCTAGAGTGGCCTTGGCTAGGCAAGGGTAGGCTAGGTCAGGAAAGAGTAGTCTAGGCTAGGTTAGAGTATCGTAGGCTAGATTTTCCTAGGAAAGAGTTGCCTAGGATAGACTAGGCAGGCTAGGCAAGGCTAGAGCTTCCCTGTATAGGCTAGGCTAGGCTAGGGTATGCTAGGCTAGAGTAGGCTAGGCTAGGTTGGGCTAGGCTAGGCTAGGCTAGGCTAGGCTAAGCTAAAGTAGGCTAATTAAGTTAGAGTACGCTAGGCTAGAGTAGGCTAGGCTAGAGTAGACTACGCTAGGTTAGAGTAGAGTACGCTAGAGTAGAGTAGACTATGCTAGAGTAGAGTAGACTACGCTA
Source organism: Pinus albicaulis (assembly GCA_034641835.2). Classification (NCBI taxonomy): domain Eukaryota; kingdom Viridiplantae; phylum Streptophyta; class Pinopsida; order Pinales; family Pinaceae; genus Pinus; species Pinus albicaulis. The sequence continues at coordinate 1,121,968,806 of CM076579.1, read as the reverse complement.
GCGTAGGCTAGAGTAGGCTAGTCTAGGATAGAGTTGTCTAGTCTAGGATAGAGTATGTTAGCCTCTAAAGTAGGCTAGGGTAGGCTAGTCTCCAAGGTAGGCTAGAGTAGGCTAGTCTCCAAGGTAGGCTAGAGTAGGCTAGGATAGAATAGTCTAGGCTAGAGTAAGCTAGAATAGGGTAGGTTAGGAAAGAGTACCCTAGGCTAGGCTAGAGTAGGCTAAGCTAGGCTAGGTTGGGTTAGGCTAGGCTAGGCTATAGTATGTTAGGTTAGAGTAGGATATGCTAAAGTAGGCTATGCTAGGCTAGGATGAAGTATGCTATGTTAGGCTAGGTTAGGCTAGAGTAGGCTAGGTCAAGCTAGAGTAGGCTATCCTATTCTAGACTAGGTTATAGTAGGCCAAGCTAGGCTAGGCTATAGTAGGTCAGGCTAGGCCTGGCCAAGACAAGCTAGGCTAGGCTAGGCTAGGCTAGAGAAGGCTAGGCTATATAAGGTTAGGATAAGCTATAGTAGATTAGGCTAGGCTAGGCTATGTTAGGGTATACCAGGCTAAGCTAGGCTAGAGTAACTAAGCAAGGATAAGCTAGGCTAGGTTACACAATAGTATGTTATGCTAGGATAGAGTAGGCTACGCTAGATCATGTTAGGATAGGCTAGAGTAGGCTACACTAGAGTATGTTAGGATAGGCTAGAGTATGCTACACTAGAGTAGGCTAGGCTAAAGTAGACTATGATATAGAAGGATAGGCTCAACTAGGCTATGCTAGAGTAGTCTAGGATAGGCTACCCTAGAGTAGGCTAGATTATGCTAGATTGGGATGGGATAAGTTAGGCTATAGTAGGCTAGTTTGGGCTAGACTAGGCTAGACTAGGCTAGGCTAGGCTAGAGAAGGCTATGCTAGAGTAGGTTAGACTATAGTAGGCTAGGTTAGGCTAGACTAGGGTAGGCTAGCTTAGGCCAAAGTATGCTAAGCTAGAGTAGGCTAGTCCATAGTAGGTTAGGATAGGCTAATCTAGGCTTGAGTAGGCTATTCTAGGCTAGGCTAGGTAAGACTATAGTAGGATAGAGTTGGCTAGGCCATCCTAGAGTGGGCTACACTAGGGTAGGCTAAGTTAGGTTAGGATATGCTAGAGAAGGCTAGGCTAGGCTATAGTATGTTAAACTAGGATAAAAAGGCTAGCCTCACATAATCTACCCTAAAGTAGGGTAGTCTACATTAGAGTAGGCTAGGCTAGAGTGGGATAGGCTATAATACATTAGGTTGGGCTAAAATACACTAGTCTAGGTTAGAATAGGCTAGGCCATAACAGGCTATACTAGGCTAGGCTAGAATAGGCTAGGCCATAACAGGATAGGATATCCTACCTAGCCTAAGCTGGTGTAGGCTGGGCTACAATAGGCTAAGATAAGCTATATAGGCTAGGATAGAGTAGGTCAGGCTAGTCTAGGCTAGGCTAGTCTAGGCTAAGCTAGGCTAGACTAAAGTAAGATAGGCTAAAGTGGGATAGGTTAGGCTACGTAAGGTAATACTAGGCTAGGCTAGAGTATGCTAGGCTAGGATAGGTTAGGTTAGGCTAGGCTAGGATTGAGTAGGTTTGGCTAGGTTGGGCTAGAGATGGCAAGCCACACTAGAGCAGCCTATGCTAGGCTAGGCTAGGCTACGTTAGGATAGGTTATAGTAGGCTAGGATGTACTTCAAGAATCTTAACTTTCTGGAGGTACATGTATATAGTTGGTTTGTAGGATATCCTAAAGTAGAATAAGATAGGTTAGAGTAGACTAGGTTATGGTGAAATAGGCCAGAATATGTTGGAATAGACTAGGCTATGTTAGGATATAATAGGATAGGATAGGTTAGATTAGGATAGACTAGAATATGCTAGGCTAGGCTAGGCTAGGCTAGGCTAGAATAGGATAGGTTATGCTATGCTAGGCTAGGCTAGATTCGGCTAAGCTAGGCTAGGCTAAGCTAGAGCAAGCTATGCTTGAGTAGGATAGGCTAGAGTGGGCTATGCTTGAGTATGCTAGGCTACACCAGACTAGGCTAGGCTAAATTGGGCTAGGTTACGCTAGAGTGGGCTAAGCCAGACTAATGTAGTCTAAGCTAGAGTAGACTAGGAAAGGCTATGCTAGGCTAAAATTTTCTAGAGTAGGCCAAGCTAGGCTAAGCTAGGTTAGATTAGGCTCAACTGAACTCAGCTCGAATAAGCTATCAAGCTCTTTCTGTGATTAGAAAATTTGAATTTGTGTCCATCAAAAAATCTATCTCTGCTCCTACATGTTTTTATTCTTAGCTTATATATATATATATATATATATATATATATATATATATATATATATATATAATTCAACATCATATTAATATAAAGGAAAGACTCTTGCATCATATTAATACATATGATGACAAGATCATACAAAATAAAATATTTAAGGACTAGAATTTTACTTTTAACCAAACATATTAGACTTTACACTCAACATCATATTAATATAAATGATGGTAATGTGATACACAAATTTTATAAGAATCGAAATTTTTAAAAAATAGGAAATAATTGTTTACATTAAGATTTGTTAATATACATTATATGGTTTAGATTATTACTCATTAATATACATTTTATGGTTTAGATTATTACTGTTAAAATATAATATTTTATAAATTGATGAAATCATTATTTGTTTTAGATTACATTTAGTTTAATCATTATTTATAGGTATTCCATTTAGTGATGTCATAATCTGCAACAATTTTTGAATTTTAATCAATTATTACTATATATTATATAAAAATTAAATTAATTTAAAAGAACATGTAATTAATATTTAATAAAAAAATAACTAATTTATTGCATTCATTATAATCAGTCATTGCTCATGTATCATAGTGTGAAGTGATCACAAATTGAGTGAGACTAACCCCTGCAACCAATCAAAAACAAGATATAAAAAATCAACTAATTTATTGCATTCATTATAATCAATCATTGCTCGTGTATGATAGTGTGAAGTGATCACAAATTGAGTGAGACTAACCCCTGCAACCAATCAAAAACAAGATATCAGTTTTGGTGGTATTCCTAAAGACTCGGGAAACTAACCAATTAACTCTAACCCTACAATGTTTAAACCCAAAAGTTAATGTAACCTAATTATTTATAACTCCCCCTTTAAATTATGTAAGTTAAGAAGGGTTAGGAGGAAGGAGTTATTATTGCCATTATATATGCCATAATGTAGGAAATTATAAACCTCAAGCCCTATAATCATTATAACACTTAAAATTTATTTACTTTATTATTTATTCCTTGTAATATATACATATGACTCTTATAATACCTAGTCCTTATAACTCATATTCCCTAACCCCACATATCCCTAATCCTTAAGCCATGACCCCTAACTACCTTAAGCCCACTCCTCCTAGACTTTATAAATCCCCAACCCTTATAACTTTTAATCTATATAAAAGTTTTTTTTGAAACATTAATTCTTTACATGATAAATCATAACCCCAACCCCTCCTCAACTAGCACATTACACTCATATGAATTAATTATTAGAAATCACAAACCTTATTTTATTATCTATGACCTTTAACTAATGTCATCCCTAACCATAACGCATCTAAACTATATAGCTTTAACATCAACTATTTATAATCCTCATATCTGATAATAACTTATATTTATCAACAATTTAACTACTCCTAACTATTATAACATCTTTCTCTCAAATCCCTATAACCTCCATATATAAAATCCCTTAACACATGTAAGACCTAATACAAATCCCTTATAACCCTTTAATACTAGTAAGTATAACCAGTGTCCCTTGATATATTTACACTTAATCCCTAATTAGTTTGTTTATTATCTTTCTTAAAACCCTGGTAATGCTTACTTATTAGAAAATATGACATTTATAGCTCTTGTATACTCTATCTTATCCCCTATCTTATATATCATTAAATACAACTTTTATTTACTACAATAGAACACATATAATTATTATCACTCTTACCTCCATAATCCTTAAATAATATAAGTAACATTACCCATAAAAAATATATCTCTTAACACCTATATCAATGTTACTCTTATAACCCCCACTAAATAACTCATAAAACTCATATAATGTATAACCCTTGCCTCCCACACCCTTAACCTCTATAATTGTTGTCATTGTTACCTCCACTACCCTTAAAAACTATAAGAAATATTATCCATAAAACATATTGCCTTTAACACCTATAAAAACTAACCCCTATAATTTCTAACACATAACTCGTTTAACTTTTATAACCCATAGTCCCATTAAATATACATCTATATTTTTTAATTGTAGAAATTATGTTGTAGATTTGCAACTTCTCATGAGGTTTTAACCAAAATCACAAGAAAAAAACCTACTCTACTATTATGCAGACATTATTTCACAATTTAGAACACAAATTTCATACATGTAATAAGAAATCACACGCATGAAACAAGTATTTTTATCTGGGAAAAAAATATTCTAAAACTTTCAATGCCTATTTCATTAATCAAATGAAATAGAGACGGATTACAATTATATTTTTCAACTGATCTCACCCTGCAAGTGCACAACCTATCTCATTGCTCACTGAAGGCCTCTGACCTAGACTTAGTCAATTTATGCCTTGGATTGAGCTCCTATTTCCTTGCATTGTTCCTCAGGGAATTATCCCCTATTGTTTAGGAATTTTCCTCCAATTGATTGTGCAATATATTTAGGCTTATCATTTGACTACATGCAACACATGTACACTCAAAACTAGTCTACAACTGATGTTACTATACCTTCGAATATCTATCTCAGCTGGGGTAGCTCAAATACTCTGCATGCACTAGCTATTTTGGGTTTATTGATCAATTAAATGGATGATCACTGAGTTTTATTGAAGTAACACTGCACAAGTTGACCCTTCACTAGTTCTTCCAACAGTTGGAACTAGTTTAACTGTAAACAACCTTAGATAACTGACCTTGATTTGTAAAAATTAGCTATCACACATGCTAAACTGAACTCTAATTCCTCCAACTTGAATTTACAGAGAAAAATAGGAGATACAAGCCATGTCACTCAAGTTAACATCATCCAAGATTTTTGTTGATGTCGAAATTCGAATTTTCTCAATTTAATCAAGGAAAAGTCAAATTGAGAATTTCTTGCTGCATTTTTCACCATTAATCATATATCCTCTAATGGCTTTAACCCACATATTCCTAAAAAATTTCCTCTTACCCCTATCCACTATAAATCATATATTCTATAAATCTTGTAGCATATAACACTTAGACCCTAAACATATATAAACCATATCACTCATAACATTTTTAATATTTACCACTTGTAACCCTTTATGCAGATGCTCCATAACTCATAAAATCTTTCACCACCAATATAGATAACCGTTTAGACCATAATTACACCTATAAACTCAAGTGATCTAGTCACCATTAATATTACCCATATAATCAAAGATTACCATATTTTTGGTCCATTTTAACCTTAAAACCTATCCTGATACTATAATTATAAGAATCATAAATACTAATATAGACTTTAACCCCTATATCCCATAAAATACCTAACTATTAACACTTACACTTGAACTCATGATATCTAAATTCCCTCACTTATAACCCTTGTAAGCATAAACATTACAAACCCTAATCCATATAACCCCTAATTACTAGTTGATAACTCTTGGTCTTGAGGATTCTAACATTTAAACCTTAACAATAATAACCTTTTACACCTAACCCCTTATGATAACTCCTATAACCAATAATTCCTTTAAATATAAATCTATAACTTTTTAATTATATGGCCTCTATTCACTCCAACCAACATATTTCCTAACTCTTTTCCTCTTACCCCTATCCACTACAATTCTCATATTATATAAATCATATAGCATAACAAGCGTATACATAAACATATATAAACCCTATCACTTGTAACATTTATAAAATCTACCACCATTTACCCATAATCTCCCTTACTCATAGAAGCTTTCACCACCAAGATAGAAGACCATTAGAACCATAATTACAATGATAAAGTCAATTAACATATTCACCATTGATATTACCCATATAATTAAATTTAACCCTATTTCTAGTTCATTTAAACCTCAAAACCTATCAACAAACCATAATTCTGAAAATTACAATTATTAATATAGTGCCTAAATAATTATTTATTATCACTTACCCTTTAACTCATGATATCTAAATTTCCTAACTTATAACCCTTGTAAATCTAAATAATACAATCCTAATTACTAAATTATAGCTCTTTGTCTTAACTTCTAAATTTTAAACCTTAGCACTACTAGTATCTTACACCTAACCCCCTATGAAAATAACTAAAAACACCTATAAGTCATATAATTCTTCAAATGTAGAGACATTACATCACGATGTCATTAATCCACAAAACATATATAATCACCAATTCCTAAATTTTATAACATCTATGACACTTATTCATGATGACGACTAAACAAAAAGCCATGGTACATTTCATACCCTATCTTTAATATAATCTTAAATATATGTTACTTTTACCCATCCTGACTCCAAATCAGAGCTCCTAAACATTTTAAATTTTATAACCCCTGATCCGTATAACCTCTAATCCTTAACCATAAACATACACAACTCATAATGTCTAACCCGAGTAACATTTTACTCCCAAAACTTATAACACCTAACTACCAATCCTTATAAGTTCCAACCCAGACATGAAATAAGAATCTATAACATTAAGCCACATAGCATGTAATTACTAAGCATTATATCTTGCACCATATCTTAACCACCATTACACTTAAACTACCCTATATTTATATTATATATAAACCACTTCATCCTATAGCATCTCATCTATAATATTGAGAAGTTAAAAATCCTAAAGTCTAATATTACTTATCCGATAACACCTAACCAATATAATTACCAATATAAGATTATGTACTTCATCGTAAGTATCATAACATATAATATGACTTCAAAAACTTATAATTCTTAATTCACTAACCCTACAACATTATATCTCTATATCTCTTGACCCATAACTTCTATTACCCTTGTCACCCTTAACTTGTTCCCTTTTATAATCCTTAACGTAACAATCCATATTACATCTTATCCTTTTTATAATTATTACACTTCACGTCCTTGACTATATAACTATAAAAACCATAACCCATAACCCTTATAACTACTACAATTTAAACTCAATGACCATTACAATTATTACTCTTTACTGTTTATAATCAATATTACCTATAATTCCTATAAAATTGAATCCAAAATTCCTCTGACATTTATAAACCTTAGCCCATTATCCAGATTGGATCATTATATTGTTTGTCACTCATATTAATGCTTTCAGAGTGGAAAATTTGAAGGAATCATCTCACATGACCCATTTTACCGGTGAGGCCCGATTTGAAAAATCGGTGTATGAAACCTTTTGGCAACTTTTTGATGCATCAAAGGACATTTTTTGGGGGTAAAAGTTTAGTGACACACCTTTTCTTCCTATTATATACACAGTGATCTTTCAAACAACACAAGAATCATGCCAATTGGAGTTCGTATGTAAAAATTATGCCACTCAGAAGTTTATCTTCCTATTTTCACTGCGGAAATTCAAGAGGATACCACGTTAGCCTCCATAATTCATGGAAAATTTTCTAGCCACGTGATTATGATGAAGAATATTTTATAAGATTCTATATTGTAACTATGGCTAATATTTCAGGTATTTAAACCTAACCACTAGTAGACTATCGGGTTTTGTTATAATCGAGCCACTAGGAGGAAAATAGGTTCCATTATTTTGAGTGCATTTTTTCCATAGCTGAGAAAAAATAGCCAAGAGGGATAGGAGATAGATCACATAGAAAGGATTTATGCACTGTAGTAGCCATAGGCCACAAGCCATACTTCTTTGTACTTGCAAATATTTTATATTTATAGAATGAGAGAAAAGCAACCTCACCTCCAGCCGAGTTTTCCTCCCAAACAGGTTTCCCAAGTCAAATCTTGTGTAAAATGTGTGTGTGATATTTTATTTCAGTGTTCCCTATTTTTTGCATAATTTCAATTCATGTGCATACACTATTAACATTAATCTACAAATCTATAAATCTAAATAGAAATAAAATTGTAATAGTGTAGTTCTTGGATTCTTAAATAAAATTTTATCAAATCTATTATGAAAAACTATTCAGTGGAATATCCACAACATTTTACAGATCATATTGGTTTCAGAGAAGGTTTATTTTGGTATATTGTGGAGATTTGCAGGGGATCTATTCTAGTTGGGCCAAAATTTGTAAAACCCTAATCATGGCTGATGAGTTTGTGAATCACCCTTTTGATCCTACAAAGAATTAGAGAAATTTTGAGGTCTAAAATGGGCCTCCTAGGGAATATTATAAAATAATAGTGGAAATAATAAAATAATAGTATATTTCATCATCAAATTGTAGAGGGAAAAAATAAAATAAAAAATATTTTTTTAATTTGTATTTTCAACTTATCTCCCTACGATTTTACTCAAATTTCAAGTGCGAGCACTCGTTGCAAGTGAAATCTAATTCCTTATCCAAGGAGTACCCACGTTGCATACTTTTGATGGATCCTGGTACACAAAAAATGAGAAATACATAAAAGAACGTGATTGCAATAACATTTTTCATGTATTTCTCATTTTTCGTGTAGCATGGTCCATCAAAATTATGCACATGAGTACTCCTTATATTAGGAATTAAATTATGAATCCAAAAAGTGTTCCTGCTCGAAATTTGAGTAAAATCGTATGGAGATAAGTTGAAAAAGTAGTTTTATATTTTTTTATCTTTTTAATTGTTTACTCTAAAAATGGTGAATCATCCCCGTGGTTGACATCGTCATCTTGAATCCTATTAGTTCTTATAAAGTTGCTTTTGGTTGTACAATTTTGTTTTGAGGCCCATTTTAGACCTCAAAAATTATCTAATGATAGGTTTTCGTGGTTGGAAAAATAAGTCAAAGCTTGGGATCTATAGACAATATGGGATTAGGAGATTGGGAAACAATGAAGAACCAACTGAAGAAAGAACCCAAAAAAGATTAACTCAATTCGAGTATCATGAATCAATCACAACCCTTATTTAAAATGGAAGCGAAAGTTGATATCAAGACATACCAAGGAAAGATTGATACTTTGAAGCTAAATCACTATTTTTGAGAACCAGAAGTGTATTTCAGTGTTCATCATATAAAGGAAGAATAGAATATTTCATTTGCGCGGCTGAAATTAAAGGGGTGTGCCCTAAATTGGTGGGAAAGGCACACAGAGACCCTGAGGTTGGAGAGAGAGCCTATAGTGACTAAGTTGGAGGACTTTAAAACCCTCATTAAGTCACAGTTTTACCATATTGGGTATGTAGAGGACCAATGGATCCTGTGGCACTACTTCAGGAAAATGTCCGAGTAAATTGTGTAGGAGTATAACATAGAGTTCAGAAGCATGGCCATAATTTTTAGTATCTCCCCAAAGAGCTCAAATGTTCTCCTAAAGTTTTTGGGGGTTCTACACCACCATCTGCATGAGAACATGATGTTGTTTAAACCTAGATCGATGGATGAGGGTTGTGTACAAGCGCAATATCTAGAGACCATAGGCTTAAAGAAAGAATAATCAAGTGGGTCGAAGCAAAAGGAGCAATGGGGCACTTCTATGAAGGGGAAGAAGAAGCAGAAAGGGGGGAAAGATAAAAGGACAATAACCACAACACATCTGTTAAAATACTGCAACAATCACTACAACAATTATAGCATCAACAACCATATAGAGGATAAATGCTAGAAGTTGCATCCAAATCTTAACATAAATATAAAAAATAAATATGATAAGAATAAGAATATATTGGCCATTGAATTGAGAAACAAAGTTGAAAGTAGCTCAGATATGGATGAGAAGACTATATGTACTTCAATGCAGAAGTAGGTGAATCAGAGTAGCCTTCAGAAACATGAAGAGAAATAAATGACCAAACTCTTCCATATAAATATATAGGTCAAGAATACAAATATTGATGTTACGTTTAACTCAAGATTGCATGTGAATCTCATTTCAGCAGAGTGGGTCAAGAATTTGGGGTTAGAAGTTCATGATCATCCAAGAACATATCCATTTGGATGGGTAAATAAGGATGTGGACTTGAAGGTAACAAAATAGTATAAAATTACATTTGATATTAGTTTTTTTTTATATTAATGAAGTAGAACTAGATGTGGTTCCCCTTGATGTATGTGGAGTCATGTTTGGGAGTCCCTACATATACATGCGAGATGCAATATTCATGCATAGATCCAACCAATTTTGTCTCTTCAAGGATATAAAATCATTCACCATCAATGTAGATAAAGTTAATTCAAACATTTCATTGGAGAGTGCCAACCAAGCCAAGGAATTGATAAGTTCCAACAATAAGTTGTTTTACTATTTTTAAGAGAAAATCAAACAATAGAAGAGTCAGTGAGAGGCAAGGAATCCTTTGAGGTGCGTACTAAGAAACATAAACAACAATTAGAATAGTTTTTATAGACATATAGGTATGTGTCCCAAGATCCTAAAGGGTCACCATGTGTGTTACCCACCATCATTATGCCAAAGAAGGATGGGACTTGGTGGATGTGTATATATTTCATGGCGCTGAACAAAATAACTCTCAAGAACAGGTACCCCCTGCCCAAGATATATGATCTGATGGGTCAGTTACAACAACAACAAAAACACTTCACCAAGTTGGATTTAAAGTCTAGATATCATCAGGTTTGAATTAGAGAAGAAGATACCTGGAAGATCGCCTTCAAAACCAGGCAAGGTTTGTATTATTGGTTATTCATGCCATTTGGCCTATGCAATGCACCAACCAAATTTATGAGATTAATGAATGATGTAATGTGCCCTTTTATAGATTCATTTTTTATTGTTTATTTGGATGATATACTTCTATACAATGCTACCTGGGAGGAGCACATCCCAGATTTGGCGCAGGTGTTGGAGTCATAAAGAAGAACCAGCTGCTAGAAAATCTCAAGAAGTGTAATTTTGCACAACAATATTTGGTGTATTTATGGTATGTGATAGGTGGAGGAGACTTGAATATATATCCTTCCAAGATGGAGTCCATAAAGAAATGGTTTGTTCCCACTAATGTTTATGAGGTTAGGAGTTTCATTGGGGTAGGATGGTACCTAAGGAAATTCATAGCCTTGTTTTTAGCAGTAGCAGCACCGCTCCACACCATAACAGCAAGTGGAAATAGTTTCCAATGGGGAAAGGCTCAGTAGAGGGCTTTCGGGGAACTATAAAGGAATAACATTCAAGCACTATTTCTAGCATTACCAAACTTGCAGTAGCCCTTTGAAGAGGAGACATATGTGAGTGGGTATCTTATAGGAGCAACCTTGATGTAGGGAGAAATGCATGTATGATATCATTTTGAAGTTTTTCATGGGGCATTTATTAACTACCCTACCTATGACAAGGATATCTAAGAATTGGTGCAAGTTATGAAGAAGTGGAAGCATTATCTAATGGGAAAGGAGACAATAATATGCATAAGTCACTAGCCACTACAATACATGTAGTCCGAGAGTAAGCTATAGGAGACTAGGCATTACAAGTGGTTGGGGCTTATAAAAAAAAATCATTTGGTGATAAAGTACAGGAAGGGAAGCATAAACAAGTTGGTTAACATCCTCTCAATTCTACCCACATCAAATATCACAACTTTGGGGACTCTTATGCACATGGAACAATTCACCCATGATGCATACAGAGAGGAATATTCAGAGGAGGAGGACTTCAAGGAGGTGTTTCAGTAGTTGTAGAGTTAGAATCATGTGCACGATGGTGACAACACAGTTTATTACAATATCTAGGATGAGTTACTCTACAATATGGATAAGCTATGTGTTCTTAAAGGTGAGCGATTTTAGTTCATTAGAGAGGCTTACACCTCCAAGGTTATAGAGCTCTTTGGTGTAGGGAAGACCATGGCCAACTTGTAGAAGTATATGTATTGGCCCAAGATGAAAGAATAGGTAGCTAGGTCCATAAGAGGATGATTTATTTGTTGTACAATCAAGCCTAGCAATAGGAAACATGGTTTGTATCATCCCTTACCTATACCCACTCATCCTTGGGAGATCATTCCCATGGATTTTGTGGGAGGTTTAACAAAAACCAAGAAGGGACATGAGTATTTGTGGTACTTGATAGCTTCAATAAGATGTGTGTTTTTATGCCCTATAAAAAGGCCATCAGTGGGAAAGAAGTAGAAAACATGTTTGTTGGACAAGTCTAGGTGCACTTTAGGATACCAAGGAGTATCGTTTTAGATAGAGACATAATATTTCTCAGTACATTCTAGAATACATTATGGGAGAATATGGACACAAAGTAGAATATATCTACAACATTCCATCCACAAAAAAATGGTAAAACATAAGTAGTCAATAGGAATTTGGTGCAGCTTCTAAGGGGATACAACTAGAAGAATTTGAAGACTCGGGATGAAAATATGGTATATATTCAACATTCTTACAATAGAGCAGTCCACACTTCTATAATAAATTCCACGTTTCAAACTTGTTTTGGGTATTCATTGCCTTCACCTTTGGACATTACATATGGCAGCAAGGAGTGAGGGAAGAACTTATAGGAGATGCCTTTATGGATGACAAATTCATAGAGAAGATTATACATATCCATATTAAAGTACAAGATAATTTCTAGAAGTCATGGGAGATATATAAGGCTATGCATGATAAACATAGAACACAGAAATCATTCAAGGTGGGAGAAAGAGTATGGCTATAGTTGAACAAGGAGAGGCTACAAGGGCCTAGTAAGAAAATCAAGGCTCTATGGTATGGTCCCTTTGAGATACTAGAAAAGTTGGGTGATAACTCTTATTGACTCAGTTTTCCACCATATATATGCGTCTACTTAATTGTGAATGTAGAGAATATAAAAATCTACGAGCCTTCCATGTTACATGAGGAAGAGGAACATGTGCTACATTTTGTGGAGGATTTGGAACTAGATGCTCAAGAAAAGTTGACAAAGGATACAATTTTGCAGAAGATTCTAGAACTAAAAAAAAAGGTAGCATGACTTTTCATATATTAGGTTGAAGGGACAACTTCGAGGAAAAGATAAATGGTACACCCGAGAGAAGGTGGAGGAAACATTTCATCACCTCATTCAGTAGAAGTGTTTGGGCACAAAAAGTGTCCGAAAATGGGGAGGTTTGATCTGGATTGGATCATCATATTTCTTTTCATCCATCTCAATGTTGTTAGAGTGGAAAAAAAGGAGGAATCAACTCACATGACCCATTTTATTGGCAGGGCCTAGTTTGGAAAAATGGGGTATGAAACCTTCTAGGAGAGTTTTGAGGCATAAAATTATTTTTTTTGTGGGTAAAACTTTATTTCTTTATCGCACACCATTTTTTCCTATTCTATACATAGATACCTTTCTAACAACGCAATAATCTTGTCAATCAGAATTTGTATCCAAGATCTATTCCTCTCGAAAGTTGACCTTTTTATTTTCACCACCATAATTTTAGAAGATGCCGAATAATCCTCCATAATTCATGGAAAAGGGTTTAGTCACGTGATTATGATGGAGGAGACTCTAAAAGAGTCTATATTGTAACCATGGTTAAGAGTTGAGGTAGTCAAACCTAACCGCTAGTATGCTATGAAGTTGTGTTATAACTGGGCCACTAGGAGGAAAAGGGGTTCCATTCTTTCGAGTGCATTTGTTCCATAGCTCAGAAATTTTGTCGAGAGGGATACGAGATAGAGAAAATAGAGAGGATTTGTGCATTGTAGTAGCCACATGCAACATGCCATACTTATTTATATTCACATGAATTTTCTATTAAAATAAAGAGAGCGGAGCAAACTCTCCTTCTAGCTGGGTTTTTCTCCTGAAAGGGTTTCTTAGGTCAAATCATGTGTCAAATGTGTTTGTGAGATTTTATTTCATTGTTCTGTATTTTTTTGCATAATTTCAATTCGCATGCATACGTTATTAACAGTAATTTATGAATATATAAATATAAAGTGAAATAAAATTTAATAGTGTAAATCTTAGATTTTTAAATATAATTTTTCAGATCTGTTGTGATGAACAATCTAATGAAATATCCACAAAATTTTACGAGTCAATCCCTATAACCAATATAAATCCCAAGCACTAAATTCTATATCCATTATCTCGTAACATATAAAAACACGATGCATAAAGCAATAACCCATAATCAATTTGGATAAACACTTACATGTAATCTCTATTTACCTTTGAAACCATTCATTATTCATATATCACATGACACATGTGAATGATAATAGTAACACATGTAATGTTTAATTTTAATCCATTTAGAAATTGCAACCACCCATTCATATAACAATTGTAACTTCTAATTCCTATTAAAATTATAACCTCTAATCATATTACCCCTTTACCCCTATAAATTATGAATATCATATTCTATAAATCATATAACATAAAACACTTATATCTAACATTTATAAACCCAATCACTTGTAACCTTTATAAATTTTATCACAGTTTACCTATATGTTTTCTAACTCAAAAAAATCTACCACTAAGAGATATGCAATGATAAAGTCAATTAACCTAATCACCTTTGATGTTACCTATATAATCAAATTTAAGCCTATATCTAATCCATTTAAACCTTAAAACCTATCCCCAAATTATAATTCTAAGACTCATAATTATTAATATAACACATAACACTTATAGCACCTAAAATAACTATTTAACACTTATCCTTTAACTCATGATATCTAAATTACCTAATGTATAACTCTTGTAACTCTAAATATTACAAACAATCATCCAAATAACACCTAATTACTAACTTATAACTCTTTATATTAACTTCTAAATTTTAAAACTTAACACTAATAACCTCTTAACCCTGACCCATTATGAAAATAACACCTAACACCTATAACTCATGTACTTTTAAACTATACAAAAATTATCTCATGACGTCATTAATTTATAAAACATATACAATCACTAAATCCTAAATTTCATAACATCTATGAAACTTATTCATGATTACCAACAACCAAAACACCAAAGTACTCATTTCGTACCTTATTGTTAATATAATCTTAAATACATGTTACTTTTACCCATTCTACTCCAAACTAGAGTCAACATTTTAAGTTTTAGAACCCCTAATCCCTATAACATCTAATCGTTAACCAAAAACACGTGCACAACTCATAATATCTATCCCGAGTAAACCTTAACTCACAAAACTTCTAATACCTAACTCCCAAACCCTATAAGTTCCAAATCAAAGATGAAATAAGCATCTATAACATTAAATTGCATACCATGTAATTAATAATCACTTTCACTTACACCAACCATTAACCACCATTACACCTAAACTGCACAATATTTATACTATATATAGACCGATTCATCCTATAGCATATCATGTTTTGTATTGAGAAGTTAAAAATCCTAAAGTCAAATATGGCTTATCCAATACCACCTAACTCTTATAATTACCAATATAACCTTGTGAACTTCATCCTTATAACCCATTATCAATAAGAATTATAACATATAATGTAACTCCAAAACCTTATAATTCTTATTTCATTACCACATTCTATCCCTATATTTATGTCTTTCTCTTTCCTTAGAATGCATTTGCCACAATATTAAGTTTTCCCTTTTTTTAGATAATTTCAAATTCATAACTCAACATTTTTGTGACCCACTTTTTGTTAATTTTGTAAAGATAGTCTTTGCTCCAAGAAGTATTAAGGCTATCATGATCTACTTCTACATTGATGTGTATTCATATTAGGTATGGACACCATTTCTTAAATAAATGTAATATGGCAAACATTTAGTTTTCATAGATGGGTCTCAATAATTTCCTTCCTTTACATTTACTACTATGAAATCCAAGGATTCTTCCTTCTCACATTAAAAATGCACCAATGCCATGGCATGAGGCATCACACTCCACAAAGAAAGATTTTGTGAAGTCAAGTGTTGTTAAGATGGGAGTTGTGGCATAGCCTCTTTAAGTTCGTCAACAGCTTTGGTTGCCTATTTATTCCAATAAAATGCTTCCTTCTTCAATAATTTCATTAGAAGTGTTGTGATTTGAGACAAGTGATTCACTGGGGGAGAAATACTATACCACGTGCATTCATATTGGGGGATATATATTGAGGAACAAATGACATAATATATTGGGGGTATATAGGGGGTAAAGGGTTTTTATATTAGAAAGTATAAAAAAATGAGCTCAAAGTTAATGAAAAAATATAAAGGGGTATAAAAAATGTTAATGAAAAATGGATACCTACAATATCTAGTGAAAGCAAGGGTTTTTAAATTGGGAAGGTGTATTGGGTTCATATTGGTAGGGGGTTACATAATGTGATTTTAGAGGTATTTTTCCAGTATGTAGCCAAATTAGAGGTATTGTTTAGTATGCCACTATTGCACGTGATATGTCATAGGTTCATTGACTAAATCCCCCTTCTGATTTGACCATAATTCTTAAAAAAACTTACAATAATACTCTTTGGTTGCCTATTTATTCCAATAAAATGCTTCCTTCTTCAATAATTTCATTAGAAGTGTTGTGATTTGACACAGGCGCTTCACTAGGGGAGAAATACTATACCACGTACATTCATATTGGGGGATATATATTGAGGAACAAGTGACATAATATATTGGGGGGTATATAGGGGGTAAAGGGTTTTTATATTAGAAAGAATAAAAAAATGAGCTCAAAGTTAATGAAAAAATATAAAGGGGTATAAAAAATGTTATTGAAAAATGGATTCCTACAATATCTAGTGAAAGCAAGGGTTTTTAAATTGGGAAGGTGTATTGGGTTCATATTGGTAGGGGGTTAAATAATGTAATTTTTAGAGGTATTTTTCCAATGTGTAGCCAAATTAGAGGTATTGTTTAGTATGCCACTATTGCATGTGATATGTCATAGGTTCATTGATTGAATCCCCCTTCTGATTTGACCATAATTCTTAAAAAAACTTACAATAATACTCTGTCAATCCTAAAAACCCTATGAGTTTCTTCAAAGTATTGGGAATTATCCATTCCCTCATGGAATTAATTTAGTTAGGATCCACATCAACATTATCATGTGATATAATATGATCCAACTATTCCACTTCTTGAACCACAAAGGTACAGTTATAAGGATTTACATATAGTTGTTTCCCTTCCAATAGTGTTGAGACTTCGTTAGCATGTTGTACACGCTTGTCCCAAATTTTTCCTTAGATTAGTATGTCATCAAAAAATAGTGGCGCAAATATTATAAGAAAGGTTTTGAAAATAGAATTCATCAAGCTTTGAATTGTTGAAGGTTCATTTTTACAGTCCAAATGGAATAACCAAAAACTCATAACAAGCTTCACATTTTCTAAAGGTTTTTTTGGAATGTCTTCTTACAACATTCTAATTTGATGATATCCAAAACGAAGATCCCACTTAGTAAAGAAAAATGCTCCATGCAATTAAACTAATAAATCATCACTGATAGAAACAAGAAACTTATCTTTTATTGTCATTCTATTGAGTTATCTGTAATGTAGACACATAAAACATGAACCATCATATTTTATAACCATCAGAACTAGTGAAGAGAAATCACTTTGGCTATGTTGAATGATTCCCTCCTATTGTTGGGTATGTGCTATATTCTTTCCACGACTAGGCACACATGGGGGGTTCACAGGGGGGGTGACAGCCCCCCATGTACGTTGTGTTAGGCACAACAGGGGGGTCACAGGGGGGGGGGGGGGGGGGGCAGCACGGTGACCGAGGTCTAGGGCGGCACCCCGGGAAAAAAAAATTTGGACCTTATTTTTCGGTGGGTGGACCTGCCCATGGTTTTGTGCATGGGTTTGCACATGGTTTTGGGGCATGATGGTTTTCAACCCATGGTATTTTGTAGATCCGGTCAAGGGAACTATGGTTATGTTCTAATCCAGGGTTAATGGATTGGGGTTTATGTATGCTTCGGCATGTATATATATGTGTTGTAACACTAAAAGGAATATAATGAAAAATAAAGCTGGTCATCCCGATTTGGGATCCAGGGGAAAATCTCTGTGTTTATCTGTTTTATGTTTTATGCTCTCGCTATTGTTTATTTTCTATTTTTAAGATTCATTTGCAGATAATTTTTGTACAGTGTTAAAACCTACATTTGGTATCAGAGCTATTTCAGCTTCAAGGGGATGCCTTTGCTGTTGAGGGTTTTTTTCTCGGGCCTGTGGACAACCCTGTTCAGTGGGAGATCTATGGGATCGATTCTTGCGGTGAAAGATTATGGTGAGTAGCAAGAAGATAGAGATCGAGAAATTTAATGGTCAGAGTTTTAATTTGTGGAAGCCTAAGATGGAGGATATGTTGGTGGATAAAGATCAGTGGATCACGTTAGATCTAGGTACCAAACCAACGGCAATGTAAGATGAAGACTGGAAGAAGCTGGATCAGAAGGAAAAGAGCACAATACGGATGTGTGTCTCAGATTCAGTATTGTTGAATGTATCTAGGGAAGCTACGGCGAAGACCTTGTGGGACAAGCTAGGGACTTTGTACCAATCTAAGTCTCTGGTGAATAAATTGTCCCTGTGGAAAAAGTTGTATAACTTGAGGATGAAGGATGGAGACTCAGTGACAGAGCATCTAAACGCCTTCAATACTGTGGTAAGCCAGCTATCATCTGTTGATATTAAAATCTCATATGAAGATAAGTGCATCAGTTTGTTGTGTTCTTTACCAGACTCGTGGGACAGTCTGGTTATTGCAATAGGTAGCAATACAACTACCTTGAATTTTGATGACATTGTCTCAACCTTGTTGTCGGAGGAAATGAGACGGAGAAATATGGAGGGTCAGAATGGAGATGCCTTATCTGTACGAGGAAGGTCCCAGAACAAAAACAAGAATAATGTTTCGAGTGGGAGATCTAAATCTAGAGGGAGATCTAAATTTGCTAGAAAGTTTGTAAAGGTTTGTTGGAAATGTGAAAAGGAAGGGCACTACAAAAAGGACTGTAGATACAAAGCTCATGAGAAAGGAAAGGGATCTAATGATGCTCCTTTTGCAGAGGCAAAAACCACCTCGGATGAAGGTGGGGATGTGTATTTGGCTTCTTCTTCAAATACACATGTAGATCATGAGTCATGGTTGATTGACTCGAGTGCATCCTTTCACTTCACTCTCCATAGGGAGTGGTTCTGTGAGTATGAGAAATATGATGGTGGTGATGTATTCTTAGGTGATGATAGGAAGGCCAGAATCGTTAGACGTGGAAAATTCAAGCTGAAGCTGCAAGGTGGAAGGATTAGAACACTTCCTGGTGTTCTGCACATTCCTACATTGGCCAGAAATCTGATTTCCGTAAGCAATATGGATGATGCAGGTGTAAAAACAGTGTTCAAGAAAGATACCTGTAAGATGGTTTGGGGAGCACTAGTATTAATGTGGGAAGTTTGGATTGGAACTCTGTACAAGCTTCAGGGTAGCACTGTTATTGATGGGTGAAATAGTACTGTGGTTCCCGAAAGTGGAGTGGAAAGCCTAGCGGTCTTCGAAGAAAATACCATGCTATGGCATCAAAGGCTTAGACATATTGGAGAGAAGCGCCTTCAGATACTGCATGGAAATGGTATGGTATAAGGTATGTCTAATAGCTCTTTGGATTTCAATTTTTTTGAACATTGTCTATATGGGAGGCAGAATCGGGTGAGTTTTCCTTCTGGTGCTAAGAGGGTGAACAAGATATTAGAGCTTGTGCACAATGATGTGTTTGGACCTGTGTCAGTTCCATCATTGGGTAAGTCTGTGTACTATGTTTCATTCATAGATGACTTCTCAAGGAATACATCAATATATTTCTTGAGGAAGGAATCTGAAGTCTTTGATAGATTTAAATAATTTAAGGCTCTGGTGGAAAACCAGACAGAGAATAAGATAAAGGTGTTGAGAACAGATAATGGTGGGGAGTTTTGCAAGAAGGAATTTGAAGAGTTTTGTAATAAGTGTGGTATAGCACGGTAGAAGACTACTCCATACACACCTCAGCAAAATAGAGTTGTAGAAAGAATGAACAAAACGTTGATGGAAAAGAAAAGAAGCATGCTCAGTGGTACTAGGTTAGGACAAGAATTCTGGGCAGAGGCAGTGGAGACTGCATGTTACTTGGTTAACAAATCACCTTCATCAGCGTTGGAGGATAAAAATCCACATGAGGTATGGATTGGTAAGAAACCCTCTCTTTCACATCTGAGGGTATTTGGATGTGATGCATATGTAAATTTTTCAAAGGAGAAAAGGAGAAAGTTGGATAATAAATCTGAAAGGTGCATCTTTATTGGGTATAAGGATGGTTTAAAGGGTTACAAGCTTTGGAACCTGGAAACAAGGAATGTTGTGTACATCCAAGATGTGGTGTTTAGAGAGGTGAAAGATTTTTTTAAACATGAAGTCCTACCAAAGGAAGCTGAGAAAATATAGTTTGAGCTAAAGGAGGATGAATCAGACTCTACAACAGAAGAAGACTCATAAGAGGAAGCGCCACAAAATATAGTTGTGAGAAGATCAGTTCGGGAAAGAAGACAATCAGAAAGGTATAGTCCATCTTCTTTCTGTTCAAATTTTTCTTTAACTATAATTGATTATGATCTCAGAACCGTCAGGGAGGCCATAGATTCAGAGGATGGAAAACTCTAGAAGGAGGCCATGGTTGATGAAATGGCATCCTTGCATAAAAATGAGGCATGGGATCTAGTGGAGTTGCCAGCTGGAAGGAAGCCCATCAGGAGAAAATGGGTGTTTAAGAAGAAGATGAATGTAGAAGGCAAGGTGGAGAAATACAAAGCTAGGTTGGTAGCAAAAGGTTATTCCCAGGTGCCGGGAATTGATTTTGGTGATATTTTTTCTCCTGTTGCCAAAGTTACTTCTATTAGATTACTTTTATTTGTTGTTGCTGAATTTGATTTTGAGGTAGAACAGATGGATGTGAAGACAACATTTCTTCATGGGGATCTAGAAGAGGAGATCTACATGAAGCAACCTAAAGGGGAATAAAGAACTGATATGCAGGTTAAAGAAGTCTCTGTATGGGTTAAAACAATCACCAAGGATGTGGTATCAGAAAGTTGATACCTATATACAGGGACTTGGCTTCACCAGAAGCAAGGAGGATCACTATGTTTATTTTAAATTAATTGGTGACCGTGTTATTTATTTGTTCTTGTATGTGGATGATATGTTGTTGATTGGAAATGACAAAGAAATTATCCAATATTTGAAGACCCAACTGTTCTCCAAATTCGACATGAAGGATCTTGGTGCTGCAAACTATATTTTGGGCATGGAAATTAAGAGAGATTGAGCAAAGAGGAAGCTCTGGTTAAACCAGAGGAAGTATGTCGAGACTATATTGCAGAGGTTCAATATGTAGGATAGTAAACCGGTGAAGGTTCCTATTCCTGTAGGTGTAAAGCTGTCTGCTGAACAGTGTCCCAAGACACAAGAAGAAGAGGAGGATATGTCCCATGTTCCATATGCAAGTGCAGTGGGTAGCCTGATGTATGCAATGGTCTGTACTAGACCAGACATTGCACATGCAGTGGGAGTATTGATCAGGTTTATGTCAAACCCAGGGAATGAGCATTGGATAGCAGTAAAGAGGGTTTTCAGATATTTGTGTGGCACTAGTGATTATGGCTTGTGCTACCAGGGAAGACCGGGATTGGAAAGAGTGTTGGACATTCGTGGTTTTGTTGATGCAAATTGGGATGGAGATCTAGACCAAAGAATATCTACAAGTGGGTATGTGTTTAGCCTATTTGGAGGTGTAGTCAGTTGGATGAGTAAAAGACAATCTGTAGTGGCTCTTTCAGCTATAGAGGTAGAATACATAACAACCACTCATGCAAGAAAAGAAGCAATTTGGTTGCAGAGATTGTGTTCAAGTATGGGGTTGGTGCAGCAAGCTATAAGGATAGACTGTGATATCCAAAGTGAAATTTCTTAGCTAAGAACCCTGCTTATCATTCAAATACAAAGCACATTGATGTTCAATATCACTTTGTGAGAGATATGGTTGAGGCTAAAAGGGTGTTGCTGGTATAGGTGGACACCTTGAAGAATGTTGCAGATGCATTGACTAAGTTTGTGAGCACTCAGAAGTTCTCTTGGTGTAGAGAAACAATGGGTGTTGCAGAGTTGGGCTAATGACTAAGCTCTCCTGTGGCCCCCTATGGAAAGAAAACAACAAGTGGGAGAATTTTGGGTATGTGTTATATTATTCCCACGACTAATCACACACGAGGGGGTCACAGGGGGGATGATAGTGCGCCATGTATGTTATGCCAACCACGGCAGGGGGGTCACAAAGGGGGCGACAGCCCCCCCCCCCCCCTATTCGGGGTTCGGGGCAGCACCCTGGGAAAAAAAAAATTGGACCTTATTTTTCTGTGGGCGGATCGTCCATGGTTTTGGGGCATGATGGTTTTCGGCCCCTGGTATTTTGTAGATCCTGTCAAGGGAACTACGGTTATGTTCTAATCCAGGGTTAATGGATTGGGGTTTATGTATGCTTCGGCATGTATATATATCAAGTCGGTCGTCTCGATTTTGGATCCAGGGGAAAATCTCAGTGTTTATCTATTTTATGTTTTATGCTCTCGCTAGTGTTTATTTTTTGTTTTTAAGATTCGTTTGCAGATAATTTCTATACAAGGTTAAAACCTACACCTATCACATTTCTTGAACCATACGCTCAATGTCACTCTTTTATGCATGTGGATATATGTAAGGCCTAATTTTAGGTGGTACACTTCCAGGTTACAAATGAATAGCATGGTCATGACATAAGGTAGGTGGGAGACCCTTAGTCATTTCTCCTAATATATTAGCATGATTGCTGATAAATTTTTGGAGATCCACTAGAGAGGAGGATATATATATTTGGAAATATAATGAACACAATTGTGCAACTACACCTTGGTTTCCCCTTTTTAGCATTTTTTTCATGCTATTAGGGATGAATCTAATTGTTGCACTTAGTTCCTCATCAAATGGAGTAACCTACTAGTGGAAGAGGTTGCATGGAAAGACAATTTGTTCATGTAGAAATGCCCATAGATACACAAATGTTGAGGATGACACTTGTTTGAATAGGAGGGAATTTTAAGCCCTATACAAGCCCCATGTTAACAATAAAACCCACAATTAATCCCTATATATTGAGTTATTACATTTCTACATTACATGATTGCTTAGGAAAAAACCTTTCAATGTACCCTTTCATCACAACACTACACTTTTTATCCCATCTACACACACACACACACATACACACGAAGGAGACCTAGTCTTGGAATCATGAAATATTTTATTATTGATTTAGGAGAATAAAACCCCAAGGCCTTCATTTTTTTCTAGAAATAATGGGTCATGAAATTTCCAAAATGGAGTGAGGTACCTTAGTCATTATTTTGTGTAAATTAGGAATTTTTCATGTAGGGTCAAGTTTCCTCGCTCTAAAAGTAGTCTAGGTTGTTTTAGCCATGAGGCACATTGTAAAGGAGCCAACAAATTGGGTTGAGATATTTTTTGATTAGGGACAAACGTAGAATAGCCCCATAATGTAAAGATATTTTGATTTGTTGATTTGTAGGTAGAATACATAATATAATAGATAATAGAGGATAGAGAAGGGAAGGAGAGAAGCAACCAAGAGAGGCTAATGATCAGAGAGGTCTGGGAGAGAGATAAAGAGAGAGACCAAGAGGGCCATTCATTATGTAGCTTTTTCCGTGATCATCATGTATCCTAAGCCCTATGAAAATGTTACCTCGTTAATTTCCTCAAGACCATAATGCACCCCTCCCCCTCCTACCACCCCTAATATAATTATAAGTTTTTATGAAATTAAATTAAATATTTATTTTAAAAATAATTTAAAATTTAATTATATTATTAATTCTTTAAAATAATTCGAATTTATTAATATATATAAATATTATGAAGTAAATTATACAAATATATTAATTTATTTTATAATATAATTAAAATATATTAAAAAGTGTTGAAAATTGTAACTAGGTTTAATCTTCATAATTTTCATTATACTTATGTAATTATATATTTTATGTAAAAACACAAAGAAAGAAAAATATTTTTTGTTTTCAAGCATGGGTTTCGTGCTCAAGTCAATGTGTTAATTAGGTCAAGCAGTTATTCATGCTTCTAGGGTTTACTGAGTCATAAGAATATTTTTCATAAGTCAAATTATTGTATTCGAATCAACTCTCATTTGGACTTTGAAAATAATGTGGAAAATAATTTTATTTGAGTAAAAAATGTCAATTTTGTCCCCACAAGACCAAGTCAACCCTGCCTAGACAATTCAGCCCTAAAAGTGACCCATTCAACCTCCTATATGTTTATAAATTGAAGATAATTCAACCTCATTTGCAATGTCTCAAGCAAGTTCGATTTTTGAACCAAGAAGGGAAAGAAAAACCAATGAAAAAGCCATGGAGAAGAGTAAAAGTAAAAGAAGAGAGAGCAATGGTCAAAGGAGGAGGAAATTTTCCCTAATTCTCTCACACGTGTGAAATTCTGAAGAAGTTGCAGGGGGAAAAAATCTATTGTAGGGGCCAAAATCTGCAGTTTGATTGATTTTTGAAGGCATTGATTATTGTTGACTATAGTTGAATTTGACTTGTTGGAGAAGCTTGAAAGGAGGATTGACTTGGGTCTTATGGAAGGTCTTGACCTTGGTGTTTAGTTCTTGTAATTATCACTTTGATCTAATTCTATAAGAAGAAAATAATTTACTGGGTTTTCCCCTTATAGGGGTTTTGCCCTAGCTTGGAGCATATATCTTGTGTTCATTGTTATTTTGTGATCTTCATAGTTTATGGTTTTGGTATTTTTTTGATGAAAAAAAAATTTAAAAAAAAAAATTAATAAGAATCCAACATATAATCACAAGAAATTATCAAAGTAAAGAGAAACCAACTTCTAATTGTTGTCGTAGTGATTTCTCAACATGGTTTCAGAGCTAAGGTAAGGATAGGGTAGCTTGAATATCACTCTTGTTGGCATAAGTGGAAGGCAGTCATCAAAGATAATTTGGAGGAAATAAGGAAGGAAAAATACTCCTCATTCATCTTAAGGAAGACTACTATATCAATTATTCAACTCTCTATATATATCATTGGAGGCTCTTGGTTACTGATCATCTTTTGAAGAAGATCATCATCTGGTCAATCTCTCTGTTGGAAGCTCTTTGATCATCACTCATTTTGGAATACATATCTATAATAATAAGCATCAATATCCTTTGGAATATCATCTAAAATCTTGAAAGTATCATCACTCATGTTTGAATCTGCTTGAAGTTACTATTGTATAGTCATCCTAGAAGTCATCATTCTAGGACATCTTTGAATTCTCTTGGAAAGTCTTGGGAGAATAAATATATTTGAAGACATCATCAAAGTACACCCTTTTAAAAATTAAGTACTATATTATTCTCTATATATCAAACTTCCAATCAAATGAATTCATTTTGTAAAGAAGGCAACATGCTCAATGGGTCATCGAACTTCCAAGCATGGAAGAGAAGAACATACTTGATACTTGTAGAAAATGAAGTCATGGGCCATGTTCTTAGAAAATTTATAGAACTAGAAAAGGATAAGGCTCAAGAATGGGCTAAGTACAACAAAGGAGAAGTTAGGGCTCAAAGTATTATCTTTGAACCCATCATGGATCATCTTATTCCATTCATTGCAGATTTGGGTGCATGTAAAGAAATCTATGACAAGTTGGTAAAACTAAACTTGGTCAGTACCTCAAGTGAGAAAATATATTTAAGGAATCAAATATACAAGACAAGGTTATCGAAGGATGAATACCTGGCTTCATATCTTATGAAAGTTTCAGAATTGAGGGATCAACTAAAAATACTTGGAGAAGTTGTTTCAGATTCTAAATTGACTACTTGTATACTCAATGTTTTACCCTTAGAATGGAGAATTTTTTTGTCAATTTTATACTCTAGAAAGGACTCTCCAATATTTTATTAGTTGTGGTATTTATTTGTTATAGAAGAAACAAGATTGAAGGTTAAAGATGAACCCAAACCCAATGAAAAGTCTCAATATTTTATTATTGGATCAAATAAGAAGGGTGGGAGGTTTGGAATATTTGAACCTCATCAAAGGAATAATAGAAGTAACAACTATCAACCACGTATAAGAAGAGATATGTCCAAAGTACAATGCTTTAGATGCAATGAATATGGAAAATTTAAAAGATATTGTCCTAAATATCCTCAAAATAAGAAAAACAATAAGAGGAAAGGAAGGAGTGAAGCCCACATCATCGAAGAAAATGAAGAACCAAAAAAGAAGTCGAAGAATGAAGACCCTAAATATATCTACTGTTGAATATCTCCACTCTACTAGGTTTATTAACAATTTGTTTTCCCTTTTTATTAGAAGATGACAGATAGAATATTACATGCAATTACCTTTGTAGAAGAATTATGGAATCATGAAAAGAAGCTTGCAGTCTTGGAAGGATTAGAATATGCATAATCAGTTATTAAATGCATTCATATAGCATAACAAGGATAAAAGGATTTGGACCATTTATCTCCTTTATAGTATATGAACATCACACTTCATGCAGCTACTACTTGGCATCATATTATAAAAGTAGTCATTTAGTAGGAAGGGATCACCAAGATCCGTTGTTAGTAGAATATTATTCAACATATAAAAGAACTATTGTGACATGAAAAAATTATATTTCTCCTAGAAGAAAGCAAGCATCGTAGAAGTTTGTAGATAGTCGAGTTGCAACATGAAGCTGTGATTGAAACACCTCTCATCTTAAGAAAGAAGTCGGATCATAAGCATTATCTTCAAGTGAAGAAGAAATCCATTTAAAGAATCAATATAGATGAGTATATGAAGGAAGAGGTATGAATATAGTAAATTCATATCTTCATAAAGGTTTTTGTAGGAAGAGTTGGATGTAGAAATTACTTGGAAGTATGAGCATGACATGGTTAATATTAGTTGAGACAAGAAATTTTCCATATGGTTATCTGATATGGTCCCTTGAATAACATAAGACATGAATGAAAATTTTAGAGGGAGCTCTGAAGACCATGATATGATATTGAATCTTGATTCAGGATCACAATGATTGAGAAATAAGCAACATGAAGAAGAATTCTAGTACGTTGGACCATACAAAGGGATGTTGACCTTAAAGGGAGAAAGAAGCAGAATTTGACATATTTACAAGAAGGCCATCATGATTTGGTAACTCTAATATTGATGATTTTGTTTGAAGATATGACTAGGATACCTAGAAAAACATATTGCAGAATTATGGGCTAGAGAGATAGTAGTTATACAATAATTTTGTCTAACTCAATTCACAAAGATTATATATTAGACAACATTGGTAATGGAAAAGAAGAATATATGGTATAAATGTTTACTAAGGAAAATAAGGTAGCCAACATGAGATATTTGGTTGGTCATGATGAATATGTTGTTGATCCAAAAGAATTTCACTTTCGCAGTTAGATAGAAAGAGCTACAATAAAATTATACATTGATTGGTTTGACAAGATACTTTTGATAATGAAGATACTACACATTATAGTTGATGAAAAGTGTTAAGTAATATAACAAGAACCATATGACAAAGATAGAAGTTTTACTCCAGAACATCCAGGAATGTCAAAGCTCAGGAATGACAAGATGATGCAAGAAGAAGGAGCCTTGTAACTACTACTTTAAGATCTCCATGATAGAAAATGTAGTTGATGAACAAAACAAACAAATCTTATGATTTAACTCTTCATGATTAAGAGGGAGAAAGGATTACCTCCCTGATTGAGAGGGAGTGATGAGGGACACCATATTCTCCATGTGTCATGAACTAGATTAGGACTAACAACTGTAAGTCTTAGTGAAGGAAATAGTAGGGAGAATGGAGGATTGGATAACATCCATGGACTGATATGTTGAAGAATGTAACTATTTTCGGTCTTCATAATTGTATTTTTCAAAACAAATAAAATATTTTTTTATGGACATTAAAGCAAGAGTTTCATGCTTGGTTCATTGGTCAATAGGTCAAAGCCTCCATTGTAGGGTTGTAAGTTTATGTCTTGAGTCATTTTCATTGTATTCTAGACCCTTATTGGGTTCATTATGTCAAAGAAATAAATTTATTTCATTTATTTTAGTCATGTAAACTACTCCACCATCAAGTCGGCCTCAAATATTTAAAGTTAGCCTCAATCATCCATCAAGTCGACCTCCTTGAAAGGTCACGTCCTCACACAAGAAAGTATATATATACAAGAGATATTCAACCTATTTAAAAGGTGGTACAAGTGATCTAAAATTTAAATGAATAGAATAAAGTGCAAAGGTGTCCAAAAGAAGTATTTTTTCATCGCAATGAATAAGTTATCATAGAGAAGAAAAGAAGGATGTCTACATAGAAACATGTTGAAAATTTATGTTAATTTGTCACATGTGAAAATATGATTAAGATAGTAGATCCAAAATTAAAAGGAAATCTTCAGGATTGTAGAAGGAGCCAAGACTTTGTTGACTCGTTTGGAAAGGTAAATTCACATTTACCTTTGAAAATTTTGATTGAAGTTTGACTTGGTTACATGAATACTGACTTGATGGATGGAGGAGATTTTTTTTCTTGGTCAAAAGGTCTTGTTTGTCTCAATTTGATTTGAATATACTATTGCAAGAGTTTGACTAGATTTTCCCCTTCATAGGGGTTTTTCCCTGGCTGAGTGCCTACATCTTGTGTCATCTTTTTGAGTTTATTATCTTCATTTTTTATCATTTAATTTGATGATATGAATAAAATAATTTGAAATAAGAACTAATAAGAAAGCATCAAAAGAAAATTTTAAAGTAAGAGAAAACAATTAAGAAAAAACCTAAGTTTCTACCATAATGGATTTCTAAACATGGTTTCAAAGCCAACGATAGTATAATAAGGCAATTAGAAGATCATTAAAGTACAAGAATAAAGGGTTCCTAGCATTCTCTTTGAAAACTAAATAATCCAAAGTCAATATCAAGATCAAGAACACGATTCTGGGAAACACTTTTACAAGTAAATCTTTGTGTCTATGTCGTAGGCCTAAGAAAGAATAGAAAATTTTGAAGAGCCTATTTCTTGAACTGAGAGGTTGAATATTTAGATTAAAGGAGGTCGAATCCTTGAAATATAATTCACAATTTTGTGCTAAAAAATAAAAGTATGAAATCACCATCAAAATTTGAACATTGTGTCATCTCATAAATACAAAAGCTTCAGAAGTTTGTACATGTTTATGGGTGATTGATTCAAGGATTAGAGTATCTCTACATAATATAAATAAGTATTTTCAAGCTAGCATAAAATCTACTTGTTAACTATTCAGTATCAAATTATTTGGAAGCCTTATAATCCTATTTGGAAGTTCAAAATTGAAGTTGCAGTCACCTTGAAAAAAAGAGCCATGACTTCTATTAAGAAAGTATGAAGTCATATGTATAATTGTGTACATAAAAAGACCTAAGAAAAATCATTTAAATCATCTCCAAGTCCAAAGTTTGATATGAAGTATAAAGAAAACAATCTTGGATGAAGTTTTATACATGTATAGTGAAAGTCCAAACCACAACAGTGATAAAAGTAAACCAACTTTTGAAGTAGGATCACAAGACCTATATCTATGTTTGAAGAAATCCCTATCCATAAGGATAGTCCATCACTCTTAGTTAAGTGTATCTCCATCCCTTGGAAGACAATAAGATCTAATTTAGAAGTCCTAAACTACAATGATATGTCAAGTATCAAGCTTAGTATCTATGTCCCAAGGAAGGAAGAAATCTACAACAGTGAAGAAGAAATTGTTCAAATGTATTAATCCAACATATGGAAAAGCCATGAATATTTATTCAAAGATAAAGTAAGTATTGTTCTTGTTCTTTATGCTTTAGTCATCTGACTTTATGTCTTCAGTTTGCAAGGAAAGAAAATATCTCCATGGTACACTACTATTTCAGGTCTAACATATATAACCTTGAGATATGTATAACATGTCCATTAGTTAAGAATATAGCATGAGATGTTTTATGGTTAGTAGCTTTTATGATTCCAGGATATAATATAAACTTATTTTACTTGTTTAAATTTTGGTACATGACAATCCTTTGCAATGATTTCAACATATTTCTCTTTAGGATATTCATAAGATTATTTTATGCAAAAAGGAAAAACCCTATATTTTTTCTCAAATATTTTCTGGAAGAAAATGTGTGGGAATAAAGATTAAGAGGAATCTTGCAACAAGTATTATGGCTTGATAAAAAAGGGATAAAGAAGCTTTGAATAAACTCTACAAGATTTGTAAAAAGAGAAACTCAAGGTATGTCTAAGATCATTGATTTGTAGCTAATCCTCTTTACATTAAAAGGATATGATCATTTTGAATTTTTCCTTGCAGTATTACTAACTTTCTTATGTTTAGGGTTTTGAATCATTAAGATTATTGTTTAAGGTGATTAATATTTAGATTAAATCAACCTTGTTATATTCTCTACCTTTTGTTTACTTTAGTAAAACCCTAACCTTTAGTGTTTGTTATAAAACCCTATTTTTTATGTTTAGGGTATATTGAAAATAATAAAGAAACCCTAGTCTACTTAGGATTCCTTGGTAAAGTCTAGAACATATAATGATATCCTACTCTCTTGATGCTTAGGATTTTGGTAATGTCATGAAGAAACTGTTGTGTAACCAGCTCCAAAAATAGAATAAAAGAGATATGAACGCCTTAGAAATAAGCCACTTCGAGGGGGCAACCTCCAATACATTACATAAATGAACAATTCTTGGATGATACAATTTACAAAACCTCCTTTCTATATATAGGAGTCCATGGGGCCATAATGTAATCCTAGTGGGCCACAATGTAATCCTAGCCGACCTAACAATAATAATTTAAGGGCACATAATAACAAAATGGGGGTTACAAGGGTACAATAATAACAATAAGGGGTTCTACACTAACATAATAAGGGGCTATACTATTGATATAGGGACTTAACATTGCCCTCTCCTTCAAACAAGTGTTGTCCTCAACGCTTGATTATTTCTTGATGCTTCTGTATAAAATTCTCATCCTCCCATGTGAAATATTCTACAGGAAAGTTCTTCCACTTGCTGAGATACTCCGAAATTGATCGTACTTGTCGAGTTCTTGTTTCTATGACTGCTTCATAACTTCTTTCGATGTGATGTTGATCTTCCTGTTGTTTCATTAGATTCTGCACCAAAGTTGGGTTATCCTTTGAGAGTTGGAGAACTTGTTGTTGATGCTCGCTGTGATCTTCCACTAATTTATCATCCATATTAGCTATTATTTTGTCCTTTAAACCATCCAAATTAGCCTCCATTTCTGCTTTTAAACCATCTATTTCATCTTCTATTGCTCTTCGTAAGATCGAAACTTGTTGCACTTGGTACCGTAATTTTGATATCTCATACTGCAACTCTTCCTCTTCATATGTCATAGTATAGATTTTTGAGGGATTAATGAATATGGAATTATTTTTTGGAGGCATAATAGAACTCATTACTGACAAAATTTCTTCAATATGCCCTCGGAATCAATTCAACTTGATTCTTCAAACAAGACTTATGCAATTCGGAAAAATACACACCTTTTTCTTGCTTTTGAGGAGCTCGATATTGAAATTGGATTATCTCTGTGATTGCGGCCCTTCAATATTTGAAATTCAGTACTGAAGTATCCCTATGAATTCTCTTTCTAATGCCACATGTATGACCTGATTTTGATTCTCCAAGACAAAGTTGTGTCCAATATCCCACAATGACCTAATTCTGGACTGGTTCAGTAGAGCGAAATTGTAGGACTTGCCACGTCTCACTGTTTCATCCTCTGTCTCTGAAATTGATAGCCAAGAAACTATAGTATGTGTACTTGTGACCACTTCTTACGGAACTCCAATTCGATGCCCAGAGAGAGAGTTATTGAACTTTTCCCACGATCACCTCTTTGAGATGAAATTCAGGAGCCTGAAAAAGCACTACCTTCCACAGATTATATCTCCAAAAATATTGCGAACCAAGCTCTGAAATTTTTTGAGGAATTTCTTCACGATTTCAGCTTCGCACCATATGAATTTCAGACTCTGAACCTTTGTAAAAAACAATTTATAGTGAAAATTCCACGATGACCTGTTTAGGAGCCTGAACAAATACCTAACTTCCACAGATGATATCTCCGAAAATGTTACGAACCAATATCTGAAATTTTTAGACAATCTTCCTCAGGATGTCAGCTTCGCACCCTAAAAATTTCAGCTTCTGAAACTTCGTAGAAAAAAATTTATAGCGAAAATGCCACGATGACCTGTTTGGAGTAGCGAAACCCTAGAATCCCAAGCTCTGATACCAAATGTTGTGTAACCAGCTCCAAAAATAGAAGAAAAGAGATATGAACGCCTTATAAATAAGCCACTTCGAGGGGGCAACCTCCAATACATTACATAAATGAAAAATTCTTGGATGATACAATTTACAAAACCTCCTTTCTATATGTAGGAGTCCATGGGGCCATAATGTAATCCTAGTGGGCCACAATGTAATCCTAGCCGACCTAACAATAATAATTAAAGGGCACAATAATAACAAAATGGGGGTTACAAGGGTACAATAATAACAATAAGGGGGTCTACACTAACATAATAAGGGGCTATACTATTGATATAGGGACTTAACAGAAACCCTATCCTTTAAGGGTTTTTCAATGATATCTAGGTTATATGATGAAACCCTATAATTTTAGGGTTTGATGAATTAGGTTTTATGAAAAAAAACCTTGTAATAATTAAATTTAAATGAAACCATAGGTATATGTGTTTTCTCCTGATTTAAACCTTAGCCTAGTAAAAATTGTTGTATATTTAATTTTGAAGCTTTATGTTTGTCTCTATGATTTATGATAAAACTTTAGTGAGAGATTGATATAAGTTTCTAGATATTAATTGTTTGAATGATAGATTGATTGTTGATTTAGTCTAGGGATTGTGAAAAAAACCTAGTAGAATTTGACATAAAATTCTAGGACATAATATGGAAACTCCAGAATTAAAATGCTATGATTGAATTGCTAAATTGATTTAGTTGATGATATCTAAGGCTTTAAGCCTCGATGATAGAATCTAGGGTTTGTGACAAAACCATAGCAATTTTCTAAAGTCCATAATATAAAATATTTAACCTTGTGAACCTAAATAGGTTTAGTCTTTTTATGTCTAAATCTTGATTGTTTTGATGCTTCCATTGTAATGACATTTATAGCTCTATTTTGATATAGTTGACTGCATGCTTCTATAAATTTGTATTTGGTTTTACTTGTTATTTTCAGGTACATAATATACATGATGTTGAATATGTTCATAATTGAAGATGACTTGATGAGCATGATGAATAAAGGAATTTGTAAGAATGATGATGAAATAAAATATAACCTTGTTCCCATGAGAAATAATGATGTTCCTGAAGAAATGAAGCTTTGAAAGCTTGAATTTTCTCTGATTTTATGATAAAGAACCTATAAGAATGAAGTTGTTGATATCCCTAAGTTGAGAGGGAACTTGGATGAAAGGAAGTGTATATCTCCCTAGATGAGATGGAGGGAATAATGTGAAAACTACAATAAAGACCTTGAAGAAAGAATAAGGATCATGGCCAAAGCATTACATATACATATTCGTGAGTGGAAAAGTTGTAAACAGGACTTGGATGTTTTGGAAGAAGTGTTAAGGTTGGGTTTGGTGTTGTTGAATATGTTGAAGATGGAATTTTTTGAAGGGAATTTGGACATTGTGATGACCTAAGCAACATCAGAACGATTGAGGACCCCAAATTTTTGTGCTAAACATATATATTTATATAATAAAATTATATCATTATTTAAGGTTGTGATTGTGCAAGATCTCTCCATAAGACAGTTAAACATTTTGAAGCATGCTTGGACTGATGGATATATTTGATAGGAGAGATAAAGAATCTTGGGGTGACAAGATGCTTGGGGGACATCTAGTCAACCTGTGATGATGTTTAGATCCCGAATTAGGGAGGGTGTCATTGGTATTGTGGAGCTTTGACCTTGGATACGATACCTAGATCATTGGGTTGGTGTTAGAGTTGAATCCTAATGGTACCTATAGAGGTTGAAGCTTGGAACACACCTTAGTCCCACCTGGTTAGATACTCCGATCAGGTATCTAAGCTATAGCATTGTGTGTGTTGTGACACTTCATAGATCATATCATTTTTATTTCATCTGTGTATTTATATATATGTAATTATGAATACCTCCCTAGTTAAGAGGGAGTGTTGAAAAAATTAACTAGTGTTGGTGTTCATAATTGTATTTGTCAAAAGAAAAAAAATTACTAACTTATTAAAGCATGGGTTTCATGCTTGGGTCATTATTAAATAGGTCAAAGCCTCCATTGTAGGATTCTATTTTTATGTATTGAGCCATTTTCATTATATTCTAGACCCTTATTGGGCTCATTATGTCAAAGAAAGAAATTTATTTAATGTATTTTAGTCATGTAAACTACTCCACGATCAAGTCAATCTCAAACACTTAAATTTTACGTCCTTGAAGGGTCACGTCCCCACTCAAGAAGAGTATATATACACATGATTTATTTGACCTATTGAAAAGGTGATACAAGTTATCTAAAATTTACATGAATAGAAGAAAGTGAAAAGGTGTCCAAAAGAAGTATTTTTTCACACAATGAAGAAGTTATCATAGCGAAGAAAAGAAGGATGTCTACCTAGAAACAAGCCAAAAACAAAATTTACTTTATCACGTGTGAAGATGATTAAGATTGCAGAGCCAAAGTTAAAAGGAAATCTTCAGGATTGCAGAAGGATTCAGGACTTTGTTGACTCCTTTGGAAAGGTTGATTCATGTTTACCTTTGAATATTTTGATTGAAGTTTGATTGGGTTACATGAAGGCTCACCTGATAGATGGAGGAGAGTTTTTGTCTTGGTAAAAATTTCTTGGTCATCTCAATCTGATTTGAATCTACTAGTGGAAGAGTTTGATTGGGTTTTTCCCTGACTAAGTGCCTACATCTTGTGTCCTCTTTTTATGTTTATGATCTTCTTTGTTTGGAATTAACTTGATGATAAGAATAAAATAATTTGAAAGAAGAACTAATAAGAAAGCATCACAAGAAAATTTCAAAGTAAGAGAAATAAATTAATAAAAACCCTAAGTTTTTTCCCCAATGGATTTCTCAACATGATACTCAAGTATTTGAATCCAAGATAGGAAGTAGCCCCATGGACTGACACTCTTTAAGGATTTGACAGGATATCCAAGATAAGAGTGATCAAAGAGGATTGATATTCTTTGAGGATTGAAAATCCAATATAAGAATAGTCCTAAGGAGATACCTAGTGAACATCTAGATGGGGTATGTGCCTTGTGAGGAAATGATGATGGTGTTTATATTCATGCCTCCCCAACATTGCACTCTAATCTAGTGGAGATATAGAGCTTGTTACTGAAGGACTTTCTATGTTGACAACATTGGTCATGATGTTGATGCTTAAGATAGATTATTAATCCAACTATTCTTATGAGAATATTTCAATTTGATATTTTCCTTCTACCTTGTTGTATAATTATGAATACCTCCCTAGTTAAGAGGAACTGTTGAAAATTTTAACTAGGTTAGGTCTTCATAAGTGTCATTTTACTTATGTAAATTCTATATTTTATGTAAAAACAAAAAGAAAGAAAAATAAATATATTTATCAAGCATGGGTTTCATGCTCAAGCCAATTTGTTAATTAGGTCGATCATGTTCTTCATGCTTCTAAGGTTTATTGAGTCAAAAGAATATTTTTCATAAGGGCGGAAACATGAAGCTGGGTTACACTTTTGTGAGAATCGGGGGCCGAAATTTTTTTTCGGCAATAGTTCGGCCGAACATTTTCTAAAGTTCGGCCAAACTCTGTAATAGTTCAGCCAAACTTTCTTAGAAAGTTCGGCCAAACTCTGTAATAGTTCAGCCAAAATTTCTTAGAAAGTTTGGCCGAACTCGTGATTCCGTTTAGATTGAAGGCACACTGACGGCGCAGGAAAACAGAATTTTTTCCGGAGATTGGAAAAATGGCAACAAAATTTCGGCCGAACTTTTACTTTTAAAATAGTTCGGCCGAACTAATTCCTATAAAATAATCGCCCGCGGAGTTATTCTATTTACTGGTTTCATTATTCCCCGTTGTTGTTCGCGCGTTTTTGTTGTTGCTGCTTGCTCGTCCTGTTCGCGCTGTTGCGGCCTGCTCGTCGGCGTTGTTGTTGCTTTCATTGGGTATGAGTACTTGTCTTAGATATCCGAGGTGTATCCCAGTTTTGAAATCAGGTTGTAAATGTTCTAGTATTTTTAATGTGGTACTGGCTGTAATTTTATTAGGATTGT